>CP142451.1:3007500-3485000 GCA_038049695.1 Cinnamomum chago
AAGCATTTTGGATCGAAATGTATTTAGTGATGGAAGTTTGGTGGTATTCTCAACCAATCAAAATATGTAAGATTTGGACCAAATGGAAAATGAATTATTCAAAAACCCCATAAGTTTTTCGAAGAATGTTCTTCTTTCTTGAAGAGTCTCTATTTAATTGACTGATTATCTTCATCGGAGTTGGAATGAGAATCTTTAATACCACAATTTGCATGAGTTACATCTCATTTAGATTTTATCACTAGGAAATATCATTTGTTGCCCCCATGCAAGGGCGAACCCGGGTGCAAGGGTGTCGGGGCTGAAAATAGTAAAAAAATTAATAATTAATATGCTTTATATATACATATATATATATATATATATATTTGGCCCTTGTCCCAATATTTCTTTTACAGAAAATGCCCCTAATTTGAATTTCCTAGGTTCACCCTCGGCCCCAGACCCCCTGGTTTGCATTTAGGGTCTCTAGATATCCAACATAAAGGCCCTGCAAAACACTTGGATTGCAGTATTTTTGTAATTATTCAACAAGGCAGAAGATTTTCATTTATCAAACACTATCACCTTGATAAGAAGGGAGTGTTCAACTTTCCCCTTGTGAATCTAACTCTGCGGTCCCATTCCCTGCCCTCCATCTCCATGACACTGGATTCTACAGAATGAATTGGTGGCTAGAATGTCACACTATCTGCTTGCCTTGTACTTTTAGAGATGACACTGGTCCTACAGAATGAATTGGTGGCTAGAATGTCACACTATCTGCTTGCCTTGTACTTTTAGATGTTGGCCTATCTGTGTAGGTATGTTAGCTACTGCCGATCATTATAGAGCTTAATAGAAAGTTACATACAGGTCCTTTTTTGTAATCCAATGGTGGCATAGGCCTTCACCTGTATGGTATAGGCCTCTCAAAATCTATACATTTACGACCACACAAGATGTATTGTCACTCTAGTATTTCATGTATGTATTCCACTAAATTACTTGAAAGGCAGCAATCTGTCCAAATGCATGCAATCTTGTGCACTTCAGTAAATCACACCTTTTACAGAGAGGCTCCACACTGCAAATGGTGGGTGCATTGAACATTTCATAGATTAGAAAGTCTTAGCAAATTCTCATCCCTCGAAATCTTGTGAGCCAAAAATTAATGTATGGAGTCAGATCTAAATGATGTTTTGATTGGAAAAAATGAAAGTCGTCTAGAAGATGTTTTAGGGCTCACTCATCCTCACTTGGATCCACTGAAAGGGCAGTTAGATCATCAAATCATTGCATGCACCTGTTTGGCATTGGTCTCTGCTGAGAATCTATACATGTAGCAATACACAAGATGTACCGTTACTCTTATATATAAGAAATGATCCAATGTTGTGGCTACTGTGGTGCCGATGGCAGCTAGGACCAGATTTAACATGTGGAGGATCCACCATCGTTGATTAACTTGTTCATATCACAAACCTCTCTATGCATGCATCAAAACTTACACAAATTTCATGCCATGCCCGAACAATTAACATAACAAATAACCAACCAAGCAGCCATAACATTTAATTAACATGGGTAAGTCTTTTTTAACATGATAAAGAAGAATAGCTTTGAATTTTGGTTTTGCATAGGTGTTGTCCCCGTGGTGGACTGCTCAATAATATCAGGACTTTTGTCCGCTTGGTAAGGCCCACTAGCAAGTTGCAAGTAAAGTGGGTTAACATGATGATATAAGCTGACGCGGCTTTGACCCGTGCAATAGTTCGTTCAATTATGTGGTTTTAGGGAACTCTATTCTAATATAGGGGGAGGAGCTAATTAGATTAAGGTCTTAAAGAAAAATCCTAAGTTTTTATATTATATTTACAATTAGTGTGCTATAAAATTACAAAAGAAATCTCCAATTTGATATTAAATGATTTATTATAGAAAAATTTTGAAAAATGATATAAGGGTATTTTTGTCATTTCTCAAACTTGTGCCTTAGAGAGGACTTGATTAAAAGAAATATGAAAAACTTTTATATTCTTTTGAAATATTCAAAATTTTATGTACTTTTTTTGGAATAAGGCAAAATTTAATACCTTACTGAAGTTTTTCTTAAATGCAAATCGCTTAAAATAATTATTTTCTGTAGCACAAACCCATGCTTAGCAACGCAGTCTTTCAAAGTTAGGAGGAGGTGGGACTCTTTACTATTTTTCACTTTCTTTGGCAAGTTTTTTTCTCTTGTTAGGAGGAGGATGATTCTTGTAATCAGGGATTTAAATAATGGTTAGATCAAGAGGATTGGGCTAAATCAGAAACTGGACGGTCAAGATGGACTCAAAACATATTCCAATATTAGTTATAAGTGTGCAGTATTAAAAGAGAAGAAAAAAGAGCACCTAATGGCCCAATTGGTTCATCTCATGAAGCCCATTCAAGCTTTAAGAGGTACAACGGGCCCACAAATGTGCAGAGAAGCAGCTAGTCCTGGAGATGTAAACATGATCGTTTCACAGCTTTTGTGCTTAGAGTTGCTAAAATGAAGCTGTGTTGCTCTTCACAGACCTCTGCCGTGTTTCCTTCCTTCAGATTTTAATTCCTCTCTAAATTTTTTTTTTCTTGTTTAAGAGTAAGTATAAATATATGAACTAATGGCAAATCCACTGTACAAAATAGATGGAGCACCTCAACTAAAATCACAAGACCATTCAGCTATAACTAGTGGAACTCTTTTATGTTAAAGGTTTTTTTTTTTTGGAAGGTCAAGGAAGATTCTTGTAATTAGGGTTTTGTAGTATTTTTATGGTTTAAGATTTTGTAATCTGTGCTTTGTAATGGAGGATCGTTTTGGCTTTGGATATTTTCTCCTATTTTGAATAATTAGGTTCTATCCCAAAGATTTAACATCCTTGTCAGTACAATTTGCAATCAACACTGCTTTTCTCCTTTTTTTGGTGCTAATTTTTCTGTTTAGTTGAAGATTTTAGAGTTTTGGATTGTCATATATGATAGCTAATTAGAAGGGTAAGTAATGAATAAATTAATTACAAAAATCGGAAGAAAAAAAAAGGTTCTTACATCATTATTGGTAAGAAATAAAAAGATATAAGAGATTTGAGATAGTGGCAGCACCTGATCAATGTTCGGTAGCTGAAAAACAGAAAATTGAAGAAAATTGAGGTGAGATATTAAGTGATATTGTAATTGTGGATGAATAGTGAGATTGCTCGTATAGCTAGAGGTCCGTGGACATTGTTAGTTCTTGGACGGTTGAGATTTGACTAGGTACCTTAAAGGGCTAAGATGCATGGATCACTAAATTAAACTTGTCTTGTCGGCCATTAGATAATGATTTTTCCGTTTCTCTAATAACAAATATTTCAAGAGAAAAGTAGTGGGGTGAAGTACATCAACATGTCATATAACTCCATAATGCAGTAATAAAAAAATAAAAATCAAAAGGTCATTTTTGCAATATAAAAATAGCACTTTCCTTTCTTCGAGAATAATCATCATTAATTATAAAAGAGAACCTTTCGTTTTGTTGAACTTTTTAAAATAAAGCCTCTAAGTGGTGGGATCAAGATTCTTTTGGGTGGGGCCCACTTAGATAATTGAAGGTGTGATGGAGCCATTTTATTTTATTTTTTTCAGATGTGAATATGGAGGAACCATTGCCATGCCATGTGACTTCAAACTTCGAAGGGAGCAAAGACCATCACGTGATCTCTCTCATCCTCGTCTGTCCCCATTTTTTGTTTACTAAAACGGTGAGAGGATTGATGTGACTTCTCTCTCTACTCATGAAACAAGGAAAGGAAAAGACAAATATAATATTAATTTATTCTTCTCTCACCTTGCAAGTAGTAGCACCACGCAAATCAAGATCTCCATCATCTCATCCCTATCACTTTCACTAGAGCATAGCCTGACATAGATGAATATATATTTTTCTTTCCAATGGCAGCATACTGTGTGTGGATTTATTCAACGGGAGCAGGCCATTGATGATTGATCACTTACTCTGCACATTCATCAAGATAAGGATCACAGACAAATTAAATATAGTAATATAGTTCTTAATTAACGGTCGGTCATTTAAATTTACTTTTTTTGTTTTTTTTATTCATTTATTTTAATGGGTACTAGGGCAGTAAGTGTTGAATTAAGTAAGATTAAAAAGTTAAATGGAATGAGTTTTTCTACTTGGAGCATAGAATTAGGCATTTTTTATTGGGAGATAAAGTTGAATACATTCTTTAGAGAGGATCCTAGCCCTAATTCTATTGTTGCAAATAGAAGAATATATTAAAAAAATTATAATCATAAGCTTGCTAGAGATGATATGTTAACTTTTATGGAATTTGATATTGAAATATTATTTGAAGAACATAAAACATCAAAAGAAATGTTTGATGCTATTTATGTAACTTTTTTAAGTTCATTAAAAACCTACGTGCAAATGCAAAAAATATAATTCAAGTAACATGTTGGACTCCGAAAATATGTGGTTGAGCGTATAAATAAAATGACAGTAATTGCAAAAGAGCTTACTACTCTAGAGAATTCAATTCCTAGGGTCCTGTTTTCTTTTTTTTTTTTTCTTTCTTTCTTCTTTCTTTCTTTTTTCTTTCTGGAATTTGTGCCAGAAATTCACCATGCTCGTAATTCCTAGACATGATATGACATTTTGTCCTCTAGAATCTCTAAATTCCATGTTTCTTCTCTAACATTTTTGAATTCCAACCATATCAAATATATTAAATGACTTTTGAAAATCTAGGAATTCCAATTCCTTTGTATTTTGGTGGAAGTCCTGGATGCTCAAGCCAAAAAAAGTATCCAAGAAATCCATTGTGTCTGGAAATTCAGGTATTCCCCAAACATGAATTTCTTGAATTTCAGTAAAGAAACAGACCTTGAGGGCACGTTTGTGTAAAGGCAACTTCCATGGAAAGATGAAATTACCACATTAGCAAATTATACCTTGAAAAATGTTTTCTGATGAAGTTAGAAATTCACATTTGGTGCAAAAAGTTTTACCTCGATGAATTAGTACAATTGTTGTTTCGTGCAGCTGCAAATTTCTTAGTGAAAACTAATGGGTGGAGTGGGAATGAGAGTGAGGAAATAGGGGTCAGCTTTCTATGAAAATGGACATCCCATACCCCCCATAGGAAGTCTATTTTTTAGGCTTAACTAGGAAAAAACTGACGTGGCGAAAAGACAGTTTTGCAGAAAACTGTTGCACTAAACACAGGAAAAAGGAGTTTTTCGCATGTGAATGCAAGTTTCCACAACTTTAAAGTAGTTTTTCTGATTTTTGGAAACAAATAATCATTTATTTAAACGTGTCTTTAACCGGTGAAAACTCCACAAAGTTGGGCACCCCATAAACCCCTCATCCAGCCGTTGGAAGATCTGTATAAAAGACCATTTCTCAAGTTGAAAATGCAGAGAATACAAAGTGACTAGAAAGATGCAATGGTCTGTAAATACTGGGGATTTTCCTGTGTTCATCAGTCTCGGAGCCTTGTCCCCATTTTTTCACTTCTTGCAATTCTTCGATTTCTCAGGAAGAAAAGGATACAGAATAACTGGATAATACAATCCGAGTAACTGGTGTGGCAATGTGAGCCCCATGGCAGTAGGAGCTACTGTGTTTCTCAACCTGTGTTTGATATTATAACAGGCAAAATGGTCCTGTCTCAAGCATCTATTCGATATGCTGTGCCCATTAGATTGACCCCGCAACCTGTGTACTAGGTAAATTTGGGTTACAAAATGAGGCAGCAAATCCAAGCCTTATCCCAATGAACCAACAGCTACCCCTCATGACAAACGCAATGCATACCTCGGAAACAGGGGATGCAAGGCCAAACAAGAGAATGGTTAACAGGGGCTGCAAGGCCAAACAAGTGAATGGATGGTTAAGGTTAACCTCCCGTAGGTGCAAATCAAATTTGTGCTTGCAAGGGCTGGGTCGGCTTGCAAAACATGCATGAAAATTGAAAGGCATGGGTCCACTTCCAAGACCCATATGAAAATCATGGGTCCGTCCCCAAAATCCACATTAAATTTTTGGCTTTGCACCAAAACCCAACTACATGTTTGGACACGGCCCCCTCAAACGAAATTTTGGGGTCTGCCAATGACTTAGTTGGTAGGGACCTTGAGCGTATTAGAGTACGTGAGTTTGAGTTTTAAAGAAAGTGAGGGAAAAAAAAGAAACTAATTAATCCCACATTGAAAGTATTGGGATAAAAACTCATGTAAGCAACAAAAAGAAAAAAAAAACTCAAATATCTTTGATCGGTTTTCTTAGTCTCTTGGACGGTTATCGTCATGAAAATATTAGTAAAAATCCTTGACTCAAGACTTCATTTGTGCAATGAGAGAATTTCGTGTGGTTTGTGGATTTTTATTTTCACAAAGAGAAGAACTATGCATTCCTACACCTCCCATAAAAAAAAAAAAAAATCCTTTCTATCGAAAAAATACTTTATTTTTCATGCAAGAATATGTGTCGCACCAATCACGCTCTATGGTGCAATCCTTTCTCTACACAAACGCGCCATGGACAATCTTTGTCCAATCCAATGGTTACTCTTTCTTTAAGTACACTTAAATTTTACATGATTATAGAACACAAAATTTCTGATATCTAATATATGGAATTTGGATTCAATCAGTAAAAAGTAGGCCCCACTATTCAACAAAAAGTTTTGTTTAAAAAAGTCTTTTATTGGAGATTTAATAATGTTTTTTCCAATCTAGTGATACATATTTTTTTGGTTTGGAGATGTGGTTAAGTCCAGGGTTACTTGATTATCAGATCGCAGTTTTCAGTTCATAATCTAAGATTTAGGTCTAAGATTTGCAAATGGGGTTGCTGGCTGCGGTTTAGGTCTAAGATTTCAAGCCGTTTGATACAAGAGGCTCATTTTTTGTTCTGATGCATGTTCAACATGGATCTTAGGTTATGAAAAGTTGGATCAAAATCCAAGAGGACTAGATTTTAAGCAATCAACAAATTGAAAGTTAAACTAGATCATATAAGACTGTATCGAGAGCCAAACATAAGTGGCCCATGATTAGGTCCACTATGATCAAGATTATAATTTAATCACAAGGCAGTAAAGGGCTCTACATGACCCAGTTGAGTCCACTCTAATCAAACAAGGTAATAGTTGATTTTTATGTTTAAGCTACCTTCTCTCAAAAGTGATAAAGCAGGACATCTTTGAAATTTGGTTGCCAAAACACACAGGGAATAGGAGCTAGCAAATTTGTTTTCCTGCAATATTGGTTATGGCAAAAAGAATAAATGTCTGAATACTCTGTTCACATATGTGAACTGAATAACCCACATTCACAGATCTTCTTTTTGGATCATTTGACAATGATATATAAAGCTCGAGATGAAGCTAACAATTTGACCATCTGAAACTGAAGTTTGTTCAAATAAATTCTGTGCAGCCAATAGATAAATCACAGCCTGTGTCCTAGGACCACGGAGGGCAAATCAAAATTGCCCCGCTTGGACAGGGATCGAAATCCCATAAACCAATCCATGTGAAGGCTCAAGTCCCCTTCAGTTTTGCTTATAGAAAACAAAAGGCACATCAAAACCAACAAACAGAACTCTTCAAAAAAATAATAGTAATTAAAAAAACCCCAAACTTTCCAAAGCCCGAAATGAAAGAAGAAAATGTTTTTAAGGTAAATCTGGATCCAAAACAAAACACAATCAATTCAGATAATCATTCCATAATTTTAAACCCAAAGCCCAAATCTGCAGATAACCTATGTATTACTCCCATGAAACTGAAATCTTCCATTTTATTATCTAACAAAGATTTTCAAAGAAGCAGAAGTAAAATGAAAAAATGTAATGGATATGTAAACATGTGCTTTAGAGCTATGTATCAATCTCCCTCAGACAAATAAGGAATCCCATTAGGTGGGTCATTGTTTTCAAATATTCTAACCCTGGATAGACATTCCCACACCCACATACACACAAAAGAACTTTTCCGCGAATTTTTAGTTCTGACGTTTGGTGCAAGGAATATGGCACATAAAAAACGATTCTTTATATGGATCTCTCATCACTACACCAAACAGAAACAGTGAATTCCACAGCTTGTAGAATCCACACCCCATATCTAATTACGGTCTCGACCTTGAGCTGCAAACGATTCCAAATAGTTTCATAGGTTTAACAACGAAAGAAAAACGCCCCTCAGTTCGAAATAGTTCGAAGAATCAAGAAAAATGAAAAAGTCTTGGTTCCTGGAAAACCCAAACTTGAATTTGGTGGAATTGTGAATCAGGTGACTATTGCATCCAGTCTTTGCCCTAAACTCATACTTACATAAGAAAAATGAAAATAACGAAAGTAGGGATTCTGTCAAAGAAAATGAGAGACTGAATAATTGAACATCCAAACGCACCCAAGTCCAGAACCAATTCGTTGAAAAAAGGAGTGGAAGTTATGAAAGGGGGATTCCTAGTTTCTAGTATTGTTTTCCATGCTTTTGTTCATTTTACCTGAAAATTGGATATAGACATGGCTACCGCTTAATTTTTAAAACCCCCCTTCTTTCTTAAGTGAATTTAATGAATTTTTACCTATAACCCCTGCATGATTTCTGAGAACTCAGTTTATTCTTTACAACGTTATATGAATTTTTACATATGGTCCCTCCACAATTTATGAAAACCCAGTTTTTCTAATATTTTTTACATAAGAATCCCTAAAACTTTCAAAAAGGTTATTACATATTTTGAAAACTACATGAGTTTTTCATATCCCCCCCCCCCCCCCCCCCCCCCCCCCCCCACAAAAAAGAAAGAATTCCTAGGTCCGTCCCTGAATACAGATGAGAGCTTTCGATGCCTTTCTTATTTCTTCCCCCCCCACACAAAAAAGAAAGAATTCCTAGGTCCGTCCCTGAATACAGATGAGAGCTTTCGATGCCTTTCTTATTTCTTCTTGCACGATCGATCGATGGGTGACAAGAAGACAAAGAGGAGCCCACAATTCCCTAAAAGTCAGGAAACCCTTGAAATTTTATACAGAGAGTGATCTTCCACAATTCCCACTGACTGGGATACGTGGAGCCCACTAGGCCCACTCAATGAATATTATGACCTAAATTAGATGTGACAAAACTTGACCCCCAACTTCACACATATTTGACCGTTCAACCTGACCCGCATAAAGTACGGATTGATTATGAGTCAAGTTTGCTAACCCACAAAAAAAGGGCCAAATTAATCTGTATTTATTATTTTTAGGTTGGACTACTGGATAGCAGTGATGCAATCAACCTAAAGACCCAAGGATCGATCTTGGGAATATTTGTGATAATGGATATATACTGAGGTGTGCCAACACCACTCAATAATAAGTGTGTTGGTGGGTACCCAATTTCTAATTTTTCATGATTTCCTCAGCTTTTCATCATATGTTTGGATAATTCACTTATAGAGTGAATTGAAGTGAATGATCAATTTAGAAAAGATGAAAATAATGGTAGAAAATAAAATGTAATAATCAAATGGGTAGAAAAATGGATGGTGGACCATGCTGTCACATTGGATCGACCATTTATAAGATTGCCCATCATGGTCTCCTTTGAGTCCTCCTTGCTCAAACCTAAGAGGGCTCAATTTATGGTTGGATCAGGTCCATGGAGGACCAGTACAAACTCCATCCATTTGGGTTAACCCATTTAACACAGATCTAACCCCTAGAAGTCTGGCCCAAGTCCAATAAATTTCAAATAAGGATAAAAATTAAGGTCAATTAAAAGCCAGAAATGCCCAATGCAAGTTCAGCTCATTCTGCTAAATATAAACTATTCTAGGAATCAAAATAATCAATCACCAAACCATTGAAGTGGATTTAGAAATGGGGGTCAACCATAATCTAACCCATTTAAATGGGTTATTTAGTTTACGTAGGCTTTCCCCAAACACAACTTGGTTACTAGGTCGACTGACGAGGTTTTGCCATCCATAGTTTTGAGGGGCCTCGAGGTTATATATTAAATCGTAGCTTGATTAAGTTTCGATGGCCAATTTGCATGATCAATCCAATGTCCTCCAAGTTGGATTGGCTTTTCGAGTGGCCGAGATTTGTCACAGGGTGAGGCCAGGCCGTTCCATGCAGGGGTGGTGATGAGTTATGCCAGGTTGAGCACATGTGGGATTTAGTGGGGTTGGCATCTCATGATGCAATTACTTGGGCTGGGTCAGGTTCAAATTAGTCAAGCATCGACACACCCGTCCTTGGGTTGTTTGGGTAATTCACATGTAAAGTGAATTACCCAAAGTATTAAATATTGTACTATTGGATATGCAGATTCTAGACCCAACTGGACCCAATCCTGGACCACCTTTCCATGAGTGGTGCTCACCTTTCCATTACTTAGCTATTTTTTTTTTTAAGAGAAGATCTATTAAGCGAACACACACACACCCAAAAAAAAAAACAAAAGCAACGAACAGAAACACGGCAAACACTAGCCCCACCATCCCAAAAACTGCCCATAGAAATTAACCCAAGTGATAGGGGTCCCTAGCCTTGGAAAGTTGAGACCTGCTCGACCCCATTTGGCAAGATGGTGGGCCACCATATTAAGTTTCCTAGAAATGTAAAAAGTTTTTACCGACTTAAAAAAATAACTGCAAGTCTGGATATCTCTGATGGGTTAGAACACGAGACATAGATGGATATTTATCCATAGATGGGTGGCTATCCATTTTGGGCTGAATAATCATACTATTAGCAAGTGAAATAGCCCACATTGGATTTGGAGATCAATATTCGTTTCTCATCCTCCATATAGCCCACCATATGGCTATGGAAACAGCTCAAGATTCTAGATCAATGAGTGAATGTTGTCTTACAGGCCCATCCTTGGACCACCATTTCCACCGTCCATCTATATTATTATAAGAGAACTTGTCGGCCAACGCACCAAAGCGTGATCCAAACCAAACATCTCAAGCAAATTCACATTGCAACAAGATGTGCTCCATATATTCCTCTTTATTCTTACAAAGAGGGCAATTAGAAGGGAAATTGGGGTCCCCAATTTTTTATTTCAGAGTGGATCTCACTGGAATTGCTTTCTTTAGACATTTCCATCCAACCAATAAAACTCTTGAAGCGAAGGGACACTTCTAGTAAGATTTCCAACTTATATTTGGGTCACTGTGATTAAACCTCTTTTTAAGAATGCATTTATAAGCTGATTTAGTGGAAAGATCCCGGTTATTAGTAGCGGTACATATTCTCCTATCCTCCTCCATAGAATGAGAGACGAATATTTTTGAGATATCCCCCCAGTCTCTCTTTTCACTAAAAATGCCGTTGATACTGTTGACCTTATGAAGATCCCAATTCCCATTGGAGTTCCTAAGATCTATGACCATCAAATCCGGTCCATTGACAGAGAGAAGGGTTTCCTTAGGCCTTCTGCCCAAGGAATCTAATTACATTTCCACACTAATATCTCATTCTCATTCACAATAATCCATCCAATATTCTCATTAATAAAGTTCAAGGTTTCAACAAAACCTTTCCAAAACCATGAATTCCTCCCCCTACTTGAAGCCTCCCATATGTCTTTATTTGTGCAATATTTAGCTTTTAATATTTTAGTACAAAGAATATCTGGTTTAGTTAGATAATTCCAACATGCTTTAGCCAGAAGAGCTATGTTGTTGCTGTCAAATTCCCTAATCCCCAAACCCTCATCTTCTATAGGTCTACATAATTCTTTTCATTTAATTAAATGCATTTTTTCCCTCCGGCCTGACCTACCACCAAAATTTATTGCAAATCCCTTCCAAAGCCAAGAATTTTTTGGGAAGCCTCAACACCAACATTTTATACACCGGCAAGGCTAAAGCAACATATTTAGTGAGAGTGCTTCTACCAGCGAGAAAGAAGTGGGGATTGCCAACTTTTGATTTTGCTCGGCACTTTATTGATAAGTGGTTCAAAGGACTTGATCTTAATGTTTGCAATGACAAGAGGGTTACCAAGATACTTTTCCTTATTATTCAAGGATCTAACCCCCAAGACCAATGCAATAGCTTTACATCTTTTCTTGTAGGCTTCTTTATTGAAGGTGATGGCGGATTTATTAAAGTTCATCATTTGCCCCTACATTTAACAATACCCCTCTAGCACATCTCTCACCTCCCTAGCTTTTGAGCTGTGGGGCTCTAGTGAAAATGAAACTGGGGTGAGAGATATTTGGTGCATATCTCAACCTCGACGGGACTTCAGCCCTTAGAATGAAAAGGCAGGGAGATAGGGTCTCCTTACCTTAATCCTCTTGAAGGAGTGAAATGGCCAAAAGGTGATTCATTTAAAAGAATGGATTAGGTGACAGATTGCATGCATTCTCTAACTATTTGGATAAAGTCTTAATGGAATCCAAAGCACCTAACGTTTCACAAAAAAAGTCTCATTCCATACGATCATATGCTTTTTACATGTCTAATTTTAAACCCATAAATTTTACCGTTGTCTTCTTTTAAAAGAACGGAGGATTTCATGTGTAATAATGTAATATCTGCAATTTGTCGGCCTTTAATGACAGCACTCTGGAAAAGGCTAATAATTTTTATTAAGTATCACTTTTATCTATTAGCCACCACTTTGGAAATAATTTTATATATTACATTGCAAAGGCTGATTGGTCTCCGGCCGTAAACATTTTGAGGGCTACTTTTCTTAGGAACAAGGACAATGAAGGTCTTATTTATCCTGTTTAAGGGGAATTTATGTCTAAAAAATTCTTTAACCAACAAGACTATATCTTGGCCTATAGTATGCCACATTTGTTGGTAGAAACTAGCCGGATAGCATTCCAGGCTTTAAAATGGGCATTTCTAATTTAACTGTTGATACGCTTCTGACACCCATTGTTATCATATAAAATATTGCTCCAGGCAGTGAGATTCAGATGACCCCAATTGGATTGACTACATCTCTAACAAGTGGGTAACTTCCCTTTTTTTTTTTTCTTTTTGGAAAAAGGAATGGACAATATTATATGTAAAACACAGCGATCAATTTAACAGTCGGCCCGTTGAAATTTGACTCCAAATATTTAGATAAAAGTTAAATACCGTGGGTTTTAGAGGTATATCAACAATGATTTGGATTATCAAAAGGTGGGTCCCACTTGAAACTTTAAGGGTTCATTTTCAAACTATCAACTAGTCTAAAAAGAGCTAGTTAGATTAGGTCTCAAAGTAAATAGCTCACAAAGTCCCAATGTTTAATTCCCAGGTTGTGTTTGATAAAACTGGCCTAAAGCGTTCTCATATTGGCCCCACGACAAACACAATACATACCTATGAAATAGGGGCTGCAATGCCAAAAAAGAGAATGATTGGTTAAGGTTAACCTACCTTAGATGCAAATCAAATTCGTGAGATTAAGGGCTACCTTTCGAAGATCTAAGCTGTTCAAACAATGAGCCCGCTTAGTTAGGTCCATGGCTCATAAAAGAAATTACCCCTGGAATAGTGAGTTTTTTTCCAAAATGTGTGATAAAATATTATACCTGATAATTCTTATTAAGAAAATCAAATTTTCTTAATCATTGATTATTATTTTTATTTAAAATTGAGATTTTTACAGTTTTCTAATAATATTCAAAGAAAATTCCTAAATTTGACAAATACTCTACTGCAGTACTGGTTGTTTATGTTTCACATAGGATTGCAATTCTATATTGTTCTTATCTTAGTCTTAACAAGTAGACAATTTGTGTGATTAAGGATTGAGCGGAGCAATCCCTGTCTTTTTTTTTTTTTGCAGGCAGTTTAGAATGCTGTTGAAACAGATTTTGTAATGCCCAAATACTACAAGTTTTGACCATGACCAAATTGATACTTTGATTAATATCATGTTTGAGGCAAAGAGAGATTTAATCCAATGGTTTGGTTTTGGAAAGGTGAAGCCGAATTGTTAGTTGTTTTTAACAATTTAGATTCATCATGTTCTCTCAAACACACAAGTGATTAACTTCAAGAACGAGATATTAGTGAACCCAGATGAGATGTGATAACACATCTTATGTCGTCTAAAAAGTGCAAAATCCATTCCTTTTCATCAAACTGCTCAACAAACACACAGATTATCTTCGACCAATAACGTCATATCAATTATAACTTAATTTTCAAAATTCTGTATCCAACCGATACAATTTAGACCATCTTATTTGGTGAAAACTTTTAACTCCAAAACTTGCAATTAGACTCTCAAGCTTAAGAATAAATCTGACGTCGAGAACAAATTTTTGAGCTTGCAACTGAATCATGTTTCAGTTATTTCTGTATTCTGCATTGAGAAAATTGTTGAAAAGATCCATTGTTTTGGAGCTAATTTTCATCAAATTGTAGTAAAAGTAGAGTTAGTTTAAGACATTATTGGACTAGATGAAAGATTTGAATGAATATGGGTTTGGGGGGACATCTACTCATTGTAATGAATTGTGCCATAAATCTTTGTTCAGTTCTAGTCCTGTTTACCTTAAATGTTTGACACGTCCACAATATTCAACAATAAAATTTTGTTTTACATCTATGGCCTGTGTTTAAAGCTTATGACTGATCATTCAATACATTTTTTCAGTTCTCCAATATATGGAAACAACTGGAAACAAATACTGGGATATTAATTGAAACAAAACTTGACAAAACTTGCGAGTTCGCGATTCTGATACCTTCAACCAGCGAAATATCTCTCTATGTAGTAATTAACACTTGGTTTGTAACTAAACTTTCAGAATATATCAGTCATATTCAGCGACAATATGGCAGATTGGTATACAAAATATTCCTACAAATGGATAAGCCGGTGAATACAATAATACATTTCCAAGGGGATCGCCTGCCATCCAGATTTGCACATTGTAGGAACATTTGATTAAAAAAAATTAAAAAATAAGGCACTATACACCATGACAGCATGTGTGAGATCTTGGGCAAGATGACTTTTACCATTGTCCCAAAGACGAAAGCTGTGATCACAAATGTCACAGCTACCCACAGGGACACAAACATCACAGCTACCCACAGGGACACAAACGTCACAACTGCCCACAGGTCCCAAGATAGCTTGTGTGCAATATTGCGTAGCTTCACTTTCAATGTGGAACAGTCCAAGATAAATATATGACACGACCCGAACCCGAGATTAAGACTAATCCGAGTTAACACCGAGTCGTGTCGCATACTTACTCCCGTGAATCTCAACACATTAAAATTCACAAGGGATATCAATTACATATATTATGCGGAATAACAAACTTATACATTGCTCATGTACAAACTAAAAGTTCTTTCACACTATTTACAACTCCATCACTTGCATATTTAATTACAATGCAAGGAATCAAAATTGTGAAACGTTTCATCTCATATCAATTCAAAGTTTATTTCCATTCAACTAGTCCTCCTGGAGGAACCGTACCGGACGTCTCCGGTTGCGCTGTAGTCTGAGAAGGACCGGCAATGGCAGCTGTGCCTGTAATGCCATCATAACACTATGAATTTCACAATTCAGCAATGTATAAACAATTTCATGATTTAACATGTTAACGATACATTTCATTCATTTCAGTTGTGTTAGATTGGTTCAATTCCAATTCCAACTCATAATCAATAAGAGTCTTTTTGTTTAGCACGCTACCATAGCATTTCAATTTCAATTCAATTCCATTTCCATCTCCCTCAAAGGAGAGGATTCTCTCTTCCATACGGAAGAATTCATTTAATGTGGAAATTATCATAGCCCGGGCCAGGGACTACTGACATCACCACGGAGCTCCGGAACACTCCCAAATAATCTGCTGCAGCAGAATCAGCTCAATGAGCTTATAGAAATCACTATGTAGTGCCAGACTCATTAATCAATTCAATTATCAATTCATTTCACAATTATTAGCATTGTCCTCGTTGGCACAGGGCGGAAGGGCGCACCATTCATGACCCAGGCCTTCCAAGGATTCATTTCATTTCATTTAATGGAGATAAGTCCATAAACAATTAAATAAATGACTATTACCATCCATTCAAGTGTAATCCCAGGTGGTCAAGGTACGTGTTATTCTCGATGACATTACAGATAGAGAGAGGTTGTACCTTGAAATTCCTTGAATCCACACTCATGGAGGTGACATAGTATTAACAATAACCTTGACCTAATCAATAGGCTCCTTTCCTTAAAACTCAGAAATTAATTCTAAAACTCTATTAATTTCGGTTAACCAAGCAACGTCTTATCGGCTAGCTTTAGAAGCTAATTTTTATTATTAAATTACAACTATTCGGCTTGGGTTAACCTTTTGGTTAACACTCAATTCATCTTGGATCTAAATCCAAGGATATTATATTATGAAAAGGGTAATTAACTTACTACTCCTTAATTAGTCTTCAAACTACTTATGATCCTAAACCATCGATTGGTTCAAATAAAATAAATTCACCTTCATCTCCCAATATATGATCACTAGGAGGTGTATACCATTGGTTTCTATGTTTCAAGATCTTTCCAGCGATGTATGGAACTCAAAAATCGGACGTATGGGTCAAAAGTTATGGCCATTCCAAAATTGGCATTGTTGGCCCAATGGGCCGACCCACTCGAGCAGGCCCAGTCCGACTGGCCCAATTCTGGGCGAAAATTCATCAAACAGAACCTGTAACAATTTTGAAATATACAGAGCTAACATTTAAGAACAATTCCATGATTCATTGATCATCATACAATAGTCTCTCAATTAGATTTAATAATCTCAGAATGAAATTCTATTTGTACACTCATCACTAGCTGTGTTGTGTCAGATTACAAGAACTCCTTGTTCATTATAAGTTACTTATTCAAAACTAAAACAGTGCATAACAGAGAAATAAGCCATTCATCCTTGTATCATAGGTTTTCAGCTACATGGACTACACTCAGCAGTCACTTAATCAAAGATAAAACAGTGTATAGCATAGACTAAAGCCATTCTTCCTTGTCTTATATGGAATGACAAACAACTCTACTACTCATTAATTATAGTCTACTCAGTCTTCCATTAGCTTTAGCTTTAATAAACTCAAAAGCTTGAAAAGATGTACTAAAGTATCAGAAGAAAAATTCACTCAAGTGTCATAAGGTCCTGTTCCAGCAAAGGCTACACCAATTCTATTACAGACTTCAAATTCTGAATTCTATGTCTCCAACTAAAACCTGCAACAAATTTGGAACATTCTGTTCCCACCTCAAAACACTTCTTTTTCCATCATACACATCATTTGAATACCATTTACTCACTTCTTACATCAAATCAAAGCCATGTAAACAATCTACAAATCAATTAAAGTTCCAAACACAAAGTAATAATCATTGTTTATACTTGCCTTTGTGCTGTGCTTGAACACAAAAACCCCTTGTTTCAACCTCTATGTATGGAAATCAACAGTACCCAGCTCTAAGAAAACTCAACCCACTTGATAAGAGTATGATGGGAAGATGAAAGCACTCAAAATCCTTTGAATTTTCCTTGATTCAGCACTTGAGAGCTAAAACGAAGAGGAAACCAGCTACTGTGTGTTTCTTTTTCTCCAAGTTGTTGAGATGAATACACCTCATCACATGCAACTACATGCAACATAGGTTATTGACACATAACCCATGTATTTTGCATCTTAATCCCATGTATTATGCTTATTTCCAAGTTGAGTCAAGTCACTACTCATTTGATTCATGTTAAGTCAAATGAAAAGGTGTGTATTATGAAAGTTACCCTACTCATCGAGATACACATGATGGTATCAAATTTCACCTCATTTGACGAAATACGCATAAATTCCTATTTACAAAAAAATCCCTAAGCTTACCAATTTGAGTCTAAATTCAACTCAGTCAAGTGGAGTCTCTTCAATTCCATTCTATTATGTCTAAATCACTCAAAGGAAACTAATCCAAATCAGTTTAGTCCTTAATCACCCTTAATTCGATTAATCACGTTTAAACCATACTAATCTTGATTAATTAGAGTTAATCGTGATTAACTCGGGTTGAAGTGTAACATTCTCCTAAACTTTTAGAATCATTCGGTCCTCCGAATGAAACATAAAGAAACAAAACATAGTAATCAATATAAAGACTAACGTACCTGAACGAATAGCTCTGGATACTTTCGAGCCATTTGTTCTTCCAATTCCCATGTGGCTTCATTGGGTTCATGATGTGCCCATCGAACTTTAACCCATTTGATCGTCCTTGTTCGTAGAACTTGCTCCTTGGTATCAATAATTTGAACTGGCTTCTCAACATATGTGGTGTCCGGTTGCACTTGAATTTCATCATAATCAATGATATGAGTTGGATTTGCCACATACTTTCGAAGCATAGACACATGAAATACATTATGGATACCGGAGAATTGCACTGGAAGATCTAGACGATAAGCCACATCTCCAATTCTGCTTTTAACTTTGAAAGGTCCAATATATCTTGGGGAAAGCTTTCCTTTTTGCCCAAATCTGATGGTACCCTTCATCGGAGAAGTCTTCAAAAACACCCAATCATCAACTGCAAACTCTAAATCACGTCGACGATTGTCAGCATAACTCTTTTGCCTTGATCGGGCTACTTTCAATCTGTCCTGAACTCTCTGGACTTTTTCAGCTGTTTCTGCAATAATAGGAGGACCATGGAAACTCCTGGTTCCAACTTCTTCCCAGCTCACTAGTGTCCTACATCTGCGGCCATACAATGCTTCAAATGGTGCCATATCAATGCTGGAGTGATAACTGTTGTTGTATGCAAATTCACACAACGCAAGATGTTCATCCCAATCACTACCAAAATCCACAACACTGGCACGAAGCAAATCTTCTAAGGTCTGAATTGTTCTTTCAGACTGTCCATCTGTTTGTGGATGATATGCAGTACTAAACCGAAGTTTTGTACCCATTGAATTCTGAAATGATTGCCAAAAGGTAGAAACAAACCGACTGTCTCGATCTGATACAATCGAAACTGGTGTTCCATGCAATCTAGTCACTTCTCTCACAAACAACTTGGACATTTCAGTGAATCCCATATCCTTTCTGAATGGAAGAAAATGTGCAGACTTCGTAAGACGATCCACAATCACCCAGACGGTGTCATGATGTCTTCTGGTCATAGGTAAACCAAATACAAAGTCCATAGTCAAATGATCCCACTTCCATCTAGGAATATGTAAAGGATGGAGTAATCCAGGTGGTTTTCTATGCTCAAATTTCACACGCTGACAGGTCAAGCATGAAGATACATAACCTGCTATCTCCCGCTTCATGTTATTCCACCAAAACATGTCCTTGAGATTTCTATACATTTTAGTACTTCCTGGATGCATAGAATATCGAGTGTGATGAGCTTCAAACATAATTGCCTGCTTCACATCTTCTTGTGCTGGTACACATAATCTGTCTCTGAAATAGAGAACTCCTTCAACCAACACAAAATCTGGCCTTGCTGCAATGTTATCCCTGATTTTCACTAATTCAGGGTCTTCAAATTGCCTTGCCTTGATATCTTTGATTAGGAGCGGTTCAAATACAGACATTGCTGCAATCAATTTTTGATCATTTACGATATCAACAGACACATCAAGATCTTTGAATGCATCAATCAAATCCCATCCAAGCTCCATTGCTGTCAAATAAGCAGATTTTCGACTCAAGGCATCAGCTACAACATTACCTTTCCCAGGGACATAGGTGAAAGGAAAGTCGTAGTCTTTAATCAGCTCTAACCAACGGCGTTGCCTCAAATTAATATCTTTCTGTGTAAACAAATACTGAAGGCTCCTGTGATCACAATGAACTTCAAATATTTCACCATATAGATAGTGCCTCCATTGCTTCAAAGCAAATACAACAGCCGCTAGCTCTAAGTCATGAGTAGCATAATTTTTCTCATGCTCTTTTAACTGCCGTGAACCATAGGCAATAACTTTGCCATTTTGCATCAACACACATCCCAACCCTATACCGGAAGCATCAGAGTAAACAACAAATCCTCCCCTTCCATCCGGTAATGACAAGATTGGGGCTGAGACTAACCCCTGTTTCAACACCTGAAAACTGGACTCACATTCATCATTCCATACAAATGGAATATTTTTCCGAGTCAGTTTTGTCAATGGTACTGCAATTCTTGAGAAGTCTTTCACAAACCTTCTGTAATATCCAGCCAATCCTAAGAAACTCCTCACTTCTGGAACATTCTTAGGACTTTGCCAATTAGTAATGGCTTCAATTTTAGCTGGATCCACTGCCAATCCTTCACTAGTAATGATATGACCCAAGAATGCCACCTGCTGCAACCAAAAATCACATTTTTCTAGCTTTGCAAACAACTGATTGTCTCTCAACACTTGCAATGCTGTTCGCAGATGATGTGCATGTTCTTGCTCTGACTTTGAATATACCAGAATGTCATCAATGAAGATAACAACAAACTGGTCTAAATAAGCAGCAAAAATTCTGTTCATCAAAGCCATAAACACTGCAGGTGCATTCGTTAATCCAAAAGGCATAACCAAAAATTCATAATGCCCATATCGGGTCCTGAATGCTGTCTTCTGCATATCTTGATCTCTAACACGAATCTGGTGATATCCAGATCGGAGATCAACCTTAGAAAAATATGCTGCACCCTGGAGTTGATCAAACAACTCATCAATCCTAGGCAACGGATATTTGTTCTTGATTGTCATCTGATTCAGTTGCCTATAATCGATACACATACGTAGGGTGCCATCTTTCTTCTTCACAAACAATACAGGTGCTCCCCATGGTGATACACTAGGTTTAATAAAACCTTTATCAAGTAAATCCTGTATTTGTTTCTTCAATTCATGCAATTCCGATGGTGCCATTCTATATGGTGCCTGAGAGATAGGTGCAGTACCCGGCACAAGCTCTATAGTAAAGTCCACTTCCCTTGCTGGAGGTAGACCTGGCACTTCTTTAGGAAACACGTCTGGAAATTCACAGACTACAGGAATGTCTCCTAATTCCTTCCTTGGCTTCTTTTCAGTGATGAATGCAATGTAACCTTCACATCCACCTTGCATTAACTTTTCAGCCTTCATTGCTGAAATGAGCCTTGTATCAAACTCTTTCTGTGTTCCCTCAAAGAACACACTGGCATCGGCTTCATCTACTTTAAAAGTTATAGTCTTGCGGAAACAATCCAGACAAGCCCTATACTTTGAAAGCCAATCCATACCAAAAATGACATCAAAATCATTCATAGCCAACACTACTAAATCTGCTGGCATTGACACCTCACCGATGGTAACACTACATTGGGGTACATATAGTTCACATACTACTTTTCTTCCCAATGGTGTTGTAACAGTAAAATCATATGCTAGTTGTTCAATTTGTTTTTGCATATCACGAACAAATAGAGGTGCAACAAATGAATGCGTAGACCCAGGGTCAAACAATGCAACCGCAGGTCTATGATCAACATAAATCATACCTTCCACCACGTGAGCTGCAGCTTCAGCTTGTTCTCTATTTGCAGCATAGATCTGTCCTGCAACCTGAGGCCTATTTTGTTGTGGCTGTGGCTGTTGCCTAGGTTGCTGGGGTCTCTGACGTTGCTGCCATTGACGTTGTTGCTGTGGAGGAGTAGGAAATGCTGCCTGTCGATAAGGAGGTTGTTGCTGTAGAGCTAAATTCTCTCTTCTCATTCTAGGACATTGAGCCATTTTGTGCTCCATAGAACCACATGATAAACATGCCCCAGTGTTTCTCCAGCAGGCTTCAGTTTTGTGAGCTTTTCCACATGTCTCACAAACTGGTCTGACTTCAGCTCTAGCAACAAATTTCTGCTTTTTATTCCTAAATTTGCCTCCTTTCCTCATCCAAGGAGTACCACTCCTTTTAGAACTAGAACTAGGAATCACATCTTGTTCTTGTTCTTCTCTATGCACTTCTTCAGCAGTATAAGCTTTATCTACTGCATCATCAAACCGGGTAGGCTGCTGTCCAGCCATAACCAGCCCCAAAGAGCCGTCGGACAGCCCTCCGGGGCTCGGCCTCTTTATCAGTACTTTTCATATATTGAATGATCTATCATGAATGCATGCAACATATAATGTTTATGTTCATATTAAGCTAATTTTGATCACCAAAGTTTTATGCTTAGGGTTAGGTCTCACCACAGTGACCCTAACAATTAAACACTGATATTTGGCTCTAATAGTACCATCATGATGTTTACATTACATATTGTTCAAATGTATGAATATAAGTGTCTCCCAAATCCCTTTTGGTGGTGATCAAGGTATTCCTAATTTCCTATTTCTTTCACTAACTCTCTACTCCCTTTGTCATTTCTAAATTGGTGCTGAATGCTGATTGTTGATCACTTCATAGTTCATTCACTTGATTGAATTTGAACCTTGAATGCTGAAGTATTGATATTTGATTGTTCAATGTTCACTAATGACCTAACTCTTAAATCTTCTTAATTCTTATGCCTTTATTTCATGTTCTAATTTTTTTTTAATGAGCTTTTCATTACTTTTTAAGTTAACATGACTAAGAAACATGAATACATGTGAAAAAACTAATCATTACTATTATTTTCTATTTATACAGCGATACAGGACATCATATATTGAGGGCACCGATACGCCCCCTTTTCTTACTTACTTTTGCAAAAGAACCACATTTTCTTTCATTTTACAATTTTCTGGATTTTCTGGAATTTTTTCAGATTTTTTTGGCGATTTTTTAAAATCGCACCGCTACGCCGATACGTATCTCCGATACGCTACGTATCGCCCGCTTCGTATCGGTTTGGCGGCGGGCCGATACGCCCGCCGATACCGATATTTTCATCCTTGTATGTGATTAGGTCAAGTGTTTGATGAAATGTTCCTAGTTAAAGACTAGTTAGTTTCTTACATTCGATATGGGTTGATTTCTGTTTTAAATACGGAAATTTGAATGAACATGTTTTTAGTGTTTATAATAACTCCTTAAAGTATGTGAAGTATAAGACTGTTTTGTAATCAATGGCCACTAACGGGGTTAGCGAGGCAAAATGGAATTGGAGTTAACAACTATACTGGATAAACTTGAAGGAATTGGCTGGGTTTACATATGGTTGACTAGAATTTTATTTTATTTTTTGTAAAAATGTGACAAAAAGGATCCATAATCTTGTTATCTTTCAAGCAAGTATTCACTTGTCCAATTTGGTTTCCAAACAAGAAATTATAAACAATCTAGTGTGGAGAGGTCATATGCTGAAACTTAGCACAATCATTGTTTTCATGCAAAGTGTAAGCCTCTGAAAAAGAAAGTTAGAAAAGTAATAATGACTTGGGTTTTAGCACTTTAAAAGTAGGGAACTTTTTACTTCCAAAAAAATCTAGAACCATCTGATCTGCATTATATCAAAGGAGTAGTGACTCTATGAAATGGGTTGTCTGACTCTAAAATTCGGTTGCATCAGAATTTCTTGTTCTGGGTTCCAAGTTTAAGAGGTGGGTTCTATAAGTTAGGAATTTTCTTTTGCTTCCAAACTTTTCAGAACTGAAATATGGTATTTGGAGTATGTAATCCATGTGGAATGAAGTGAAAAGCGCATTTCTGAAAAAAAAGAAGAGCAAAACAAAGGGAAGAACAACGAACAAGACTAAACATAAACAAAAAACTAACTATCAAAAGAAATATGAAGCCGAAAGACTCCTTTCCTGGCAAGAAAAAAGCATTTTTTAATTGAGAATACTAAAGTGGGAAAACAGGTACTATGTTGTCTAATGGATCTGAAAATAATCACCATGTTCTAAGACATAAAACAAACTCTTTTGCATTGAGTTGAACTCAAGAATTTAAGATATTTTACTAACATAATCCTCTATTTCTGTATTACATTTTGAGTATTTTCACATGTTTATAGGACCCATATGTATACTAAGTTGCATATGTAACTCCTCAATTCCGGATACCGAGAAAGTCGTCGGAATACCCGAAGTTGGCGCGCTACTTCCTGGAAAATCCGAGAACTTCCAAGATCGAAGGTCCGCAGTGAGGTTCAATTTAAAACTTTTGAACAAGATAATAACAACGGTTAAATTACGGAAGCATAAGAAGTAAAGCGGAACCAATAGGTATCAATATATATCAAGTGCGAGTAGAACTGTAGTCTAGTTTAAAAGTATCAACTGTTAATACCAACGGTTAATTACATTTTAGACTGCTACCCGGCTCAAAACAAAATCACTCAAAAATCCAAATAAAGATAACGCTCAAAGCCCATGTGCTGGCTCTCCAACCTCCGGGTCGGCCGGTCCCCAAACGAAATCTCCTGCTACAGGCGCCTCTACGAGCGCAAGCGCGTCGTCCGCGTACTCGGGGTCAAGGCCTAAGCACCAAAGAAGGGTCAGATCTAAAGATCTGGCAAGTCACAGTATACAAGTAACATAGGACATATATATATATCAAAAGAGTAGAGACAGTTACTTAGTTAAAGAATATCAAGATACATGTTCTACGCAGTTGAGCAAGATAAACATATAGAATCATGATAAAGATAGCATCCAGTCTAATCTACTACAATATGGCACATTCACACGAGCTGGATACCGCGGGATATTATGCCGCGGCCCTCCCATACTGAACACAGTTGCGGCGGGGAATCTGACCAGTGCTAGGGATTACTAACCCCGCAAATCACTCAACAGTCTCATCACACTCATCACACTCATCACTCGGGGAGACTGGATTCGGTATCACACCGTCCGTCTACAACATAGCTCATCATGATAGCTCCTCAACACTCATAATAGCTCCTACCAGGGATGATCAGTCCACATGCTGAGCTTAAATCAACCGAGTGAATGTCTATGTCGACTCGAGGAAAACTCTAAAGGTCTGTGTCTGTCTAGGCTTTGCCTTGCGTGAACAAGGTCCTAACCAAGTCTCTAAGAGGTTCATATATCAATAAGTCCATGGATTACAATCCAAGTCCAAGCCCACTCGTTGGATCCATACCAAGGCCCATCAAACACATGGCCTGGTCTCAAACAGTCCAAACGAGGTAACAAGTCCATTTCTACTGATAAACATTCCATTCTCATCCAAATGAGTTATAAGTCTTGTAAGTGCAGAAATAATAATACTCACAAGATCAGGATGCCTCTTAGGACTTACTCAATGCATGGATGAGACAGAGATAATAAAGGGGGCAATAAATGCGGGGCTATGATTAGTATGGGAAGGCGAACCATCATCGCCACAGCGCCACGCGTTATTGCCTGGTAGGCTTTCTTGTCTTTTCGAGGGGGCGTGCGACGCAAGCCGAGGCGACATCTCACGCGTGTCCCGCTTCGAATTCCGGAATGGCGCCCATTTCTACCCTTTATATATGTTTTCGTCTTCTTCCTCTTATCATTTTCGCTCCTGATTTCTCTTGCTCCCTGCCTGAACTTCTGCTTTCCGCTAGAACTTCCTCTTTCTGCTAGTACCAGCGCCACCGGATTAGGACCAGACCTTCTACCTGTTTCCCAGCAGTAGTCGCATGCATCCGTTCGTCGGAATCCGACCCTGCCCCATCAAATCAGTGAGTTTTCTTCCGCTTCCTCCTCTTTCGCTTTCATTCCAGACCCAGCCCCTAGGGTTTCTCAGGGGTAGTTCCGTTAACCGCCCTTTGCTGTAAGGACCCTTAGAGGTTTTTAGAATTTCTTAGATCCAGAAATAGGGATTTTTACCCACTGGATAGAGTCCCAGGCCGGCCTGGCAAATCTTAGGAGAGTCTACACGATCCCGGACGACGTCCGGATCATGGCAGCCGACCCCTCCATTTACTCATTTCACAACGGCTGGATGCCGTTTCCCCTGATAGCCGTGATCGAGGGTGGGGTCAGATTCCCCTTGCACCCCCTTCTTAGGTCTTGCTTGGAGACCTGGAACCTTAGCCCCTGCCAGCTAATGCCCAATGGGTATAAAATCATCATGGGCGTCGCCGAGCTGAATAGGATTCTAGACATCAGCCTCGGCGTCCATGATATAGAAGACGTATATGACCTCTGCAAGTCCAGGGAAGGGGGCACCTATTATCTTCGCGTTAAAGCGAAGTGCCAACCCCTCGTCACGGCGCTGGAGGACTCCAATAAGTACGCCGGAGATGACCGCCTGCTCGTCTCGGGAAATTGGGAGTTCGGCGAGACCGAGACCGAAGCAGCTAGGAGGGTCCGAGTCCCGCGACACTTCGGGACTCCACCGAGTAAAGACCTAACCCCCTGGGTTTCGGATTTCTTCTTATGCTTAATTTCTGCTGCCGGATTCTAACTCGGCCGTTTTTCGCAGGCCTTTCCCAGCGCAAGCGCGAAGCCCAGCTGAACTGTTGGAGGAGGCACGCACCTTGGCTGAACAAGGTGTACCGCTACCGCGGCCACCACACAAGAGCTGCCTACTCCCTTCTGAAATACGAGCCGAGGTAAGTGTCTTATACACGGAAATCCGGCAACCCGGAGAACTTCGCCCCCGATCTTGCCGAGACCAGCGGGATCGTCTCGGTTGCTGGAGCGTCCGCAACGTTGGCCGTGGTCGCGGGAATCCCAATAAGGGAAATTGAAGATTATACTTCCGGAGCCGAGGTAGATTCTCCGACAAGGGAAGTTGAGAACTATTCCTCCGGAGCCGAGGATATGGCGAGAAGAAGGCCTTCCTTGCAGCTGCTGAACCTTGAGGAGGCAGCATTCGGCGGGCGGGGCGTGACCCCAAGCGCTAATCCCCGCCCCCCCACTGCCGTAGCCCCTGCTAGTGCCGAGGCCCGCCCCCTCGCCGATGCAGAGAGGGAGAGGCCTAGGAAGAAGGCGCGTGGGAAGGAGCCCACCCAGGAGGAGCGCCCGCGGTCCCACCCTCCCCGATCCACAGGGGTGAGGATCTCATCGGGGGAGCCCGCTGCCTCGGCCGGGCCTGTGGTGGAGCGGCGCTCGGAGCCCTCCAGTCCTGCCACATCGGCCGAGCCCGCGATCTTCAAGCCTGACCTTGAGCTCAGGAGGGGGAGGCCGATGAATGTTGAGGACCGGCTTGCTGGGAATTCAGCTGTTATTTCGGCCCTCAGCCGAGCCTGTGCACTCCCCAAGGATATGGAGAGGCACAGGGCAGAGGACAGCCCCCAGCTGCTGATGAGGGCGATGCAAAATTCTCTGGCGGTAAGTGCGAAGTTTTCAAGTATCCTAGTCTCAGATCTCTTTCAACGCAGATTTCACACTACTAATCTCCTCGTCTGTTTCTTTGCAGGGCGTCCAGAGGCTCCAGGTAGTGATGGACCGGATTCTCGAAGAGGACGCCCGCCTGAGCCGAATAACAAAGGAGAAAGAGAAAGCCGAGGCCGAGCTCAAGGCCAAATGCTTGGAGCTGAAGGAGGTGGCGGCGAAGAGGGCCGAGCTCGATGCTCAGGCCGAGCTGGTGACGGGCGAGCTCTGCAAAATCAAATCAGAACACTACGAATTGCAGGCCAAGCTCGTTGCCGAGGGGAAAAAGGTGGCCGCGTTAGCAGCCGAACTGGAGGGAGAGAAAAAGGCAAAGGAGACGTTGCAGACGTCGTCCCAAGCCGAGGTCGATGCTGCCTTCCTGGAGGGAGCCGCAGAAGCAGGCCGGAGCTACACTGCTCAAGTTAAGAAGCTGAGCTCCAAGCTATACCAGCACGGTTTCCGCGCTGGGCTCAAGGAGATGGGGGCGGATGAAGATCACCCGCTGTATGTGGACCCCCCCGAGTTGGAGCCAGCTACATTAGCTCCTCAGGCCTCTGCCGAAGCGGACACACTGCCCCCTCCTTCTCCCGAAGCCCCCACCGAGACTCCAGCGCACCCGCCCTCTGAAGCTCAAGCCGAGGCATCAGCTCCTGCCGAAGTCGCACAGCCCGACGATGCTCCGATAGTGATCATTGACGAGGTCGGTGCTGGGGCGTCTTAGCTTTCTCTTTTGAATTTTCTTCCCATGTAATTAATCTGCTTTCGGATGCAATCCTCTGCTTATGCATACTTATATGTAAACATGAATGGTTCATAAATGAAAATCCCCTTTTGCTCACAAACGTCTTATTTGGTTTGCACTGGCTCAGTTTTTTGCTTGGCTTTTTCTTTGTGCTTTCCTTTGTTTGCGCTTTCCATGAGTGTTGTGAAGTTGGGTGTGAGTTCGGACTAGAGTAGACCGACCAGATTAGGGTTCCCTGCGAGCGCTCGGATCCCTTGGAGGCCTCATTTGTTTCGGCGAAACCAAAGAATCGCATCAGACCTCCTAAGGCATTGATAAGACGGGGTGCCATTATCGTCTGGTGCCGTTTCGGCTGGTCTATGTGGCTGAGTGCCAACCATAACCTTAACTAGTTCGGCTACTCGTTTAGGTGGCTGAGTGCCAGCCTTAGACATTGGACGTTTCGACAACTCATCTAGGTGGCCGAGTGCCAGCCTTAGATATGGGCCGTTTCGGCAACTCATCTAGGTGGCCGAGTGTCAGCCTTAGATATGGGCCGTTTCGGCAACTCGTCTAGGTGGCTGAGTGCCAGCCTTAGACATGGGCCGTTTCGGCAACTCGTCTAGGTGGCTGAGTGCCAGCCTTAGACATGGGCCGTTTCGGCAACTCATCTAGGTGGCTGAGTGTCAGCCTTAGACATGGGCCGTTTCGGCAACTCATCTAGGTGGCTGAGTGCCAGCCTTAGATATGGGCCGTTTCGGCAACTCGTCTAGGTGGCTGAGTGTCAGCCTTAGACATGGGCCGTTTCGGCAACTCATCTAGGTGGCTGAGTGCCAGCCTTAGACATGGGCTGCTTCGGCAACTCGTCTAGGTGGCTGAGTGCCAGCCTTAGACATGGGCCGTTTCGGCAACTCGTCTAGGTGGCTGAGTGCCAGCCTTAGACGTTCCTCCAACTTCGCAGCATTGCCACTGTCGGGACACCAGATCGCTACAAATTGAGAAGAACTGCAGTTCCATTAAATCCAGAAGCGTTGTACAAGTACAGAGACTAAAAATAGAATTTTTTGAGGTGTGAAGCGTTCCATGGTCTCGGTAGCGGCCGTCCTTCCATGTCTTCGAGCCGATAAGCTGACCGCCCAGCGATAGAAGTGACTTTAAACGGGCCATGCCAGTTCGGCGCCAGCTTCCCTTGATTCGGATCTTTGTCCCCTGGGAGAGCCTTCTTGAGAACCAGTTCTCCTACAGAGAACTTCCTCTCTGACGTTCTGGTTATAGCCCCTGGCTAGCTGCTGCTGGTAGACGGCTAGCCTGACTGCAGCCGCTTCCCTTCGCTCGTCTGCTAAATCCAGCTCCCTGGCCACGTTGGTTTCGTTCTGCCCCCGGTCAAAGAGTTCGGACCTCAAAGTGGGGAGGCCGATCTCTAGAGGGATGACTGCTTCCATGCCATAGGCGAGTGAGAAGGGGGTAGCCGAGGTGGAACGCCTTGGGGTAGTTCTATAAGCCCATAGGACGCTTGGAAGTTCCTCCACCCATCTCCCCTTTGCTTGATCCAGCCGTTTCTTGAGCCCGTCGAGGATCACCTTGTTGGAGATCTCGGCCTGGCCGTTACTCTGTGGGTAGGCTGGAGTGGAATAATGGTTTCGGATGCCGAGCTCCTGGCAGAAGGTCTTGAAAAGTTTAGAGTCGAACTGAGTTCCGTTGTCCGAAACCAGCGCTCTGGGAATGCCAAACCTCGTGATTACATTCTTCCACACAAAATTCTTGGAGTCTCGCTCTGTGATGGATGAAAGTGGTTCTGCTTCAATCCATTTGGTGAAGTAATCTGTCGCCACAATAAGCCATCTCTTGTTCCCGGGGGTTCGGTGGAGCGGACCCACTATGTCGAGCCCCCACTGGGCGAATGGCCACGGGCTAGAGAGTGGACTGAGATCCTGCGCGGGCTGATGGAGAGAGTGTGAGAACTTCTGGCACTTCTCGCACTTCTTCGCATATACCTGTGCATCTTTCTGCATGTACGGCCACCAGTAACCCTGGCTGATGGCTCGATAGGCTAGAGATCTTCCTCCAATATGGCTCCCGCAAATTCCTTCATGTATCTCAAAAAGGAGGTCTTCAACCTTACTTGGATGGACGCACTGGAGGTATGGTCCCGAGAAAGATTTTCTGTAGAGCTTGACCTCGGGAGATAGCCAAAACCGAGCTGCCTTGAGTCTGACCCGGTGGGCCTCGCCGCTGTCCTCGGGAAGCCTGTCGTCCCTCAGGTAGGTGATAATGGGGTCCATCCAGCTCGGGCCGAGACCAATGCATAACACCTCCCGAGCTGGAAGGAGCTCAATGCTGGGCGTGGCTAACGATTCGACTTCGATGGTCCTCTTTTTCCCTGCCTCAACAGCACTGGCCAAGTTAGCCAAGGCGTCTGCGTGAGAGTTCGTTTCTCTGCCGATCTGCCTGACTTCGGCCGACTGAAACTGTGTCAGCAGCTTCTTTGCCAGGGTCAAGTACGCGGCCATCCGGTCGTCGCGAGCTTGATAGTCCCCAGTCAGCTGGTTTGTCACCAACTGTGAATCACTGAAGACCACCAGCTGTTGAGCTCCGAGGATTTTGGCGCTATGCAGTCCGGCTAAAAGGGCTTCATACTCAGCTTCATTGTTTGACGCCTTGAAGTCTAGGGTCAGAGCCTGCTCGATGACCAGTCCTTCTGGCGATTGCAGAACAACTCCTGCCCCGGCTCTTCTCGAAGTGGAAGATCCATCAACGAAGACTTTCCAAACTGGGGTATCGGCTTGGCACTGTGATTGTTCAGAACCCGTGGGTGCCTCATGCTCCTCGCCCCCCAGTTCGGTGCCGAGCTGGGTTGGTGCCGAACTCGAATCAAACTCGGCAAGGAAGTCTGCCAGAACCTGGGCTTTTATCGCTGTCCGTGGCTGATACTGAATCTCATACTGCCCCAGTTCGACAGCCCATCGGGAGATTCTTCCTGAAAAGTCAGCCTTCTTGAAAACAGACTTGAGTGGGTGCTCCGTAACAACCACAATAGAATGGGTCTGAAAGTAATGGGAGAGCTTTCGCGAGGCGCTAACGAGCGCCAAGGCGAGCTTCTCCAGAGGCAGATACCTAGTCTCGGCATCAATAAGGGTCTTGCTCGTATAATACACTGGTTTTTGAACCTTGTCCTCTTCTCGGATGAGGACTGAGCTGACCGCATGATCCGAGACCGCCAAATATAAATACAGGGTCTCCCCATGGGTCGGGGTTGACAACAACGGTGGTGAAGATAGGTACGCCTTGAGCTGCTGCAAGGCATGGTCACATTCTAGAGTCCATTGAAATTTAGAATTTTTTCTAAGAAGCTGAAAGAAAGGTCGGCACTTATCTGAAGATTTGCTGATGAAGCGATTCAGTGCCGCGGCCATCCCTGTAAGCTTCTGAACCTCCTTAGCCGAGGTGGGACTCTGCACCCTGAGGATAGCCGAGATCTGATCTGGGTCTGCCTCAATGCCTCTGCGTGTAACCAAGCTGCCCAAAAACTTGCCGGAGCCAACGCCGAAGGCGCACTTTGAGGCGTTGAGTTTCAGCCTGAACTTCTTCAGAGTAGCGAAGACCTCGGCCAGGTCTGCCAAATGGTTCTGCGCTTTCTCGGATTTGACCACCATATCATCGATGTAAACTTCAACGGTCCTGCCGAGCTGACCGTGGAACATCTTGGTGACGAGTCTCTGATAGGTGGCGCCCGCATTCTTCAGCCCAAACGGCATCACCTTATAGCAGTAGGTTCCCCTGGGCATGATAAAAGCTGTCTTTTCTTCATCCGGTCCGTACAGCCGGATCTGGTGATAACCGCGGTAGGCATCAAGGAAGCTCATTCTGTCGTGCCCGGCCGTGGCGTCGATCAACTGGTCAATCTTTGGTAGGGGAAAGCTGTCCTTGGGACAGGCCTTGTTGAGGTCGGTAAAGTCGACGCACACCCTCCACTTGCCAGTCTTCTTTCTGACCACCACCGGATTGGCCAGCCAGGTCGGGTATTGAACCTCTCTGATAGCGCCGGCCTCAAGCAGCTTATCCACCTCCTCGACGACGGCTTCGGTCTGCGGGACCCCAGTCCTCCGCGCTTTCTGCATCACAGGTTTGTGGTTAGGGTCAACATTTAGTCTGTGACACATTACCTCGGGGTCGATGCCAGGCATCTCTTGAGGTGTCCAGGCGAAGGCATCTCTGTTCTGCATCAGGAACTGGGCCAGTTCGGACATCTCCGGCTCCCCGAGCTGGCTGCCGAGTAGGAAGAACCGATCCGGATCCTTCTGGTCGATCTGGATTTCGGTCAATTCCTCCACGCTCTTCCTGTCTGGGTCTCGGCCGAGCTCATCCAGCCCCTGCTCCAGGTTCTTCTCCATCTCGGCCACGTTGACCTCCTTGGGCTCCTGCTCCCCGGGTACCACGGCTGTCAAGCAATGCTTAGCTGCCTGCTGATCTCCTCTGACCGTGATGATTTCAACTCGGCCGCTCTTCCCCTCCCACAGAAATTTCAGCTTCTGGTGGAGGGTGGAAGGGACTGCCTCCAGACTATGGAGCCAGGACCTGCCCACTATAGCATTGTAGGGCGAGGGCGCGTCGATCACCATGAAGGTTGCCATCACAGACGCGCCACCGGCCTCGACCCTGAATGTCACCTTCCCCTTGGGGTAAACTGGTTTGGCGCTGAAGCCGATAAGGGGAACTCGGGCCTCCTGTAGATCTTTTTCCGTCAGTCCCATCCTTCGGAAGCTATCAAAATAGAGGACCTCGGAAGAACTGCCGGGGTCGACGAGGACCTTCTTCACAGTGCAATTCTTCACGCCCTGCTTAGAGCAATCGAACTTCAGAGTAACGATCAGGGGGTCGGTGTGGGGGAGCTGCACCCCTTCCAGGTCTGCATCAGTGAACCTGATCTCGGGACGCTCCCTCCGAGCCCTTTTCGGTGCTAGGCCGAGCTCGGCGGCCATGACCTGCTTGCCGTGAGCGGCTTTCCTGGCTTCGGCACGGGCTTGGTTACTCCCCTTGGGCGGGGGTGCCATATGGATGACGTTAATGATCTTCTCAGACCCGTCGCTGTCGTGACCCCCCTCGTCTCGGCGCGGGGCTCGGATGTCGGCCCTGGCCTCCTTCCTGACAAACTCTTGTATGTGTCCATCCTGGACAAGCTTCTCCAAATGCGACCGCAGTATCCTGCAATCTTCAGTCTTGTGGCCGCCCTCCTTGTGATAGGAACAGAATTTCGTCTGATCTCGGATAGAAGGGTCGCCTTGCATGGGCTCTGGCCATCTGAAATACGGCCTGCTCTTTATCCTATACATGATCTTGTGGATTGGCATCTTGAAGACCGTGTTGACAGCCCGATATGCGTCCTCGGACAGCCTGGGCCTCTTGCTCCTTGCCGAGGCGAACGTCTGAGTCCTTGCCGAGCTGGCAGGTGCCCAACGCCTGTCCGACTCACCTCTTCGTCGCTCGTCTCGGCGAGGCTCATCTCTTCTAGACCGTCCTCCGTCCTTCTTGGAGGGCCTCTCACCTCGGTCCTTCTGCGCGGTTCCATGACTTTCCCGAGCACGGATCTGGTCATCCTCTTGGGCGATGTACCGGTTGGCGATGGACATGAGCGCTGCTATGGAAGTCACCGGGTTCCTGGCCAGATCCTTGCGAAGGTCGCTGTCTGGCAGCAAGGCATTCTGAAATGCGAAGACGGCAACTTCGTCCTTAGAACTCTCAATCTGGCTGTAGACCGCCCAGAACCGCTTGGCGAACTGGGTGACGTTCTCTCCCTGCTTCATCTTCATGGCCATGATGTCTGCATCTGTCTTCGGAAGGACTCTGTAGGCTTGGAACTTCTTCATAAAGGACTGCTGGAGCTGCTGCCAACTCGAGACGGACCCCTCCGGGAGCGCACAGAACCACTTTAGGGGGATGTCGCCCAAGCTAGAGGAAAAGACTCGGCAGTTCAGATGGCCCTCGTCTCCCCAGACAGACATCCTCTGGGAGAAGTGCCTGAGATGCGTAGCTGGGTCCGAAGTCCCGTCGTAAGTGACGAACCTCGGGAAGTAAACTTCTTTGGCAGGGGATACTTCCTGATGTCTCGAGAAAAAGGGGATGCGCCGAGATCAATGGGGTCGCAGCAAGCATCCTTTTGGTCTCGGCCGAGACCAGCTATCTCCAAATTACGCTGGACCGTTTCCCTTATGCGCGCGTCTAACCACTCCTGATCATGATGCCTGCTTTCCGGGATGGTTTCTGACGCCTTCCTCGCGTAGCTACGGGTGGTGCTAGAGCCTTCATCTCGGGTTCGGTCGCTCCTTTTCTTGTTCAAATGAACCCTCAAGTCCTTCTCGGGGGAGTCGGGGCGCCTGTCACGGGACATCCTCCGCTCGTGCTGTCGCAGTGAGTGTTGTTGTCGCGACCGCTGCTGCTGTGACTGACGCTGCTGAGACTGCTGCCGAGACTGTTGCCGAAGCCCCGCTGATCCCGTAGCTCTTTCCAGCTGCTGCTGGAGCCGGAGGATCAGAGCGTCTCTCTCCTTGATGGCCTCATTCTGTGCTCTGATCTCCTCAAGGGTGGAGTCAAAGTCATCGCTTGGGTTGTATTCTTCATCCTCAGTATCCTCAGCATCTTCCACCTAATCAAAGGGACGTGGTCCATCGGCCGCGGGAGACTTATCCCGCTGGTCTCGTCCCAACAGGAGACCCGCAGGCTGCTGCTGAGTATCTCCCTTACGAGGAGCAGATTCCGAGCGAAGGTCACGCTCCTGGACGTTGATTCGGACGAGATCGCGCTCAAGGTCGTCCTCTGTAACTGGTTGCTTCCCAGACCTTTTCTTGGCAGGGAGAAGGGTAGTAGACGGTCCAGTACGCCCTGTCTTGGACGTTTCTCCGCCTTTCGCAGCTCTCCTCGTCATGGTGTTTAGGAAAGATTATAGAAAAACTTCCCACAGACGGCGCCAATTGTAAGTGCAGAAATAATAATACTCACAAGATCAGGATGCCTCTTAGGACTTACTCAATGCATGGAGGAGACAGCTGCGACGGTCTGAACCTGGGAGAGAAGAAAGACAAAGGTCAGAGGACCCTGGCTCTGGGCAGCGCAGGGCTCTCCGATGCTTAAGTCAGTAATCGATCGGAGAAGAAGAAGAAGGAGAAAGAGAATGACTGGGTGTCTATGTGAGAATGCTTACCCCCATTCTGTCTGGCTCGTGCCTTTTATATGGAACAGTCTTGATGAGGGTGCTAGTGGGCTTTGTAATGTGACCTGGGTCCTGTCAGCCCACAAAGTCATTAATGAAGGTCCATCACAGCCCCTCTTTTCATTTAATGCGAGTCCGATCAGCCCATGCTGCATTTAATGCAAGTCACATTGGGCCTGATCATGCCCTGATCGGGCGGTGGCTGAAGTCCCATCAGATACCTTCCTTGGGCTCTGCCCTGACAGGGCCGCTGCTGATGGGTGCAAACGTAGTCTCGCACAGCCGAGACTGGGCGGGGTGGCATGGCCGAACTGGATACTGTTTGACCGAGACCAGCATGTAGTGCCGAGACCGATATGGATCCGATTGTAGCCGAGGTCAAGGGGCATGGTCCCCACACAGTAGAGTGCCTGAGCACACCCTTGCCGAGATCAAGAGCCGAGACCAAGAGAAATAGGTTCACAAAATGGGCCCCACACAAGTCTAATACAATACACCTCTCCAATTCTAAGGGTACTCATATCCATACTTAGGCCATAAAAGGGTCCGCCTAGCTACAGACACGGGTCAGTGTTCTTCAAATCACATCATCGGGTCACCTCTAAGATATCCTAGGTCCAGGTCATCCATTTCCATTTAATTAACAGTTATTAACTACAGTAAGGATCTAAGAGTGACAGTAACAAAAAAGGTGAAGTATGAACTTCAAATAAGAGAATTAATAGGGAAAATAACAATAGTCCAATCCTAGGTAATGGACCACATTCAGGTCCAGATTCATCTCAGGTAATTTGATCTGTAAATGAAGTCTCAGATGCCAAAGGATACTGTGTTTGGTGCTCCTGAGGTTACGGGCATCATCGACAACGTTTAAGGATCAAATCATCTTAGATTAAACAACCAAAACCCTACTTGGTGGTCCCCACGAGTCAAGGTTGAGCCACACCGTTGACTCGGGCTTGGCACATCAATAGAAGTCCATTTGGATGGTCAATGGGCCCCACAAATGATCACAACTTCAGATTACTGAAAACTGAAAAATCACTGAATTCAGTGTGCTCGGTCGACCGAGTACACTGGGGGTTAACCCCCAGGTCGACCCTGGTGCAGTGTGCTCGGTCGACCTCCTGGCCTGTTCGGTCGACCGAGTGCACTGGGAAAATTAGGTCAGGCACCTGGCAGGCATGTTTTGATCTCAGGAAATTCATGTGTGCTCGGTCGACCTCCTGGCCTTGGCGGTCGACCGAGTGCACTGAAATCTTGGAATTTGATGTCCCAGCTCTCAGCCATCTCCCCTGCAAATCTTGTGTGCTCGGTCGACCTGGAGCAGGGCTCGGTCGACCGCACATACAGGATTTCTAGGTCTAAGGGTAAAAATCCAACTCCCAGTTATTTCTGCAAAACCAGTGTGCTCGGTCGACCGAGTACACTGAAATTTCAGTTCAGCAGGAATTTTAACTGGGACTTGTTTTTCCCAGAATTTAGTGTGCCCGGTCGACCGGACTGCAGGTCGGTCGACCGGGTACACGCAGACTGCAGGTCGGTCGACCGGGTACACGCAGACTGCAGAAAACCCAATTTCCAGGGTTTCATCTCCTTCAACCCATTTTTTTCCATTTAAACATCTCCAATCTCGCCCAAACATCACCAAATCAATATAAAACACAGAAACACTCCAATGTACTACCATCCAACACCCAAATGGGCCATTGATCTTCCAAATGGGTAATCACATCCATCAATGCCACAAAATCCAACAAAACTAAGCTCCAAGTAGATCTAGCACATGAATAATAACTTGAACTGAAATTACAGAATCAATGAAATAGAACATGTATTCTATGTTAAATACATATATTGCACTTGCCTTGTATTATATGAAAGGTTGTAGAGAGAGGAAGAAGAGAACCAATCCACAAGAAGAAAATCCCAGCTCTTTGGGTCTTTTCCAGCACAAAACAACCCAACACTCAGGTTTAGAAGAGAAATGAGAGAGGAAATGGAGAAGAGAACAAGGAGAAGAAATGAGAGAGAGATGAATAGTAGCTAGGTTTTTGGGGAAATGGGCTGTATTTATAGATTAGGGATTTGGCTAAGGACTGAAATGCCCTTCTATTTTGTATAGGGTTAGGGTTTGGGTAGAGAGTATTTAGGTCTTTAGGTGGGAAGGTTCTAGAAGAGTTTTTGCGGATACCCCCCTATAGAACATACTAATATCTAGCTAGGTCCTCCACTCACAACTAACCCTAGAAATTGCAAAAGACCCCTATAAACCCTATTACTAATACAACTAGGCTAATCTAACTCAAACTTAGGAAAATAATACATAGCTACCCCTACTAACCTATAAATTAGTATAATTAGCTAATATACAATATTAAATAGTCTTCAAATCAAATTGAGGGCCCACAAGGCGTGGGGCCTCATCGCATATATATTTTTTTCATAATTAGAACATATTCATTGACCAAAATTCGTCCCAAAAATGCATTTTTTCCACAATATGAGCATTTTAGTCCTAAAATGGTGTTATTGTAGATGTTGGGAAATATTTAAAATTTGGGAAGGGAGAGGGAAAAGCCATATCTAGAAGTAAGCTACAGGTCAAAACCTCAAGCAATAAACATCCTAACAAAAAATGAAAAGACCTTTTCCTTGGGAGAAAAGGGCCTGTTGGGAAGCACAACGCAAGCCAAATTGCAATGCAAGTGCAAGACAAAACAAGAATCTATAAACATGTATACAAGTATAAAATCAACTTGAACACATACAAAACCAACAACTTGAAGCAAAGGCATACATAGATTTTGTTACATGACTGATGCTTCTTTGCAATTTTGGTAGACAGTGGCTACTTCAAGGGTAGCCAACCTCCTTAGTCAGTTTGAGTAACACAAGGAAAACAAATGCATTATCTATATATAAAAAAAAAAAATAGACATTAATTATACCATCCGTCATTTCCTTCAAGTTAGCAACAGCCCATGACTCTTCACACCACCAGTAACAGCAGTAGCCAATATGTTGGCAACAGGCCAAACAGCACACCCACTAATAACTGCACAAACACAAACATGGAAAAATCACATCATAACTCCATAACAAACAGAATCACAACTTTCCTAACCAAACAGATTGAACACAGAACATGGATCAAGCACTGGTGGTACGTAAAAAAAATCCCTCTTGCATATACAAAACCAACAACTTATTCATGTTCCCATGTGCTTTGTATGTGTCCAAACCAGAGTAGATATGCAGAAAATGTCACAACACAATTTTTATAAATAAAATAGTAAGAAAATACTAATCCTATCCATGTGATTGGGCAACAACACAGTTTAAATAGTCATAGTATCCTATAAATGGTAATCCTTATCTATAACAAATGAGAAAGACACATTCAGCCATATTGCAAGAGAAAACTGTACTCAAAGCTGATCGTAAATGGATGACATAAGACTCGATTATGATTAGAAATATACTGATGGGGAAGATATTTACATCAATATCATCTCAACAGATCCTATTTTCTTTTTTCTGTCTTTTTTTTTTAACAGAACTCATTTCCTTAACAACATGTTGTAGATAGAATAGAACAAGGCCCTGCAAAGGCCACCTATACCATATAGACCTTTTTTTTATGCTCATATATTTCACCCTAAGATGTGAACATGATATTTCAAGTCCACCTCAGGCATATTGGTCATAACAAAACCACTTCACTCATAAAAGGAAAAACAGATGGCATCCAAACAGGACCTTTAAACAAGAGACCTTTCCAATTTGGTTGAAAATTGAAATATCATATAGAAGGGAAACAAGGCTCCACCAATTATTTCTTCAGACAATTTAGTTGAATAGGAACTTGGTTTTGCACAACTATTTCCTAAATTAAAAATTAAAAATAAAAATAAAAGCAATGACAATAATAATAACAATAGAAAAAGGAGAACAAAAACCTCTCAATGAAAGAGTAATGGTGCTGTGAACTTACCTTTTGTAAATTGGTCCACTCAAGCTCCTTTTTACGATCTTACAAATAACCTATGCAAGTCAAAAGTCCAACCAAATAGGCCCCTTCATTCATTATACAAACACTTGCACACACTGAAAGAAATAGATAAGGTTTCTTACATTCGCACGGGATATATTTTAAACATAATATAAACCATGATAAAGTTCTTGAGAAAATTTATTGTCAAAGAAAAATTCCATATGATTGTGATTTCTCATAGACAGAGTGATTGCATAACCTCATAGAGGAAACAAATTGAGCATGATAAATTATGGGAAAGTTTTTCAAATGCAAGGATACAAACAATAGGAAATAGTTTTTTTCAAAAGAAAGAAAAAGCTTAGAAGATCAAGCAAGAACTTTAGCGCTAGTGAGAACAATAGTTTCTAACTTGTAACAGAGATGTAACAAAAAGCCCAGTCGAGGGGACAAGCATATTTCAACAAAAATTAACTGGCTGAGACATTTCAACAAACAGTTTGTGGGCACATGAGATTGAATTCAATCTTATCCAACAAAGACTATAGTTTTTTTTTGGGCTTGCATATCAATAAACAAAGGGAGATCATCATCTTTTTATTTGAGTTTTAAAGTCACCCTCTAGACACGACTGAGTCCATGCCTGTGATTCTGTGTTCTAAGCAACCCATTAATCAAAAAAAAAAATCAGTGCATATTTGAAAGAAATTTCAAAATAAGTATTACAGACAAAGAAGAAAAGAGAAGTAAAAGAATTGAAGAAATGTAAAGAGTTATTTACCTGTTCGATCTAAGCTTATGACAGTGTCGTCCGTATGCTTGTTTCTGTCTTGATCAACGAGGGAAAAAAAAGGTTGGAGTCATTGCTTGATGTCATTGTCTTCCCACTCCAATGCTTCCCACCATGAACTAGAGCCTTCAATCTCCCTTAGTGCTGGTGCTACAATATTCGTGCCATTGGAGAGGAAGGAGAGACTCTTCAACTTGGGACATTCAAATATATAAATACTTTCTAGTGATTGCCATTCGAAATTAGAAAACCCTGGGCAAATGCTAAGCAATTCCGAAAGAGAAGAAAGATAAATAAAACTGATATTAGGGAGGATGAGTCTATCATTATTATAACTTATAACATTATGGTATGGCTTGCGACACACATCTCCTCCTCTTCAATTTCTATGATCTCTTCCACCCAATAACAATGTCCTCTGATTTCATCCCTCTTTCCTAATCATTTGATTAAAATAGAATGAATGAGACCTTTTTGTTTTATGTCCATTTGATTAGAATAGAATGTACCTCAGTACCTTGCTTATTGGAGCATTGTTTTCTCTTTGAAAATTTCTGGCTTCATTAGTTCTGACCTTGAATGTGCCGTCTTAAAAAAGGATGGCTCTGGAAATCGTTTCAAACAAGTACCGGCACCATTATTGTCAAACCTGCAACGTAAAATCAAAAAATTTTCAGCATCTTCATATCTTCAAGGAAGAAAAATAAGAAATCCAATAGTTCTTGGTTGTCAAGTAAGAACGAAAATGGGGGATGGCAGCATTCTTCTTAGGATTCTATAATAAACCTTGGAACATCATTGTGGTTTAAGAAATGCAAAAGTTCTTGCTTGTCAAGTAAGAACAAATGTGGGGGATGACGGCATTTTTCATGGGATTCCATAACAAAACACAGAGCATCATTATGTGGAACAGGGTGATTCTGTTTGATAGAAAGCCAATCTGAACCTGCAAAGCAACCATTATGTATCAAAGAATTGATTTGTGCAATAGATAGAATTTTACAAAATTGTATCATGATAGGTTTCTGCAAAACCAAAGCTGAATTCCATAAGCCATTGGAGAATCACTAAAAAAAAATAATCTAAACATCTCCAATTGCCAAACCTTACCAAGGTGAGGTCATATTTGATTTAGAACTTACCAAAGTTAGCATCCCATCCAAAATAAATAAATGGCCCCGCTTCTGATTTTCATTCCCTCCAATCGACTACTGTTAGATAAAGATTTACCAACCAGCATGCATGTTCACCATCTCAAAACCCAATCAGAATGGGTGCATCCACTGTACTGAGTAAGAAAATAAATGAAAAATAAGAACAGAGAATTAGATGCTAGAAATATTCAAATGTCATCTTGAAACTGGATAGTCATGCTCATGAGATTATAGACAAATATAAAATGATGAAGACAACACGTAATATATTTATCTGTTCAACTTATATGATGAGGCTAGTGAGAATAGATATAGCCTATGAGATAAAAAGTAAAGTAATGAACATGTATAATAACTGTGATAAACAAAGTACAGGAGCCAAAAAGATGTCAGTATATAAGTACTCAAATGACCTAAAAGATAAAATGTCCAAATGCTAAAGCAAGTGCTTGCAGTTACAGAATTTAAAGCAGTAAAGAACTGAAACTAATAACCATTTTGACAGATTCAATGAAGTTCTAATAAAATCTCATTATCTCTCTAAAGCTAGAAAAAGACCACACTCATACTAACATTTTCTTTTTGAATGTTCACTCATGCTAACATTCCTTTCCTAATATAAACTTGACAAAACTAAATAATGCAATTAACATCCTAACTAATTATGAAAAGACTTTTTCCCCTGGGAGATTTAGGGCATGTTTGGAAGCACAACACAAGTTAAATTGCAATGCAAGTGCAAGTCAAAACAAGAATCTATAAATATGGAAGTATGAAATCAACTTCAGCACATACGAAACCAACAACTTGAAGTAAAGGTGTACATAAACTTTGTTACGTGACCGCTGCTTCTTTGCAATTTTGGCAGTCAGTGGCTACTTTGGGATTAGCCAAACACAAACATAGATAACTCACACCATAACTCCATAACAAACAAAAACACAACTTTCCTAACCAAACAAAACAGAAACAGAACGTGGGATAAAGCACTAGTGGTACATAAATAAGTTCCTCTTGTGTATACAAGACCAACAACTTATTCATGTTCCCATGTGCTTTGTATGTCCAAACCAGAGAAGATATGCAAAAAATGTCATAATGGAATTTTTATAAACAAAACAATAAAAAAAGAAATTCTATCAATGTGATTGATAACAAAGGTTGCAAGTCGCCAAGTTCAAAAATTCAAAAGTTTGACTCAGCCCAACAGACTCAGCTCAGTTATCAAGATCCAACCCATTATAATCATGCCCAGCCCAACCATGTTGATCCAGCTCATCACTCAAATCCAGCACGTACAAGATCGCCCAGCTCAAGAGGATTATCTTCGCATATATTTTCTGCTAACTTGGAGATTGACAAGCAAATGGAAAGCATATCTTCACCACCCTACACAGACCATATGTCGAGTTATCTTGGGCGCTGGAAATACCTTGTGGAAAGACCTCTGCCGACCTCATCGTATGGAATCAAAGACGCTACACGATAGCACACAACCCATTCCCTTGATATTTGGAGCAAATAAAGAAGAATATCCATTCGCCATCTCATCACTGATTGAGTCCACTATCAATTCATGAAGAGGATGACACATCAAAGATGCCATTAGATAATGCTTGATTGATCCTTTCTCATTACACATTTGTAAAGAAAACCAAATGAAACATATATATACAAGAAAAAGAACTTGTCACCTGGAAAAAAAAATTCAAAAAAGGGGTGAACGATTCTGTCTTATTTCATAGTTGGCCTTATATTTCTGAAAATTGAGAAATTCTTTAGTGATTAGGCAACAACATAGTTTAAATAGTTACACTATCCTATAAATGACCCTCTTTATCTATAACAAATGAGAGACAGACATTCAGCAATATTGCAAGAGAAAACTAGTACTCCAAACCTATCTCAACATATCTTCTTTTCTTCTATTTTTTGTGTGTTTTTTTAAAGAAATCATTTCCTTTACAACATGTTACAGACAGGATAGAACAAGGCCCTACAGAGGCCACCTATACCAAACAGACATCATTTTTTTCATGTACATATATTTCATCCTAAGATGTGAACAAGATGGTTCCTGTCCATCTCAGACATTTTGGTCACAACAAAACCACTTCACTCGTAAAAGGAAAAACAAGAGACCTTTCCAATTTGGCTGAAATATCATACAGAAGGGTAATAAGGCTCCACCAATTATTTCTCCAGACATTTTAGTTGATCAGGAACTTGGTTTTGCACAACTATTTGACAAATTAAAAAAAAAAATAGTAACGACGATAATAATAACAGTAGAAAAAGGAGAACAAAAACCAGTCAATGAAAGAGTGGTGGTGCTGTAAACTTACCTTTTGTAAATTGGTCCACTCAAGCTCTTTTTATGATCTTGCAAATAGCCTATGCAAATCGAAAGTCCAACCAAATAGGCCCCCTCATTCATTATACAAACACTTGCACACACAGAAAGAAATTGATCAGGTTTCTTACATTCTTACAGGATATATTTAAAAAGTAATATAAACCATGATAAACTTCTTGAGCAAATTTACTATCAGAAAAATTACATGTGAATGTGATTTCTTATAGACGAAACTAAACCGAGCATGATAAATTATGAGAAAATTTCAAATGCAAGCATAGAAAGAATAAGAAACATGCTCGTTGGGATATTTGCTCGTTTCTTTTCTTTCGGCCTCTAATATATGCTTGTTGGGATGCTGCTCTCGATTCTAGTGTGATCTATGCGCATCCGAATTCATTTGGATCTCTCTCTCCAAAGTTCAAAGAGAGATGGCCTTCTTTCGATTTATACAGAAAGACCCAAGATTCCAACGATCAAGATATCATCAGACAATCTACCAAGGAATGGAGGAGTTTCTACCTCAAATGGCACAAAGTGAAGGCATGTAGAGCTACAAACTTATCCAAGTTTGTGCTAAAATGTTCTCAACATGAATCGCTTGAAGTTGGAGATTAGTTGAGAGCAATTGGACACCTGTGCTCAATGGAACGAGGATTTTAGGATATTCAACTGTTTCTATTCACAAAAAATCAGAATGTGATGCTAAATTTGATTGGATTGCACTGTTCCTTGTTTTGCCTAGGAACACCAGGGATGAGTGTCCATTATCTGTGTTGTTTAATGATCAATGTTCTAGTTAAAACTGATGGCTGAAGTATTCAAGAAATGCATTTTGAACACATATTATCTGACCGATCCTCTAGAAAGGACAATTAAATTAAAAAAAAAAAAATTAAAAAAAAAAAAAAAAACCTTAGAAGATCAAGTAAGAAATTCATCTGTAGCAAGACCAATAGTTTCTAAACTTGCAACAGATAGGAAACAGAACGATCATATAAGGGGACAAGCATCTTCAAAAAACATGAACTGGTTGTGACATTACATCAAACACTTTGTGGGCATATGACATTGAAATAAACTTATCCAACAAAGACAAAAAAAGATGTGTTGGTTTTGTCATGTTCAATCTATATCCCTTTTTAGGCCTTGCATATCATTAAACAAATGGAGATCATCATCTTTTTCTTTGAGTTTTCTAAGCAACCCTTTAATGAAAAAGGAACAAAAACACGCAGTGCTTATTTGAAAGAAATTTCAAAAGAAGTATTGCAGACGAAGATGAAAAGAGAAGTAAAGGAAATGAGGAAATGTAAAGAGATATTTACCTGTTAGATCTAGCTTATGACAGTGTCTGTCGTCCGTGTGCTTGTTTCCGTCTTGATAAGCAACGATATGAAAAATTGCATACGATGAAGAGAACTGAGGAGGTGGTTGCAGCAGAGATCATTGGCAAGGAAAAGGGGAAAAAAAAGGTTGGAGTCGTTGCTTGATGTCATTGTCTTCCCACTCCAATGCTTCCCACCATTTCCTGTCGCAATAAATCTCCTTTAGTGCTGGTGGTACAATATTGGTGCCATTGGAGAGGAAGGAGAGACTCTTCAACTTGGGACATTCCTCAATTTCAATAGTATCTAGTGATGGCCATTCGAAATTAGAAAACCCTCGGCAAATGCTATCCAATTCCGGAAGAAGCCGGAGCTTAATATGCTTGATATTAGGGAGGATGAGTCTATCATTATTATAACTTATAACAATATGGGAATGGCTTGCGACAGACATTGACATCTCCTCCTCCTCTTCAATTTCTATTATTTCTTCTATCGTCGAACAATTGCTGACCCAGAGGATTTCTAAATTGCAGAGTTGTCGAATAATACCCAATTGGAAAATCTTCATCAAGTTTTTACATTTATATAATTTAAGATCTCTTAGATTGGAGAGGCTTCCGGGCAACATTGGACCATCGCAGAAGCTCCTCAATTCAGGAAGTCTCACAAGATGAAGAATCTCCAGGTTGGGTAGTAGTGCACAAGCCTCCTGCTGCTCATCTCCATCAAAGAGAGTTTCCATCTTTTCACAGTGTTGGACCATACATACTTTCAGCTTATTCATGTTTGCCAGGCCCAACTCTGATAGCTTTCTTGCGGTGCGATGATCGTCGAGATGAAAAGAGGAAGAATGAGTAAGAGTCTCCATAATGGCGGCATGTGACGTCCCAAAACCACCGTTATATACCAAACATCTTTCCTGTGGAGGACATGGAAGAAAACAACTTTCCCATTCTTGAGCTACAGGAAAAAATATCGATGTATCCCTTCTCTGAGTGCCAACTCGAAACCGGAATCTACTAAACCAGGAGGAGGTTGCTTTCACCGATTTGCTATGACGTAGAAAATGGTCGAGACACTCCACTTTTGGAAAGTATGCATCGAGATAAGTAAGATGTTCCAACCTGCATAATTCTTCAACCACGACTTCCATGCTTTCATCATCCCACTGACCCCTTTCAACACAAATTGATCCACGCTTCACATACAAGCTCAGTTCTTCTAAATATGGAAGCTTTGGAATTATTCCAGTTGGAACTCTCAACTTCATGTTCGATTCTTCTGTGTCCACGTCATCATCATATTCTTCTGTGTCCACGTCATCATCATCTTGGGAACTAGTGTCATCGTCATCTTCATCTTCGGAACAAGTGTCCTCGCCATCATTTTGGGAACAATAGCGTTTTTTAAACCCCACTATCAAACGTTTCAAACGAGTTAGTTCCCCGACCTCTTTAGGCAGATATTTAATTGCTAAGTATCCCAAATCAAGCACCTCCAGTTGCGTGAGCGCTCCTACTTGAAATGGAAGTTCTTTTAATTTAAAACAACTCTTCAAATAGAGACCACGAAGATTAACCACGTTCCACAAGGAAGAAGGCAAAGACTTTATTCCTGCCCGACTCAAGTCTAGAATACGTAGAGAATGCATACGTTCAAAGAAGGGATCGGAGATCATTGTTAGCTGATCATTACCTTGCAACAATAATGTGGACAAAGATCCGCAATTTGGCCTCTCCGGCAAACAGCCCAAACTACATTGCATCAATGATATTTTTTGTGATAGCAACCATTCCTTCTCCTCTGGTAGATGCTTTACATGCTTACCAGTTCTTACTAAGAACCCTGAAGCTTCATTCAATGCAAAATCCCTTATAATGTCATGCATTTTGACACATCTTTCACTATCATCAGCTCTCTCCAACAATGATGCATCGACAAGGCTCATTACCATGTCGTGACCCTCATCCCGTGCCTCTTCAATGCTATCAACTCCTTGAATGTAGCCCTCCAACCAACAATACTCTACCAATTCAGTTATCAGTATCTTATGGTCTTCTGGGTACAATGAGCAGTACAAAAACAATTTCTTTTCAGAATCTTTAGGCAACCGTTTATAACCGTTTCTCAAGGAGGAGAACACTTCATTTTCTATGCCTTCAATTTGAGATGTACATGGTGATTTCAGTTTCCTTAGTGTATTATTCCACCTACGAACAGAATAATCATTTCTCAATGATGAACCAATAAGGATGATGGTAAGTGGAAAACCACCACACTTTTTAACGATATCTCTAGCAATTGGTTCGATAGGAGGAGACGTGGCAACACCACCAGATTTTCCATTGAAGAGGCTCCATGCCTCCTCTTCAGATAGTCTATCCATTTGTATTTCCTTCTCTGTTTCCATCCGCCGACATACGCGAAGGTATCGAGTGCTCAACAAGACCTTACATCCATTATCTTTATTTAGAATTGGGATCCCAACATCAGACAAATCTATTCTTTCCCAAATATCATCTAAAATCAACAAGAACTTCATTCCCCTTAAATGGTAATTTATGTTTACTTTTAGCTGATCATCAGACATATCTTTTTCAGTACATTTCAGACGTTTTGCAATATCATTTTGCACCTTTCTTCGACTTCCTTCTCTTGAGACAATTACCCAGATGACGATGTCAAACATGTGGGATTCTTCCAGTCGATTATTCAACAATTTCAGAGTTCTTGTCTTGCCAATGCCACCCATTCCCCAAATTCCAATCTTTTGGATTCCGACATCTTTTATAAGCGCTAATATCTTCTGCAATCTAGGCTCGGAGTCAGTTAATGAATTAAATTCTACAATTTGTGGCTCAACTTTCTCCAATGGTGCATTAGAAAACTCTTTTCCCTTCTTACCAAGAATATCATACAGGAGCTTCCTAGTTTCTTTGGTATCCATGCCTGTTAAGAAAATAAATGACAATTAGGAAAAGATGAACAATAGCATCAATACCATCTAGATTATGTAATACTCACAAACACATGTAATGGTTTGGATATTCAAAATGGCAAGTGTCAAGCAACTGTGAAAGAAATAGTTCTTGATATGAAGATTTTTCTATATCTATTGAAATTCCCAAATGAGTGATGTTGCTCTCTGGATATATGTAAGATAACTGTACACCCTTTTAATATTACAATAATGATCCCTAGATTTTATCTTTATATACAAGTAATACAATCCGTCAACCACCTTAATCGACGGTTCAAACCTATCTTTTTACGTCAAATTCAACCAGCATATTTATAAAAGACAAAAAGGTTGTTACCTTATACCTCTTTGCAGCAGGCGATTTTTGAAATTAAAATAACTTTAACCAAAATGTTTTACAATATTCGCCTTGATCTAAATTGAGTTACAAAACTATGGTATTCTTACCATAGTTTCCTTTTAAAGGTTTTTTTTTTTTTTTTGGTAAAAGCTTCCTTTTCAAGGTTAAAGTTCAGAAATTACAGTATTACAGGGGTTTTTTTTTTTTTTTTTGTCCTCTAAGTAGGCTTCAATATGAGTATGGTCAGGTCGGACTGTGTTGAGGCCAACGTGAGCTTGACCCAACCATACACAATCCCAGCACAACTTGAATACGAACCTGACTTTTAAACTGGCCTCTTAGCCCGAGCAATAACCCTGGTTCAGTAGTTGCTGTAACCTGACTCAATCAGCCCTCATATCTTTTATTCCCTACCAAAAACCCTTGAGCCCAAGACCCCTGGCTTCATGGATTACTAGAACAAAAAACTGTGCTAATCACGGGTATGCATGAAAAGATAGGATTCTATGTATATTAGAAAGGGGTAAGATGGGAGTATTCTATGTATATTAGAAAGGGGTAAGATGGGAGTCCATAGGGAAGGAAATATATTAGTAGAAAGTGGAGGAAGAGTATGTTAGCAGTTGTAGAAACCGAAAATAACTTCTGGTCAAAATTAAAAGGTAAAGTCAAAATTAGATCCAAAACCTTCCAGCTTAATATATTATAATAGGCAAAAACCCGAAGCCCACAACCAAATCATTGTACTAATAAAACAAAACGAGAAAAAAATGGATGAATAGAAACCAACATATTAAATAGAAGAGTCGCATAGTTTTAAGAAAATAGATGGAGAAAAATATGAGGCCCACCAATGAAATAATCATACATGTGCCGGCAAATCAAGTGGAACACTATAAAGTTGTAGTAAAATTTTAATCTTAAGGCCCGCTACAATTAACTTTATCGTCAATATACTTGATTTCTAAGTCTAAATGAGCTGTTTGGATTGTGAGGAGTGGCTTTTTGAAACTTTTAAAATATTCTATCACAAATTTCTGAGAATTTTAAATGATATTCTATCACAATTTTTGAAAATTTTAAATGATATATAATTACATATACAACGCTTTCAAGGAATTCATTAATTCAAAAATACAGAGAGCTAAAAATTTGAATGATACTTGAATCTATGGGTGTGGTTAGAGATCAAGATCCTCAAGTATATAAACACCACTCTTTATATGTGTGCTAGAGAAAAGAAACATTGATAGAAAACAGAAAATCTAATATCAAGAATATATGAGGGTCAAAACCATTAATCTAGACAGTATCAGAATTTGTTTAAAATCAATTGCAAATTTCACCTTCAATTTTTTTTAAAAGCAAAATATTCTTTCAATGGGTACATCAAATTTTCAGATATTCTTATAGTTTTTTATTGATTTATTTAAGTGGATTTCATATTTTGTAATAATTGTTTAAATTGGTTTTTAATGTTTTGATTTGGTTCTGTCATGATTAAAAAAATTTAAAAATAAAATAATGAGAAATTTACGCGACAAAATCACCCTTGATGGCCCCTAAATAAAAAAGGCCACAGTAGATATTTTAAAACTGGAGTGGTCCCTTAGGGTCTTTCTCATTCTTTTTCCATATATATAATGGGAGGCGGACGGTCCGCACAGTTATGAATGCCCACCTTATGACCCATCCAAATTGACCACACATTCACAACCTCCTTATAGACAGACACCGAATCCCATGAATTTGCAAGGATTTAGATGGACTAGACCGTTGGATTGAGGGTCAATTTTTCTTGTTTGTTATAAAGCTATTAAACTTGTGGACCACACACAAAGGGGTTAGAGGTATTAGATTGACTTCAGATTTGATATTTAGGTTGGCCCCACTTGGATCTTTTGATCCCCCTCTATCCCATGACTAATGGGGTATATATATATACATATATCGTTTCTTCTTCCTCGTCCCACCTCATACATTATATATACACATCTAGTTTAAACAAATGTAGTACAATGAATGACTATTGAGAATGATATGAAGTTAGTGTTTGCAATAACACATCGTCATGTTTCAATATTTGAAACTTAATATGTAAATTAACTTGATTTACATATCTCAAGCATAAAATAAAAAAATGACCCAAATAATTATTACATAGAAAGTAATAATTTTCCCATTAAATCCATGAGTGGAGGCACTTTAAATTATCCGTTAGTCTTTAAGGAGGGGGGGGTGATGTTCACGTACAAAGAGAAAAGCCACATAAATCCCTCACTGGCTCACCCTATGGTGAGAGATGAATGCACATAAACATTCCTCTCATATATATTTATATTAAGAATGGGTGCACACACATCGCAAAAACAACAACAACAACAACAAATAAAAAATTTCATTTTATTAGCTGCTAGTTCAATTGGTAAGAGACATTAAAGTATTCCATTGCGAGCAATTAGTTTATCCCCGGTTAGAATCAGTGGCGGAGGCTTTTTTTCTTGTGAAGGTGCAAGTGATGGATGGCTGGTTATATTTTTTAATCATTGATTTTCATTACATTTTAAAATAATTTTTTTATATTTTTTTAATATTCAAAGAAAACTCCTAAATTTGAAAAATACTCTAAATATTCTTAAGACAGAATATCTAAAAACTTTATTAAATAGTTTAGAATATGAACACAATACGGTTATTCAAATGAGACAAAACGCTTATGAACACAATACGGTTATTCAAATGAGACAAAACACTCACTATAATTATTTTAAATGAGAGAGAAATAGATTTCATGTAGTTGACCCAATATTGTGAGAACAAGTCTTTGATGATGATGACGACACGACGGCTATAATGAATCCTAATTGCTTTAAAATAATGACTTTTTCTTCTTTTAGCACGGAGAGTTGTTTCTTACTCTATTCAAAGTAGTACCCATGCCGGATTGATCGGATGAAAACTAATTGACCCACCATGAATTAACAAATTTATTTATTAGTTATTTGTGATCATTTGATGGGCTCCAATGCAGGTGATTGAGAGGGAAACATTTAAAGTAATTCACCAAGTCATATAAGAGCACAAGGTATTGTTGGAAATTTATACTAAAAACATACTTTATGTATTTGTCTTTGACTGATTCATTTTTAGTATATTTTTTCTTCTTTTCTAACTGAGATTTTATATGGGCAAATGGTTGCATTATTAATTATTATGCATGTGAGTGTCCTTTATTCTATAAAGTAGACAAGTTGGTGTGTAGAGTTTTACTTACACACGGAAGACTTATTTGTCGGTTTTTATAGAATATAAGTTGTTGTTCACAATCTAGATGGATTTGAACACACCATCGGTACGATTGTAGAATGATGTTTCGGCAGGCTTGTCTTGGCTGCGGGGTATGATGTTTCAACTCATTATGCTAGTATGCTTTGTGTGTATTGAACGTGACCGTGTTATTGAGCTTATTGTCTTCATACTGACTATATAAGATAATGAACATCCAAATGGTTATTATGAATGCTTATACTCTTAATCCCGACATAAATAATAGACACATACATTTAGTGTTTGGCATTTTGATTTACGAATGAGTGAGATCTTTTATGGGTCAACAATCTAAGTGAATTGAATTACTAAACTACGTATATGGTGGATATTAGTTCATTGACGGAATCCACATCTCGTAATAGGGATTGATTGTATCCCCTTGATGAAGTTTTTAAGTTTTGATTATGTCAAACCCTGCAGGTGGACTTTGTGTCCGACATATCAAATAAGTTAAGTGTAAGGTCTCAAGGAATTATAAAGATATCGATTAAATATAGACGTCAGTAATAATTTAATTGATGGATATCTGAAATCTTAACGTCGGGAGATTAATAAGCATTTAATAACAAGAAGCTTGGAATATTATTTTGAGAATAAGGAAAGGAGTGCAATTATAATTCTTTAGTGAACTGAATTGTAATTTATGGAACTATGATTTTAATTTGGGTCGAATTAGAGTTTCCTGTTTCCATAAGGAGCCTATCCTTATTTCCTTCTTAAGGTTCCTATTGTAGCCTATAGATATGCAATACTACTCTCTAGGTTAAAAACAAGAATAAGAAGAGAGAAATCTCGGTTTTGGGAGAGCAAAGAGAATTTGCAGAAGAGGCCCACTCCCTGGTGCGAGCTCGAGCATATAGGAATACAGTAGAAGATCTTGAGGTTTTCGGGTTGCTGTAAGATCGAGATCAAATCAGAGAGATCTCGTAGGTATGATTTAATCATATTCGTTCAATGTTATTTCCGCAGTGATCCGTACGCAATATCTAGAGATCCTGGTTTCTACTTGTTTCTAACAGGTATAACTTGTATGTTAACGCAAAGTTAAAGAGTCCGAATCCCTTGAATGTCTTACTACAACGCATGCAGTGGTATACAAGTAATAAAAAAACAATACCTTGGAATTTCCCTTTTCTGCAGAAGTTGTTTTCTAACCACCCCACTGGAATTTATTTTTCGAGGAATCGCAAAAATATTAGTATATTTTTACGTTTTTCGATGAAGGAAAATGGCCACACTAAACGTGGATGTTCCTGTAGTGCAGAAAATCATTTCTACAATTCTCAATCTTTCCATGGAAAACCGGCTACACAAACGTGCACTAAATCTAGTGAGTAATGAACACAGGCTCCCACCCCGAGTGTTATCTTGACCTATTAGAGTAGGGCTGTTTTTTGTTTTTCACTTTTTTGGCAAGGTTTTTTTTTCCCCCTTTTTAAGGGCGAGGAGGACTCTTGTAATCAAGGATTTATTGTATATTATGGACTATTGTAATGAAGTATCAGTTGAAACTTTGTCCTAAAGTTTGAAGACACTCTATAGGTATTTTGAGTAATCAACATTAATTCATGATGATCATCGATGAGAGATATGTTTTTCTCCTTGTTTTGTAGTAAAATTTTCATTTTTCTTTCTCTTTTTTTTTCATTTTATTTTGGTGCCCAAACAAGGCCTTGGGGATCCATTAGAAGCCTCGACTATGGGGAAGAAAGCTTGAGGAAGGCTATCTAGAGATAGAATCCTAGGTAATAAGGTGAGGTGCAAGATGCCTAACCAACTAGGCAACCCCGGGCATGTGTGAATTTTTCTGTTTAATCGAAAATTTTCAAGTTTTGAGTTGTTATAGGGCAACTTAGGAGGGTAAACTAGGAAAAAAAAACCAAACTCTTAATCCCTTCAAAAGAAAAGTATGAGTTCTCACAATTTAACAATAACAAAAGGGAAAAAAAATGAAAGAAAAGCCAGAGTTCTCACATCGTAATAAGTAATGAAATAAATTGTATCCACTATCCAGGATTGAGATGATAACATGCCTGATGCTTGGCACTTGCCAGTAGGAAGATTAAAGAAGATAAGACTCGAGATTCTTCAGCTGATGGGTGGTTATTTCCTGTTGTGCTGTGTGTTATACAAGGACGCTGAGATTGTTCATATAGCCTATGATGCACAGATACGGCACGGATGCGACAGGGACACGTCATAGACACACCAGGACACGGATTTTATATGTAAAGAGTAAAGTATCGGATACGATACGATACGTTGCTCATTTTGAAATATCCATGCATCATAGCATATAGCTAGAAGTCAAGGCAAGTCTTGGGTCAATGAAAGTCTTGGACGCTTGAGATTGAATGGCTTAAAGGTAACAGTGACCATTAGAATCTTGAAGGGCTGAGATGTATGAATCACTACAAAGGACAATTTGCTGCAGCGTACCTGAATTCAGGCTCAAGGTGCCCTTGCTTACCACCGTTGGATTAAATTTTTAAATAGTGTACGGCTGAAAGGCCATTAAAATTTAAGGGTGTTAAATCAAGGGACTAGAAAAATCAAATGAGGCTGATTTTGTACATGGCCCTTATCCGCAAAGAAACCTTTCCGTCTATCCCTCCTCAAAAAATTAGGAATGCATTTAAGTGGGCCCCACAATCTGGACCATTTATTCATTGTATGCCATCTCCTTGTTGGTGAAGATTTTTCTACCAGTGGTCATATCAGTAGTCGGTCAATTCTATGATACATTACCCTTTGTTTTTTATAAGAAAGAAAGGTAGACGTGGGGTCCATTCCGTACTCCATAATGCCAAGGCAAAAAACAGGAAAATCATTAAAGTAGGAGAAAGAACCTTATCTTTAGAAAAAAAAATCATGATTATAAATTGACCGTTTCATTTTAGGTGGTGCCCACTTGCCAACCTAATGTTGGCTCAATTGTAAGCCTTTTTTGGGCCTGTTTTCTTACTAGTATTCTTGACAAAAGCAATGCTAATCCAAATGGCTATTCTGCCTCATGTTTGTATAAAATCCACACATCTAACCACAATTATTTTAAAAAGGAACTATAAAAAAAAATTAGTAAAATCTATGGCTTGTTGTTGCTCAGCGAATTAGGAATGTGTATAGCGCGTGTCGGTACGTGAGACCCACTAAAGCAAAAGGAAAAATAGAAGAAAAAGAAAAAATCTCATGTAACTGCATACCCTTTTAATATTACAATAATGACCCCTTTGACTTTATCTCTATATACAAGTAATACAATAGTTTAGACCCACTTGAGTATATCAGTCAACCACCTTAATCGACGGCCAAACCTATCTTTTTATGTCAAATTCAACTAGGATGTTTATAAATGACAAAAATGTTATTACCTTATACCTGTTTGCTGCAAACCGTGTCTGAAATTAAAATAACTTTAACCAAAATGTCTTACAATATTCACCTTGATCTAAATAGAGTTAGCATGGTATTCTTACCATAGTTTTTTTTCCAAGGTTAAACTTCAGAAATTACAGTATTGAAGGGGATATTTTTTGTCCTCTAAGTACCCTTCAATATGAGTAAGATAAGGTCGGTTGGGTTGAGGCCAATGTGAGCCCAAACCCTACCCAATCCCACCACAACTTGAACCCAAACCTGACTTTTGAACTGACCTCTAAGCCCGAGCAACTATCCAGGTTCAATTGCTGTAACCCAACTCAATCAGCCCTCATATCTTTTAACCCCTGGCAAAAACCCTTGAGCCCAATACCCTTGGCTTCATGGATAATAGGCAGAACCCGGGAAAAAACAAAAGCCGATGAACAGAAACAACATAAAAAATAGAACATTAACATAGTTTTAAGAAAATAGATGGGGAAAAATGTGAGGCCCATACTGAAATAATCATACATGTGCTGGCAAATCGAGTGGATCAGCTATAAAGTTACCTTAAAATTTTAATCTTATAGTCAGGCGGTAGTCAATATAATCGATTTCTAAATTCTAAGTCTATATGAGTTGTTTGGATTGTGAGGTGTGGCTTTTACTCACAGATTCGGGTGGTGAATTCATGACTTTCTATATTTTGTAATCACTAACGACCCTTTGGTCTATTTAAATTAGGGCTTGATCAAGAGGAATGGGCTAAATCAGAAACTGGGCGGTCAAGAAGGGCTCAAAACAGATTCCAATTCTTATATATGATAGTGGCTGTTTCGAATTGAGAAATCAGCCCCAATTTGCACAATTGGTTTTGACCTTTCTAATTTCTTTTGACGGCTCTTAATGCCTTTATTCCACGTCCCCCGTCCATTTAACTCATGAAAACGTATTTCGTTTAAAAAAAAAACGCATCAAAACAATTTTCTTCTGCTTATCTCCTCCCCAGTAACTGCTCTTAATGCCCTTTATTCCACGTCCCCCATCCATTTAACTCATGAAAACGTATTTCGTTTTTTTTTTTAGAAAAATAAAAAGAAAACGCATCAAAATAATTTTCTTCCGCTTATCTCCTCCCCAGTAACTGCTCTTCAACCATTCCCCTACTCCCTTAATCTCACGTTTTTGCTCTCTTATTATTCTTCATACTCCTCTCTCCTTCCTCCACAATAACTCCCCTCTTCGAAGGAAGCAGCCACCTACGTCTGCAAATAAGATCCCGGACGCTCCACCACTTACCTGGCACTCTATCCGAATGGGAACTAGTTTTCTCAGCATACATAGAATCGACTCTTCCTTGAAGGCAAGCCTCATCTATGACATCCATTAGTTCACGAGAATGTGGAGATCGTGATCTAGGATAATGCGAAGAGAAATTCTCCCATTTGACCATTTGCTGCCGTCATCGAAACCGTCATCTCCTTCATCGAGTTGTAATGTATACCAACTATATGTTATATCTTGATTGATTGGTTCTCCTATTTTTATTCCCTTTAGATCTAGATTTTGTTTCTCTTTAAACATCTTAATCTCAATTGGTTATGAAGAACATTATGTCTACCCACCATTTGTTGTAATGTTATAATGAATAAAGGGCATTAAGAGCGGTCAAAAGAAATTGGGAAGGGCAAAATCAATGGTGCAAATTGGGGCTGATTTCTCAAATGGAAACAACCACTATCATATATAGGAATGGTTTTATGCACACCAACTATATGTTAAAATGCTTGAGTCAATTGTGATTGTCTTCATAAAATCATCATAGTATTTTTTTTTCCAGTTCACGCATCCATTATGTATGACAAGGACCTCACTTATTTTGGATTTTATCATTATGTATGACAAGGACCTCACTTATTCTATTGTATGGTGATAGTAACTATGGTGTGTTGAGGAGATATGGAAGTAGAAATGCTACTATAATTTTATATATCAAGTGAAAGACCCCAAATGTTTCAACAGATTTATGTGATTTCCACAAAAAAATGCTTCTTTTTTATGTCCCACTCAAATGGAGTTGTTTAGTGCTTTTCCTTTGTATATTAGAGTGGGGGTTCTACAACTACTCAAACCAAGTGGGTCATCTTAATTTCTTTTTTCATTATTTTTCATTTGGTCTCTGAGTTACTTGAACATTGTCATTGAAGTATTCAAAGGTTTTCTCTTATTGGGGCTTTTGTTGATCTGGACATCCTTTTTTACATTGAACGTGAATCGGTGAATCATTATGTTGTTTCCTTCGAAACTATCAATTTGGATTGTATTCATTAAAATTATAGGGTAGTTCAGATGCTTGAGCTTTTCTGAGCATGACTTTTCCACTATGTAGCCTCCCCATGCCATTTTTTTTTCTTTTTCTTTCCCAATGTTTTAGCTAGGATCACTTGTACATGTCTCACGTATAGAAACAAAGCATGCGATACTCTACAAAAACCTCTTGAATCTTAGAATTCATTGTCATGTATATATATAATGTATGCAGCGTTTCCATTTTTAGTAATTTTTTTACCACAACATAAACACACACGCACACAAAAGATTTAAAAAGAAAAAAAGAAGGGAAAAAGAGAAGAAAAGAAAAGGACAAGTTGGTTGATTATTAAAGATATTTACTTAAAAATACTCAAAACAAAGCATACAAACATTAAGTAAAATATTTTTGCGATATTAGAAAAAAAAATTAAAATCAGAGATCTACATCTTTCCATATATTGAAACCAAAGGTTACTGAAAAGAAAAGAAATGATGAGAATGGTTAGGAAAAGAAGCCTTTTAAACACCAACAACTTGATAAAAATTTGTACATCAAAAAAAGGAAAAAAAATGAAAAACAAAATCTTTGAAAGAAGATAATATACCTAAAATGTAGATGGATTGGACTGATTGGTGTTCAAAACCTTTTACAAGACTCCCTGATTGAAACCCTAACCCGCATTTTCGAAATCATGACTAAAATAAATTATCCTCTGTAATGATCTAATAAAAGAATAGCAACAAGAATTATTTACGAAAAATACATAAGGATCATAGAAGTCATGATGTAATTCTGGTTTTGGAGTTTGACGTTTTGATATTATATATATATTATTTATTTTATTATTATTATTATATAATTGATTGTATTTTAATTAAATACGTGGTTAGTCTAAATGGGGACCACGCTAGACTTAGGTTGGTGAGTTAGGCTTGTCGGATAAGTATCTTGACCCATAGTTAACCCGGGCCCAGTTTAGTGGGTATAATCCTTCTCTAATTCAAACTCTTATCTATTTAGAACCCAAACTCTATTCTTTTTAGAATTTAAGTTAGATTACAACTCCTTTTCTTATTCTTATTTTCTATTTATACACCACCAACACACTCTTTTATTTTCACACACAACTCTCTCTCTCTTCCGACTTTTCTCTGGTTTAGCACTTTGGGTTTTGGCAGTAGGAATCCTAGACCGTCTCCGTCAACCGTGAAAATCAGGCAAGTACCTAACCATAATTTATAAATTTTATACTTGTGTTTTTCCTTAATTTGCGTGTTGATACATATAGAAACCCCTTTTATGCCATTTCATCTGATGATAATGTTATTGGGGTTGATTCAACTGATTTTCTCATGATTGTGTTATTGTAGCAATATTCTGATCTTTATGTGTTGACGATATAACCCACCCATATTTGGATTTTTTACTTCAATGATTCTGTAGATTTGTTAATAGGATACCCATTGGAAACAGAGAGAAGACCAGACCTTGCAACAGGTTCCCAGGCTTGGAATCGTGAAGACTGTACCCGTGTGGGGCCCAGGTGGGCCACGTGATGATGAATCTAGTCCGTGGATCCCTAAGGGGGCCCACGGGCGACCCTAGAGAGACTGGTCCCATAGGCAGTGGACACCCTGGCCCACCATCCATTAGGTTGATCAAATAAGACGTGATTGAGGGGAAAAGAATAAGTTTTGGCATCTGATGGTTGTGGGGCCCGCGGGACGATCGGATCACAGATCTGGTCCGGGCATCCGGCCGTGTAGACCTGGGCGACCATGTTGGTGGGGATAATCTTGAGGTTTGATCAGTGGGACCCATGATTCTAGCAACCTAAATGTCCCGAACGAGAGGTTCCGGTTTTAGTGGTAACGTTCTGTACAGAACGTATGCTGATGGGGGGAAGAAGAGATGGAGGGAATTGGTGGTCCGTGAGTGCATGGAAAAAGTGTGGGATTTTGTGGGGATAAGTGAGAGGGAGAGTGTGGTGATGTGTGAGGATAATAAAGGTTGGTGATGACGTGGTGGGAGAAGACATGAGTTCTGTATGACAACTTGACTTTTAACACTTCGCCCATTAGATTTTAGAAAAAAAGATTATTGTAATTTTAATGAAACCAAATAGATCTTGGGCCTTTTTATAAAGAATTGAATTTGGAAAATGTTATAGGTGGAATTCTTAGGTTTTTTAAAATTATAAACTAAGATTATTATTATTTGCAAATTAATATTAAATGATATATTTGGTTTTAATATATTAAAATTATATTTTTGTACTTTATTAGTGGATCTTTGGACCAAGTAAATACCGTCCGAGCACACGGTATCTTACTAACGTGGGGTTTAGTACTTCGTATGACCTCGGGGAAATCCTAGTGGATTTGAGATCAACATATCTATATTGGAAACCCTTAATTGGGTCTATGCACTATTGATTGAAAAGGGGTGTGTTGATCTTTTATCTATTAGAGATTCTTGTGGTTGTTGGGTACTAGATCTTATGTTTGACCTAAGGATTGGGTTGTGATTATCCATTGACCTTCGAGTTTGCATACATGATTGAGTTTGATATTGGTCTATTAGTTGCATGCCCTATGATTGATTGGATAGGGACCATGATGTGGCGTGACAATCGATTGAGATATTGAAGAGGTTAATTAAATGAATTGATTGGTATTCAATTGTGGATTATTGTGCAGCTAGCCCTTCACTTTGACTTAGGTTTCTGTGTCAAAGCTTTACAGATCATTAGGTCTATTATACTATGATATGTATATATATATATATATTGATTGGGTCATATTCGAACGACTGCAGTTGTAATTGGACAGCTGATCACCGATGTGTACGAACACTGTAATATCCGAATTTTGAACTGGTTTTCCGGCCTACGATTTCGATTACGAACCGGTTTATGACCGCCGACTTTCGAACGGGTTTTCCCGCTTTATAATTAGGGCTGACCACCCAAAACAGTAGCAGTGCTTATGTGTGATTATTGTATTGCTCTATTGTGTAGAATGGATTTAGATTGTACGTTCTTTTCATCATTGTTCAATTGTTAATCTCTTATGATCATTACCTGTCATTACTCACGTTGATCTTGTATTTTATTTATGAATTATGCTTTTCGTGCTTGCTGTTTACTTTGTTAATATTTGTGCATAAGTACTGACCCCTACCCTACTGTGGAGACGGAAGATGGTCAAATGTTCCCAGCGGTTGAGCTGGTTAATGAACCTGAGTGGAGAGCCGATGATGGCTACGAAGCCATCTGAGACCGCACGGGAGTGACTATCATCGTAGAAACTATTTTAGGAGCAATTTATTCATAATGAACATAAATTTAGTTAGTTGTTTTATTTAAGATATTTTGGAAACTTGTAACCTTAAATATTCAGTAGTGATGTGTTGGTTTAATTTTGGATATTGATACCAATTGGTTTAATGCTTTCGCAAATATTTTATTATGACTCATTATGTTTCGAAATTTTGTGGATCCATATTTGGGAGCTTGTGTTGCATTAAACACAGGAAAATAATTATTTATTCATAGTTTTCACGTTATCCCTTGGCCGTATTTTGGGGACGTGACATAGAGATCTTTTAAAGGTGGAAAAAACTGCATTTAAATCATTTAATTTGTTTTTATTTTGTATTCTAGATGCGGAGATGCATATAGAAATTATTTATAAGTGAACGAATTCTTATTTGCAATGAAAAATACAAATTCCTATTTTCACATCAAGGTACACAAAGTATTATTAAAGACAATCTAGAATGGCGTTTCACATCATTGAAAATAATTTACCATTTGACCTATTTTTACCATCTCAATATAATTTAGACTAAATATTATTTAAAAATTAAATTATTTTTAATATTATAAAGCATGGGCGTATTTTGCTAATTATTCTTGATTTTGAAATATTTCAATTCATTGTCATTTAATTCGCTTTGATACACCATGTAATTACTTATCAATGCATGAACCTACCAATTCGTCGTATTTGAGATACTATTGTTGATCAGACGCAGGTGCAGCTCCCCACCCTGAAGAGGTCGGGAGGGACAGGAGGAAACCGAAGAGGTTCCTCCAGGATTATAAGAATGGCCAGGCAATGGCCCTATGTAGTCCAGTTTACGAAGAGCGACAGACTCATTCTTTTATGAGCTTAAATGGAGTGTGTGACTGACTCCTTTTTGTGTGGGTCACACCAATGAAATTAAAAGTTAGATGTGGATAACATTTTTGTAATAGAATGTAGGGTGATTTTGTAATCCATACTTTAGTTTGAATCTGTAATTATGTTGTGTATAAACTTGACACTTAACTTTAAATAGGACTATTCGATGAAATGATACATAGTGGCTTATTATTGAAATGCTCCCGCTATTAAATGTGATTTGACAGGTTAGTGAGCTAGACTCACAAGTGGAACAGTGGAATTTTCTCCTTCGTAATGTTGTATTTGACTCTAGACAGGTATAATATTACAGGAGTACGGGTGCTACATCTCGGAGATTACCCTAGGCCAGAGTGATTCAGGGCCGGGATGTGACAAGTAGCTTTAACATTCTTTTTTCAAATGGGGATATGTGTAACATTTCCAAGTCATCTACCACCACAATTTTCTTTAATTCCCGAATTGATGTACCTACTTGATATTCTTCAGTTCCCAAATTGTTGTTACCTATAAAATTTAGTACTTGATTTCCTGAGTTGTTGTTACATCCAGAACCAGTTGTGATAGGCCCTTGGTGCATGGGGTTGTTCCCTCCCGCACCTTGCATGGTATTGCCCTGCAGCATCAGCCATAAAATGGTTCGGTAAATGCAATATGAATCCATAGCTAGTTTAACACTTTACTAATATAGTAAAAGTCAAGTAAAGCCTCCATTTTTCAGACAAAATGTCACATCAAAAGCACTTTAATTCAAAACTCCCTTCATCTTTTTCAAAAAAAATCAAAAGCAACCACCTTTATCCACTAAAATACAAAAAAAAACTCAACTTTCTCGTATAAAAGTAAAAAATATTCCATAACAAACAACTAAAAATAAAATACCATCATACCCCACTTATATTTTATTCTTTTTTCAAAATCAACTTTACTTTACTTGACTCTATTACTAGAGTTGCCAAACCGGTGACACCCAATTGATAGTGGATTTCTTTTCTTTGCCTAAATAAAAAGGGGAACTTCATGGCATGTAAATGGGGTTCATCTATCATTAGCCAGCTAAATCTACTAATTAGGTTCGCCATGGAGGCTGTTAGAGTTTTTATTTTGTTGCAATTTGATAGGATGCATTCATTTTCATAGCTTGACCTCTCATTGTTTCATGGATCTTCATGCATATTTCTCTTTCATAATCTTTGTTTTTATTATATGTTATGCATGGTTTTCAAATCAGTTTTGTCCCTTGAGGTCATGAAGTTTTGAGTTCAGATTTTCAATCCTCTAAGTGTTTAATCTTTAAAGTTCAAAAATCATTCAAGCTTTCCAAAGTTTTCTTCTTTAATCCATATCTTGATTTGGAGTTTCATGTCTTTAGAAAATCAGTTTTCATCCTTTTTTAGTCATGAATCCAAGCTTGAGTCATGTGCCTCAAAGTCCCTTGGAAAGATGCCCTCTAAGTTGCAAGTTTCAGAATTTCTGGGCAGTCTTTAGGTCGACCTGCCTGTGTGCCCGGTCGACCGGGTGGACAGGGATTTTGAGTTGGTTAGCTCTCCAACGAGCATTTTTATAGCCGTTGTGTGTACCTGGTCGACCCGGCCCTATACCAGGTCGACCGGGCACTAGCCGTTGGGAACTTTTTCTTTATAAAAAGTGGCTTTTTGTTTGAAAAAAGTTACTGAACTTTCAAGGACTTTTGAGGCCAAGGACTTACAACTTTTCAAGTGCATTATTGAAGGGATTATGAAGTCATTCCATTGATTCAACCTTTGATCTTCTAATGAGTGTGCTTTCTTTATCCTAAGTCTTTTAAAATCATGCTTTGGTTCTTTATCTTTGTTTTCCACAATGCATGAGGAAATAGATGCTTATCTTTTGAAATGTTGTCTTTCATAATATGCTTTGAACTTTGAAATATCTTAGCCTTATGAAATCAACATAGGATTTATCATTCACATGAGTTGTGAATCTTTGTTTTCAAATCTAACTTGTTAATCTTAAGATTATATTTTTGATATTCAAGTTTGATCTTTTTGGAAAACCATGTGTTTGTCAAACAACTCTTTCTCATACATATGATTATCATCTTTGCATCATTCAAAGTTTCATCTTTTTAAAAAGAGAAAGAGTGATTTCTAGTATATGCATTATTCATAGACTTTATCATTCATATGCATGCTTTTAGAAGTTGAGATTTCATTTTCTATTTAGCCTATTTAGAGGCACTAAATTGCACTTATATTGTTCTCTTAATCCATGCATTCATAGGCATTTTTCTTAAGAGAAAATCTTCTTGTTGTTAAGGTTGGTGCTTAGCCTTGAAAAGCATAGCTAATGTTGTAAAGGTTTATGCTTAGCCTTGAAAAGCATAGTGATGAATTTGTAAGGTTTGAGGTGATCCTAAACCTTAATTTGAGTTAGTGAAATCTGGTAGGTTTACCGGGAGTGGATGTAGGCAATTTGGCCGAACCACTATAAACATGTGTGTTATGGTGATTGATCTTTTACCTTCTTTACATGAATGGTGTTCTTATGTTTGAATGAAGATTGTAGTTGGTTATTCATTGTATATGCTTACCTTAGAGACTTCTCTCTATCGCAAGACAATTAATCTTCATCAAAGCTTAATTGACTTAAAAGTTAAAAGAATTCAAATTGGTCTAGGTTCTTAAAGCTCACCCTATTCACCCCCCCCCCCCCCCCCCCCCCCCCCCCCCCCGCTAGGATTCGTTCTTGGACTTTCAGAGGCAAAACTTGATCCATGCATCATTTCATTTCTATGGCTTTTGGACTAAAGGATAGTGAATGAAATCTATTTTTCATGCTTTTTTTTTTGTCATGGTACATTAAGGGAGCTGAAAATTGTGGACATCGCTTTTGGAATCCAAAACCATTAAAACCATTAGTGTGTAGGGGATGTTTTGGATTTTTTTACGTCCAAACACCCCAACCTAATTGCACTATCATTGAATACTAGCACAATAGGCCTGCACTTTTCAAAAATAAAAATATACTCAATTTCAATGCTATCTTTTGATATTTTAATTAGTGGGAAAAGAAAATAAATCTAAAACAAAGAAATTCATCATTTATCAGTTTTGAGATTTTATATATCAAAGCTTATTTAAAAGGAGAATGCGCAGTAAAATCAAATAATTTTCTAATGAACTTTGAATTTATAAATTTTACGTATTTTGCTTTTTTCATGTACACAATCAGGAGATATTTTGAATTGCATAACAAATTCTAAGATAAATATATTTGGAGAGAATGTAAAAGCTATTATCTCATGAGTAAATGGGAAGCTAGAAAATGGGAATTGAATACTAAATAAAAAAATAAAAAAAGAAATTATTAGTATATTGAATATTGAGAAAAATAAAAAATAAAGTTAGGAAGCCAATGTCTAACCATCCAAGTTAGACAATAGAAAATACAACCAAAAGTTATATTACATTGTTTTGTTACACAGAATTTCAATAAAAATTAAATTGAGTTTAACAAACTAAAAAATATATAAAGACCTTAAATGTCTAACCATCCAAGTTAGACAATAGAAAATACAACCAAAAGTTATATTACATTGTTTTGTTACACAGAATTTAAATAAAAATTAAATTTAGTTTAACAAACTAAAAAACTATAAAAAGCCCTTAAAAACTTGGTTAGAGAATTTATAACCAGGTGAAGTAAAGATATAAGAGAAATAGGTGTGATTCTAAAAGATACCCACATAGATACTAGTTAATATATATGATAGTGGCTATTTCCAATTCAGAAATCAGCCCTGATTTACTCAATCGATTTTGACCCTTCCTAATTTGTATCGACCCGTTTTATCTCCTCTCTCCCCAGCTGCATTAACTCATGAATGCAAGACGTATCTTTCTTCTTCTCATCTTTAATCTCCCTTTCAACGTAACGTATGTAATGTTCTCCAAACTTCCTTCTTCCTCTACATATTCCTAGTCCCTACCAAAGAAATGTCCCTCCAAAAGAATCGCCTAAAAGAAACCTAACAGTTTTCTCATCAATTCATCTCTCCCTCAACCAACTTCAAAATCCAAAATCAGAAATCCTCAGCCACGCCTCTCTCTCTCTCTCTCTCTCTCTCTCTACCTCAATCTCTCATCTCCACTGCCCTATCTCTATGCTCAAATGCCTTTATCATCACTCTCTTCACGTTTGATTTTCTCAAGGTATGTATAACTTTTTTCTCTTTTTTTTTTTCTCAGATTTTTTTACAACTATAATGGTGCATGGAGCAAACGTGTTTGCTAAAATGCCAAAGTTAAAGAATTTATACTTGTGAGTGTATATAATATGACACTTGAATTGTCAAGTGGATTGGAAGAGCGCTAGTTTTTTTTATATATTTTCTTTCATGAAACTTTTCCTCTATATCTCTCTCACTATTACTGGCACCTCCGAGGCATTCAACCCGTCTACCACTCTTTTAAGGTAGAGGTAATGCATCCTTTCCTCTCTTTACCAAATTTCTTTTCATTTTTCTTCTTTTGTTGTTGTTGTTGTTTTATTTTTTCTCTTTTTTCTTTTTTTATGTACTATGTTGTGGATATGCAAAGGCGTTTGGCAAAATGTCAGTGAGATTTGATGGCGTCTATTTCCGTTGGACTTTTTTTCTTGTTGCATGTACTTTGGATCGGACCTGGTACAATCATAGGAGGGCCGGATTGATAGCCCAACTTTCACCTAACATCTAGACCCAAGCCTTGCACTCGCAGCATTCACACCATGACCACCAATGGAAACAAGGAGAGCAAAATAATAATAATAATAAAACAAGAAAATAAATAATGGAGGTTTCCGTTTAGAATTTGCTAAAATTTGTGTAGAAATTGTCAAACATCACATATAAGTATGTCATATATAAGTATGATTACATATAGAATAATAAATTAACTTAATGCAAAATGCAATAAGTTAATATGATGATATTTTGTTCTATAATAATAAAATCTATCAATATTCAAATATATTAATCTTATGTTTAATTTGCATACATCCAAACACTCCCTTAGGGAAAAAAAAGAAGAAAAGAACCCGGAGCCCATTTTATTTAAGTATGATTAAAATATATAAGTTTTCCAAATTGCAATTCTTAAGAATGCTAATTTAGAAACCATTATACATCTCTTGACTTGATGTTATTCTATTTTTGTTTTGAAAGTGTTCTTTTTTAACTTCGCATAGTTGACGTTAGATTTATATTTTTCCATTTATATCTTTACTATTCTTGCTCTCTTTTATGTATTGTAATCATATATTTTACAAGAAATCAATTAATGGTAGGCCCACAGTAACTGAGAATGAATTTTGAGTATATCCAACACTTCAAGAAATTACTTTGAGTGGTTTGAATTTATTTTTTCTTTTTTTTTTTTTTTTTTTTGAGGCACATTTGTGTAAAACTATTTCCTCGAAAGGGTCATTTTTTTTTTTTTGGAAAATGAAAAAAGCAATTGATTTGTAGAAACATAGATATGTTATATATGATGCAGATGCTATAATAATTTCCCATTAAAATGTCATTGGTTTCTTACCCGTGCTTAGCACGGGTATGTTTTGATATATGAAAGGGACTATTTTTAATCGCCAATTGATTTTGACCACTCAACTTTCAATTTTCGAAACTGATTTCAATTGAAATCAGGCATTTGATTACCATTTAACGCCAGTTAATAAATGGTTTTAAATCTCTATGCATTTAATTAATTGTGTAGGTTCTAAATGGTTTTAAATCTCTATTGATTGGTTTACCAAAAAGCGAAATTCTCTTTTGATTAGGCAATTACTAAATGGTTTATAATCTCTACATTTTATATCCATGTCTTCCACTACCCCCTACTACTTTCTTCTTCCCTATATTAGAACCCATATGACCATTCATCTTCTTCTTCCCTACCGGGTATAACTGATTTTCTTCTCTTTTTCACGCATGTTAGTAAACTAGCCATGTATACAGACTACAGAGGTGGTGTGACTAGGAAAAAAAAAAACACCACTTGTGAGATCTGCATTCAAGTTAGTAAGATTTGAAAATGCAGTTAGCTTATGCTCTTATTTGAATATTGTTATTTTATTTCTAATTTTTATTAGATGCAAGTTGGGTTTAGGGTGTTTATATTTATATTTTGTTGGATTAAAGATTGCTTCACTGTATCAATGTTTGTTTTTATTATATATATATATATATATATTTAAAAAAAAAGGTCTCTATATGTATAAAGAAATACCATATTTTAAACTAATTATAAATCTTCTAATATTAATGTATATTTTTTATATAATGAATTATATTGCTTGTGCTAAGCACGTCGCATGTTTTGCTAGTTAATATATATTAAAGGCGTAGGATTTGATTTCAAAATTGAAGCTCAATTTCGCAAGCGATTGCGAAATTGGACTCTAATCTCTCAAATTAATTTGAGAAATTCGATCTTAAATCAATTTCAAAAGATAAACTCTATCAATTTCTATATCAAATCTAATTCGATTTTGGCTATTATGTAAAGAGTTGGATAAGATGAGGCATTTCAAAGATGCCAAACACGGATGGAACTCCGATCCTAATGAGGGTCCATTCGAGTACAGTGTCAATTCAACAGCGTGGGAGGTAGGGGGTATCACAGATGGGCCCGCCCATGCAATCATTTCTGTATGTATATATATAATATGGTATGATTCCCTGAACAAGTACAAGTAAGAATGGGATTATGGGAATGCCAATTGTTAATGAATTTCACATGAGCTTGCAGAAACAAAATGTTGATGTTTATTGCAAATAAAGACACTGAGCTATGGCCCATCAACATTGGAGTCATACTCTCTTTTTAGGATTTTCTATTTTTCTGGTAATGCATTGAAGTCATCCTCATTTAAACGTGGCACGCATACATCCTAATAAAGGTCTTTGCTATTAAAAATTGAGTACTTCAACAAGGGCTTGATGACAGGTATTTGGTGAGGAAATAAGGGCTTCTTAGCATTAGGAGTTATAAGACGTTCTACTTTGTGTGGGCCATAGGTCCCACTTTTTGAGCATGTAGAGCCAAGCAGAGAGGTGCACACATGCATGGTAGACCCTACATGTCCATCATGGCCTCAGTCAGAACTCGATGGGATTTGCTTTGGGTCCACATTAAATCCAGCAATTTTGTATTCTTATTTGAAACTCAAATTATGCCCATTCCTGATTAGATTTGAGACCTTATGCTTGATTGGGTCCTTGATTAAGATGGTTCCGGAGACCATTTGATCGATCAAAGTGACCCAAATAATTGAGGGCCTGATCAACCATGAGATCAATAAATTCCGGACCAATCGGAATCCGGTTTCGAAATTGTGTTCTTATAAAAAAAAATTGATTTAATCTTATTTAGAAAATCCTAATATATTTTAAAGTGAAAGTATTATTTAATTTTAGTTTGCATGGATTTTGTGGGTGCCACTCGAGGGATTAATCTTATTGGGCTAAAGACATAATAATAATAATAATAATAATAATAATAATAATAATAATAATTCTTATATATCTCCCAAACCAATTGAATGGGCTCGCAAAATTAAATTATTTATTTATATATCAACCGTCATTGTTGGCTTGAGCTTAGCATGGGTGTCGTATTTTGCTTTCTCTTTGTCTATAAACTTCTCTCTAAATTTTACTCTTTCAGAAAAGATATGGTGTCATTTTAGATAATGTATTCTCTTTTGAGCTTACGATGCCATTGAATTTCACATAATCTCATTTCTCCAATAATTATAAAACAACCAGGGTATCATGTAATTGGAAAGTAATTCATACAACAAATATAAGTTTTTAATTATGAATTATATTGAACTCCAATTTTGTAGTTATTTTCTTGATTTCAATTTTAAAAGACCGAGACTCCCAATTTGGTTGATTTTTTTTTTTGCGTTGCAATTGATTGCTTGATTTTACACGCAATTATGTAATGTTGGATTCCGGTTTGTATCGATTTAAAATCAGCCAAAAAACTTAAATCTATAGCATGTCACACATTTTAATAGCAGAGCTATTTTATTTCATATAATGAAATATTATATATATATATAGATATATCTATATATATATAAGACATATGGTGCGGTCTTATCAAATTCATTGGCTCAATCTTCTTCTGTTCTTTTTTTAAGGTGGGCTTGTAGTTGTTTGAGACAAAACCACATATCTAATTTCTTTAAAGTTTTACACTTTTAAATTGTCTTCGTAACTTAAATAATAAAATTATAATATTATTATCAAAAACAATATGATACATATCTTAATTTTATAATAATAATAATGATAATCCACAATAATACTATTTTCTTTAATTTCAATATACTTTTATAGAATGCTTCACATATTTTATCTTTTTATCATTTTCTGAAAGTTTATAGATTTTTTATTATATGAATTATATTGGCACGGGCATGTCTCGCTAGTATTAGTTATATATGTGTAGAATTAAAAGAGGAGCCAAAACAACACCCTAATGGCCCAGTTGGTCCATCCCATCATGGACCCCATTCAAGCTTTAAAAGGTCCAACAGCCCACAAATGTGCAGATAAGAAGCTGGGCCTATAGATGCATACATGGGGCCCACAGCTCCTGTACTCCAAGTCTTTTTTTTTTTTCGTAAAAAAAAAAAAAAAAAGATGTGCTGCTGTGCACAGACCTCTTTCGTGTTTCCTTCCTTCAGATTTTAGTTTCTTTCTATTTTTTTTATATTTTTAAGAGTAAGTATGCATATGTTAATGAAGGTCAAATCCACTGTACCAATGGAGGGAGCACCTCAACTAAATCACAGGAAGAAGGCCCAAAATACAGGGAGAAGAAAGAAAGCCAAAAGGAAAACTATGAACCCACAAGACAAGTCACCTATAACTAGGGCCTAGGGGAACTCTTTATGTTCAAGGTTTTTATTTTTTATTTTTTGGGAAGGTCTAGGAAGATCCGTGCAATTAGGATTTTATAGTATTTTTATGCTTTAAAATTTTGTATGTCTCATGTATGCTTTGTAATGGACGATCATTTTCTGCTTTGGATATTTTCTCCTATTTTGAATAACTGGGCTCTATCCCAAAGATTCAACATCCTTTATTTTTTTGGTAAAAGATTCAACATCATTGTTAGTAGAATTAGCGATCATTGGTGAGAGCATGGTTGGAAAACTCTTCAAGTCGACTCTAGACTCTCTCGAGCCATCTCATTTTGATGGAGAACCGAGTCAAATATAGGGAAGACTCGGCCGAGTCATCTCATCTTAATAAGTTATTTTTATTTTGAGTTATTTGATTGATATATCTAATTTTGAACAATTAATGTTTATTTTTAAGTAATTATGCACGCGATTTGTAGTCAGTAACTCAAAATAATGATGTCTAGAATGTAATTTGAAACTTTATTTATTCTTTTACAATCAATATTTGCACTAACAAATTATGTAATATGCAATATTTTTTCCTTTTTTTCCCTTATTATAGTACTTTTCTTGCATATATAAATTTATTGATTTACATTGATTATCATGAATGAATGTAAATAAAAGTATATTTATATTTTTATATGTAACAGATTCATTTTTAAATATTTTTAAAATTATTTTAAAAGAAACATGACTCTCCCGAGTCGGTTTTTTTTTCCATTGGACGGGTCGAGTCCGAGTCACGAGTTTTCTAACCTTGGGTGAGAGATCCACTGCTTCTCTCGTTGTTTTGGTGTTAATTTTCCTGTTCAGTTGAAGATTTTAGAGTTTTGGGCTGTCATATATGAATAAATTGATTTCAAAAATGGGAAAAGAAGAACATAATTCTGACATCATAATTAGTAACAAATAAAGAGATCTAAGAGATTTGATATAGTGGCAATACCTGATCCATGCTTGGCAGCTGAAAAACAGAATATTGAAGAAAATGGAGGTGAGATTAAGTGATCTTGTTATTGTGAAAGGAAGCTGGGATTGCTTATATAGCTAGAGGTCAATGTTAAGTCTTGGATGGTTGAGATTAACTAGGCACCTTGAAGGGCTAAGATGCAAGGATCGTTAAAAAACATGTCTTGCCGGCCATAAGAAAATGACTTTTTCCCTTCTTTCTAATAAACAAAGGCTGAAAAACAAAAGTAGTGGGTGGAGTCCATGTCATACTCCACAATGTGGTAATTAAATATCAAAAGGTCATTTTACATTATAAAAGAAACCCTTTCCTTTTGTCGAGAAATGGGAGATAAGATTTATAGGTCATCATTAAATCTTATCTCATTCTGTATACAGAAAGTATCGGAATATAATTCAGCAGCGGTAAGAGCAGGGGACCTTTATTATGACTCAGTGCTGGATTTAGATATTGTTGGTTGTTTATCTATATAAGAAATGGGATTGGGCCTTTACCAAAAAGAAAAAATAAATGGGATTGGGTAAATAAGTAAAAAAGACAGTTTTTTGACTGGTTGTCAAGGGAGCTTTTAGTTAAAAAAAAAACAGATTATTCAAGTAAAACAGAAACGTTCACTATAATTAATTTAAATGAGAAAGTCAAACAGTATTCATGAAGTTGACCCAACATTATTGGGAAGGCTTTCACAACTATGATAAATTCAAGGGAAAATCTAAAATATGTATAAAATTTTTGTCTCATTTTTAAGAGAGACATCAAGATTTGAATATTTCAAAAAAAGTATAAAAGTTTTTCATTATTCTTTGAATCAAGTCCTCTCCATAAAAAAAGTTTTAAGAAATGACAAACGTACCCATCCTTTATGATGGGTTTTAGTCTATTATTAACCCTTTTCCTCCCAAAATCAACCATTTTTATTTACTGAAGCGGGCCCCACTAGGTCATTTGGTTTGGACTTCATCATTTTTCTTAAATGATTCATTATAGAAAAGTTTTGAAAAATGATATAAGGGTATTTTTGTCATTTCTCAAAATTGTGTGTTAGAGAGGACTTGATTAAAAGAAATATGAAAAACTTTTATATTCTTTTAAAACATTCAAAATTTTATGTACTTTTTTTGGAATAAGGCAAAATTTAATACCTTACTGAAGTTTTTCTTAAATGCAAATCGCTCAAAATAATTATTTTTTGTAGCACAAACCCATGCTTAGCAGCGCAGTCTTTAAAAGTTAAGAGGAGGTACGACTCTTTACTATTTTTCACTTTCTTTGGCAAGTTTTTTTCTCTTGTTAGGAGGAGGATGATTCTTGTAATCAGGGATTTAAATAATGGTTAGATCAAGAGGATTGGGCTAAATCAGAAACTGGACGGTCAAGATGGACTTAAAACATATTCCAGTATTAGTTATAAATGTGCAGTATTAAAAGAGAAGAAAAAAGAGCACCTAATAGGCCCAATTGGTTCATCTCATGAAGCCCATTCAAGCTTTAAGAGGTCCAACAGCCCACAAATGTGCAGAGAAGCAGCTGGTCCTAGAGACACAGACATGATCGTTTCACAGCTTTTGTGCTTAGAGTTGCTAAAATGAAGCTGTGCTGCTGTTCACAGACCTCTTCTGTGTTTCCTTCTTTCAAATTTTAATTCCTTTCTAAAATTTTTTTTTCTTGTTTAAGAGTAAGTATAAATATATGAACTAATGGCAAATCCACTGTACAAAATAGAGGAGCACCTCAACTAAAATCAAAAGACAGGAAGGGGCCCAAAATATAGGGAGAGGAAAGAAAGCCAACAGGAAAAACTATGAACCCCACAAGACCATTCAGCTATTACTAGTGGAACTCTTTTATGTTATAAGGTTTTTTTTTTCTTTTGAAGGTCTAGGAAGATTCTTGTGATTAGAGTTTTGTAGTATTTTTATGGTTTAAAATTTTGTAATCCGTGCTTTGTAATGGAGGATCGTTTAGGCTTTGGATATTTTCTCCTATTTTGAATAATTAGGTTCTATCCCAAAGATTTAACATCCTTGTCAGTAGAATTAGCAATCAACACTGCTTTTCTCCTTGTTTTGGTGCTAATTTTTCTGTTTAGTTGAAGATTTTAGAGTTTTGGATTGTCATATATGGTAGCTAATTAGAAGGGTAAGTAATGAATAAATTAATTACAAAAATCGGAAAAAAAGGTTCTTACATCATAATTAGTAACAAATAAAAAGATATAAGAGATTTAATAGCAGTACCTGATCAATGCTCGGCAGCTGAAAAACAGAAGATCGAAGAAAATGAAGGTGAGATGTTAAGTGATATTGTAATTGTGGATGGATAGTGAGATTGCTCACATTCATCAAGATAAGGATCACAGACAAATTAAGTATAGTAATATAATTCTTAATTAACGGTCGGTCATTTAAATTTATTTTTTAGTTTTATTTTATTCATTTATTTAAATGGGTACTAGGGTAGTAAGTGTTGATTTAAGTAAAATTAAAAAGTTAAATGGAATGAGTCTTTCTACTTGGAGCATAGAATTAGGCATTTTTTATTCGGAGATAAAGTTGAATACATTTTTGAGAGAGGATCCTGAACCTAATTCTATTGTTGCAAATAGAAGAATATATTAAAAAAAATTATAATCATAAGCTTGCTGGAGATGATATGTCAACTTTTATGGAATTTGATATTGAAATACTATTTGAAGAACATAAAACATCAAAAGAAATGTTTGATGCTATTTCTGTAACTTTTTCAAGTTCATCAAAAGCCTACGTGCAAATGCGAAAAATATAATTCAAGTAACATGTTGGACTCTGAAAATAATTGGTTGAGCATATAAATAAAATGACAGTAATTGCAAAAGAGCTTACTACTATAGACAATTCAATTCCTAAGGGCCTGTTTTTTCTTTTCTTTTTTTTTTCTGGAATTTGTGCCAGGAATTCACCATGCTGGTAATTCCTAGACATGATTTGACATCTTGTCCCCTAAAATCTCTAAATGCCATGTTTATTCTCTAGCATTTCCGAATTCCAGCCATATAAAATATGTTAAATGACTTTTGAAAATCTAGGAATTTCAACTCCTTTGCATTTTGGTGGAAGTCCTGTATGCTCTAGCCCAAAGGAGTATCCAGGAAATCCACTGTGTTTGGATATTGAGGAATTCCCCAAACATGAATTTCTTGAATTTCAGCAAAGAAACAGGCCTTAAGGGCACGTAAAGATAGCTTCCATGGAAAGATGCAATTGCCACATCAGCAAATTCTACCTCGAAAAATGTTTTCTGAGGAAGTTAGAAATTCATGTTTGGTGCAAAAAGTTTTACCGCAATGAATTTATGCTATTGTTGTTTGGTGCAGCGACAAATTTCGTAGTGAAAACTAATGGGTGGAGTGGGAATGGGACTGAGGAAATAAGGGTCAGTTTTATGTGGAAATGGACATCGCATACCCCATATGAAGTCTATTTTCTAGGCTTAGATAGGAAAAAATTGACGTGCCGAAAATGCAGTTTTGCAGAAAACCGTCTCACCAAACAAAGGAAAAAGGAGTTTTTCGAAGAAGAATGCAAGTTTCCACACAACTTTAAGTAGTTTTTCTGAATTTTGGAAACAAATAGTCATTTCTTTAAACGTGTCTTTAACCAGTGAAAACTCCACAAAGTTCGGCACCCCATAAACCCCCCATCCAACCGTTGGAAGATCTGTATAGAAGACCATTTCTCAAGTTGAAAATGCAGAGAATACAAAGTGACTAGAAAGATGCAATGGTCTGTAAATACTGGGGATTTTCCTGTGTTCATCAGTCTCGGAGCCTTGTCCCCATTTTTGCACTTCTTGCAATTCTTCAATTTCTCCGGAAGAAAAGGATACAGAATAACTGGATAATACAATCTGGGTAATTGGTGTGGCAGTGTGAGCCCCATGGCAGTAGGAGGTACTGTGTTTCTCAAGCTGTGTCTGATATTATAACAGGCAAAATGGTCCGGTCCCAAGCATCTATTCGATATGCTGTGCCCATTAGATTGACCCCGCAACATGTGCACTAGGTAAATTTGGGTTACAAAATGGGGCAGCAAATCCAAGCCTGATCCCAATGAACCAACAGCTACCCCCCATGACAAACGGAATGCATACCTGGGAAACAGGGGCTGCAAGGCCAAACAAGAGAATGGTTAACAGGGACTGCAAGGCCAAACAAGAGAATGGATGGTTAAGGTTAACCTCCCGTAGGTGCAAATCAAATTTGTGCTTGCAGGGGCTGGGTCGGCTTTCAAAACATGCATGAAAATTGAAAGGCATGGGTCCACTTCCAAGACCCATATGAAAATCATGGGTCTGTCCCCAAAATCCATATGAAATTTTTGGCTTTGCACCAAAACCCAACTACATGTTTGGACACGTCCCCCTCAAACGAAATTCTTGGGTCCGCCAATGACTTAGCTGGTAGGGACCTTGAGTGTATTAGTCTCTATTAGAGTACGTGAGTTTGAGTTTTAAAGAAAGTGAGAAAAAAAAACTAATTAATCCCACAATGAAAGTATTGGGGAAAAAACTCATGTCAGCAACAAAAAGAAAAAAAAACCTCAAATATCTTTGATCGGTTTTCTTAGCCTCTTGGAGGGTTATCATCACTAAAATATTAGTAAAAATCCTTGACTCAAGACTTCATTTGTGCAATGAGAGAATTTCGTGTGGTTTGTGGATTTTTATTTTCACAAAGAGAAGAACTATGCATTCCTACACCTCCCATAAAAAAAATAAAAATCCTTTCTATCGAAAAAAATACTTTATTTTTCATGCAAGAATAGGTGTCGCACCAATCGCGCTCTTCGGTGCAATCCTTTCTCTACACAAACGCGCCATGGACAATCTTTGTCCAATCCATTGGTTACTCTTTCTTTAAGTACACTTAAATTTTACATGATTATAGAACACAAAATTTCTGATATCTAATATATGGAATTTGGATTCAATCAGTAAAAAGTAGGCCCCACTATTCAACAAAAAGTTTTGTTTAAAAAAGACTTTTATTGGAGATTTAATAATGTTTTTTCCAATTTTTTTGGTTTGGAGATGTGGTTGAGTCCAGGGTTACTTGATTATCAGATCACGGTTTTCAGTTCATAATCTAAGATTTAGGTCTAAGATTTGCAAATGGGGTTGCCGGCTGCAGTTTAGGCCTAAGATTTCAAGCCGTTTGATACCAAAGGCTCATTTTTTGTTCTGATGCATGTTCAACATGGATCTTAGGTTATGAAAAAGTTGGGTCAAAATCCAAATCCAAGAGGACTAATTTTTAAGCAATCAACAAATTGAAAGTTGAACTAGATCGTATAAGACTGTATCGAGAGCCAAACAGAAGTGGCCCATGATCAGGTCCACTATGATCAAGATTATAATTCAATCACAAGGCAGTAAAGGGGTCTACATGACCCAGTTGAGTCTATTCTAATCAAATAAGGTAATGGTTGATTTTTATGTTTAAGCTACCTTCTCTCAAAAGTGATAAAGCAGGACATCTTTGAAATTTGGTTGCCAAAACACACAGGGACTAGGAGCTATTGGATCCTTGGTAAGTCAGTTTGCTCTTAATTCTAATTACTAGCTACTTTGTTTACCTGCAATATTGGTTATGGCAAAAAGAATAAATGTCTGAATACTCTGTTCACATGTGAACTGAATTACCCACACTCACGGATCTTCTTTTTGGATCATTTGACAATTATAATATATTAAGTTAGGAGGTTTTGGCTTTGATTTTGACCGTCGGTTATAATTTTGACCGGCGGTTATGCAACTACCCACTAATTTTTTTCATTAAACCACTCATGTTTTAATTGTTCCTATATAACTATCCCTTTTTGGTCGGTTATAATTTTGAGGGATGGTTATGTAACTACTCATGCAACTATCCATTTATTTTTCTATCAAACCACTCATGTTTCACTTGTTCCTAATAACTATACCCTTTTTTGCTTCAATTTCTCAATTTCTATTTTATCCAACTTGTCTATTGAAAGAGGGATTTTTTTTTAATATGTGATTATTTATTTTGCAGTGTAGGGAGATACTGTGCTAAGCACGGGTTATTGTGCTAGTTATACTATATTAAGCTAAGAGGTTTTGGATTGGATTTTGACCATCAGTTACAATTTTGAAAGAAAGTTACTCTTTTTTAAAATCTTTTTAGTTTTCTCACACTTATTTCTAACTACTTTGAAACCACCACTCATATCTCCTACTACCAATCCACTTTTGAAAGTTTCACTTCTCCTTCTCTGTAGTACCTCCATTTCTATCAAGAATTCCATTCCCTTTCTTCTTCAATTCATCTCTTTTCTCTTTCCTTTTTATCTCATTAGCTCATAAATTACATAAGCATGTACTTTTATGATAAACTTTTATTATTTTCTTTTCTTTTCTTTTTATAATTTATAGATATTTTTTTAATGCATAAACACCAACCATACCTATGCTAAGCACGGGTTATTATGCTAGTGATATATATATAAAGTTAGAGATGGAGCTAACAATTTGACCATCTGGAACTGAAGTTTGTTCAAATAAATTCTGTGCAGCTAATAGATAAATCACAGCCTGTGTCCCAGGACCACAGAGGGGCAAATCAAAATTGCTCCGGTTGGTCAGGGATCGAAATCCCATATACCAATCCATGTGAAGGCTCAAGTCCCCATCAGTTTTGCATATAGAAAACAAAAGCACATCAAAACCAACAAACAGTACTCTTCAAAAAAATAATAGTAATTAAAAAACTCCTAAACTTTCCAAAGTCCGAAATCAAAGAAGAAAATGTATTAAGTTAAATCTGGATCCAAAACAAAACACAATCAATTCAGATAATCATTCCATAATTTTAAACCCAAAGCCCAAATCTGCAGATAACCTATGTATTACTCCCCTAAAACTGAAATCTTCCATTTTATTATCTAACAAAGATTTTCAAAAAAGCAGAAGTAAAATGAGAAAATGTAACGGATATGTAAACCTTTGCTTTAGAGCTATGTATCAATCTTCCTCAGACAAATCAGGAATCCCATTAGGTGGGTCATTGTTTTCAAATATTCTAACCCTGGACAGACATTCCCACACCCACCTACACACAAAAGAACTTTTCTGCGAATTTTTAATTCTGACGTTTGGTGCAAGGAATATGGCACATAAAAAACGATTCTTTATATGGATCTCTCATCACTACACCAAACAGAAATAGTGAATTCCACAGCTTGTAGAATCCACACGCCATATCTAATTACGATCTCGACCTTGAACTACAAACAATTCCAAATAGTTTCATAGATATAACAACGAAAGAAAAGCGCCCCACAGTTCGAAATAGTTCGAACAATCAAGAAAAATGAAAGACAAAATCTTGGTTCCTAGAAAACCCAAACTCGAATTTGGTGGAATTGTAAATCAGGTGACTATTGCATCCAGTCTTGCCCTATACTCATACTTACATAAGAAAAATGAAAATAACAAAAGTAGGGATTCTGTCAAAGAAAATGAGAGATTGAATAATTGAACATCCAAACACACCCAAGTTCAGAACCAATTCCTTGAAAAAAGGAGTGGGAGTTATGAAAGGGGGATTCCTAGATACAGACACTGGCAGAACTGGGGGGGGCGAGGGGGGCGGGGGCTTAACTTTTAAAGCACCTCTTCTTTCTTAAGTGAATTTAATTAACTTTTACCTGTGACCCCTGCAAGATTTCTGAGAACTTCATTCTTTACAGAGTCATATGGATTTTTACATATGGCCATCTACTCATTGTAATGAGTTTGGGGGAACATCTACTCATTGTAATGAATTGTGCCATAAATCTTTGTTCAGTTCTAGTCCTGTTTACCTTAAATGTTTGACACTTCCACAATATTCAACAATGAAATTTTGTTTTACATCTATGGCCTGTGTTTAAAGCTTATGACTGATCATTCAATACATTTTTTCAGTTCTCCAATATATGGAAACAACAGGAAACAAATACTGGGATATTAATTGAAACAAAACTTGACAAAACTTGCGAGTTCGCGATTCTGATACCTTCAACCAGCGAAATATCTCTCTACGTAGTAATTAACACTTGGTTTGTAACTAAACTTTCAGAATATATCAGTCATATTCAGTAACAGTATGGCAGATTGGTATACAAAATATTCCTACAAATGGATAAGCCGGTGAATACAATAATACATTTCCAAGGGGATCGCCTGCCATCCAGATTTGCACATTGTAGGAACATTTGATTAAAAAAAAATAAGGCACTATACACCATGACAGCATGTGTGAGATCTTGGGCGAGATGACTTTCACCATTGTCCCAAAGACGAAAGCTGTGGTCACAAACGTCACAGCTACAGGGACACAAACGTCACAGCTACCCACAGGGACACAAACGTCACAACTGCCCACATGGTCCCAAGATAGCTTGTGTGCAATATTGCGTAGCTTCACTTTCAATGTGGAACAGTCCAAGATAAATATACCTGCACCCAAGCATCACATTTGCAGCCATATAAGAAAGGGTGAAAAAGGGTTCATGAGGAAATTCGGGTTACTGTCAAGTTCATTGCACCAGTAGGTGCTTTTACTCATTTACAACATTGCATCAATAGATCATTGGACTCCCATCAGTTGTACAAGGTACAAACTACAAACATGTTCATATCATAAAATCAACAAACAAGTCCTTTCACAATTTCAATACTTGATCTATTTTTGCTAATTAATGGAGTACAATTAAATTTAGGAGCTATGTAGACATAATGGATAGATTGGAACCCGGAAACGGAATTTTCATGTACCCGACCCCAATGTATTTGGGACAAAGTTTTTATGATGGTGGTGATGATATGTAGCAGAAGAATATACCTTCTATGGAGCTGTAATATTGACATAGGATGAACTTCTCCATTCCTCTGGATTCATCCCTTTTTCCCGTGCATCTGATTAGAATAGAATGCATAAGAACTTTTTTTTTGCCCATTTGATTAGAATAGAATGTACCTTGGTTTCGTCAGCATTGTTTTCTCTTTGCAACTTTTGGGCTTCATTAGTTCTGACCTTGAACATGCCATCTTAAGAAAGGATGGATCTGGATAATCTTTCAAACAAATATTGACACCATCTTTGTCAAGCCTGTAAAGTAAAATAAAAAAGTTTTTAGTATCCCCACATCTTCCACGAAGAATGATAAGAAACTCAATAGTTCTTGCTTGTCAAGTAAGAACAAACGGGGGGATGACGGCATTCTTGATAGGATTCCATAATAAACCATGGAGCATCATTGTGGACAAGCTGATTCTGTTTGGTATGAATGTTAGGATGCCAATCTAAACCTCTAAAGCAACCATTCTATATCAAGGAATAGAATTGTGAAATAGATAAAATTTTATAAAATGGTATCATGATAGGTTTCTACAAAACCTAAGCTGAATTCCACAAGCCATTTGAGAATCGCCAAAAACAAAACCTAAACATCTCCAATTACCAAACCTTACCAAGGTGAGGTCATATTCGATTTAGAACCTACCAAAATTAGCATCCCATCCAAATAAATAAATGGCCCTGCTTCTGATTTTCATCCCCACCCATTCAGTACTATCAAGTTTATTGCCATCAAGAACCAACTTGCATGCATGTTCACCATCTCAAAACCCAATCAGAATGGGTGCATCCACTTTCCTGAGTAAGAAAATAAATGAAAAATTATGACAGAATAATAGGCTAGAGGTATTCAAATATCATCTTGCAACTGAATGGCCATGCTCATGAAATTATAGACAAGCATAAAAACAATTACAACACGGAATATATTTAACCATTCAACTTATAAGATGAGACTAGTGAGAGTAGATATAGCCTTTTCAATGAAAAGAAAAGTAATTATCACTTCTAATAACTGTGATATACAAAGTATAGGAGCAAAAAAGATGCCAGCACATAAGTTCTTAAATGACCTAAAAGATAAAATGTCAAAATGTTAAAGCCAGTGCTTGTAGTTAATGAATTTAAAGTAGTAAAGAACTGAAACTACTAATCATTTTGACCGATTCAATGCAATTCTAATAAAATCCCATTATCTCTCAAAGACTAGAAAAAAGACCACACTCATACTTACATTTTTTCTTGTTTTTTTGAATGGTCACTCATACTAACATTCCTTTCTTAATATAGACTTGACATAACTAAATAAAGCAGTAGGAGGTTTTGACCTGGAGCTTACCTCTAAAATTGGCTTTTCCCTCTCCCTTACCAAAAACTCTAATTTTCCCTAGACCTTCTCCATGTCAGGGGAAATGAAAAAAATGCCCAATTTTGTATGGAATGTTTTGAAAATCTTGAATGCTTTTTTTTTTTATTAATACTTCCACACACTTCATGTGAGTGGGATGTATAGAACTCCATCATGGGATGTGGTTGTTTATGCAATGGTTTATATGATGTGGTTGTTTATGTATAAATTTGATCGATGTTTCTTTGATATGTGATTAGATGTTGTGCAGTATAAGTTTGATGTAATATGTGCAGTTTGTTAGTGTTTTTAAATATGGAATTAGTGAATTTAGGGGTTGGTTTGTAGAGAAGGTCAAGTGTTTGATGAAATGCTCCTAGTTAAAGACTAGTTAGTTTCTTACATTCGATACGGGTTGAATTCTGTTTTAAATATGGAAATTTGAATGAACATGTTTTTAGTGTTTATAATAACTCCTTAAAGTATGGGAAGTATAAGACTGTTTTGTAATCAAAGGCCCCTAAGGGGGTTAGCGAGGAAAAATGGAATTGGAGTTGACAACTATACTGGATAAACTTGAAGGAATTGGCTGGGTTTACATATGGTTGACTGGAATTTTATTTTATTTTATTTTTTGTAAAAATATGACAAAAAAATCCATAATCTTGTTATCTTTCAAGCAAGTATTCACTTGTCCAATTTGGTTTCCAAACAAGAAATTTTAAACAATCTAGTGTGGAGAGGTCATATGCTGAAACTTAGCACAATCATTGTTTTTATGCAAAGTGTAAGCCTCAGAAAAAGAAAGTTAGAAAAGTAATAATGACTTGGGTTTTAGCAGTTTAAAAGTAGGGAACTTTTTACTTCCAAAAAAATCCAGAACCATCTGATCTGCATTATATCAAAGGAGTAGTGACTCTATGAAATGGGTTGTCGACTCTAAAATTCTGTTGCATCATAATTTCCTGTTCTGGGTTCCAAGTTTAAGAGGTGGGTTCTATAAGTTAGGAATTTTCGTTTGCTTCCAAACTTTTCAGAACTGAAATATGGTATTTGGAGTATGTAATCCATGTGGAATGAAGTAAAAAGCGTTTCTGAAAAAAAAAAGAAAAAGAAAAAAGAAGAGCAAAACAAAGGGAAGAACAACGAACAAGACTAAACATAAACACAACACAAAAAACTAAATATCAAAAGAAATATGAAGCCGAAAGACTCCTTTCCTGGCAAGAAAAAAGCATTTTTTAATTGAGAATACTAAAGTGGGAAAACAGGTACTATGTTGTCTAATGGATCTGAAAATAATCACCATGTTCTAAGACATAAAACAAACTTTTTTGCATTGAGTCGAACTTAAGAATTTCTGATATTTTACTAACATAATCCTCTGTTTATGTATTACATTTTGAGTATTTTCACATGTTTATAGGACCCATATGTGTACTAAGTTGCACATATATTTTTTCATAAAATTCGTCCCAAAAATGCATTTTTTTTCCACAATATGGACATTTTAGTCCTAAAATGGTGTAATTGTAGGTTTGGGGAAATATTTAAAATTTGGGAAGGGAGGGGGAAAAGCCATATCTAGAGGTAAGCTACCAGTCAAGACCTCAAGCAATAAACATCCTGACAAATTATGAAAAGACCTTTTCGCTGAGAGAAAAGGGCCTGTTGCGAAGCACAATGCAAGCTAAATTGCAATGCAAGTGCAAGACAAAACAAGAATCTATAAACATGTACAGAAGTATGAAATCAACTTTAACACATACAAGACCAACAACTTGAAGCAAAGGCATACATAGATTTTGTTACAGGACTGCTCCTTCTTTGCAATTTTTGTAGACAGTGGCTACTTTAAGGTTAGTCAACCTCCTTAGTCAGTTTGAGTAACACAAGGAAAACAAATGCATTATCTATAGAATAAAAAAAACAGACATTAATTATACCATCCATCACTTCCTACAAGTTAGCAACAACTCATGACTCTTCACACCACCAGTAACACCAGTAGCCAATATGTTGGCAACAGGCCAAACAGCTCACCCACTAACAACTGCACAAACACAAACATGGAAAAATCACACCATAACTCCATAACAAACAGAATCACAACTTTCCTAACCAAACAGAACAAAAACAAAACATGGATCAAGCACTGGTGGTACGTAAAAAAAAATTCCTCTTGCATATACAAAACCAACAACTTATTCATGTTCCCATGTGCTTTGTATGTGTCCAAACCAGGGAAGATATGCAGAAAATGTCACAACGCAATTTTTATAAATAAAATAGTAAAAAAATACTAATACTATCCATGTGATTGGGCAACAACACAATTTAAATAGTCATTGTATCCTATAAATGGTAATCCTTATCTATAACAAATGAGAAAGACACATTCAGCCATATTGCAAGAGAAAACTAGTACTCAAAGCTGATCGTAAATGGATGGCATAAGACTCGATTATGATTAGAAATATACTGATGGGGAAGATATTTACGTCAATATCATCTCAATAGATCTTATTTTCTTTTTTCTGTCTTTTTTTTTAACAGAACTCATTTCCTTTACGACAAGTTGTAGATAGAATAGAATAGGGCCCTAAAAAGGCCACCTATACCATATAGACGGTTTTTTTTATGCACATATATTTCACCCTAAGATGTGAACATGATATTTCAAGTCCACCTCAGACATATTGGTCATAACAAAACCACTTCACTCATAAAAGGAAAAACAGATGGCATCCAAACAGGATCTTAAACAAGAGACCTTTCCAATTTGGTTGAAAATTGAATTATCATATAGAAGGGTAATAAGGCTCTGCAAATTATTTCTCCAGACATTTTAGTTGATCAGGAACTTGGTTTTGTACAACTATTTCACAAATTAAAAATAAAAAAATAGCAACAACGATAATAATAACAGTAGAAAAAGGAGAACAAAAACCAATCAATGAAAGGGTGGTGGTGGTGTAAACTTACCTTCTGTAAATTGGTCCACGCAAGCTCTTTTTATGATCTTGCAAATAGCCTATGCAAATCGAAAGTTCAACCAAATAGGCCCCTTCATTCATTATACAAACACTTGACACACGGAAAGAAATAGATCAGGTTTCTTACATTCTTATGGGATATATTTTAAACAAAATATAAACCATGATAAACTTCTTGAGCAAATTTATTGTCAAAGAAAAATTCCATGTGAATGTGATTTCTTATAGACAAATTAAATGATTGCATAACCTTATAGACGAAGCTAAATTGAGCATGATAAATTATGGCAGAATTTCAAATGCAAGCGTACAAACAATAGGAAACATTAAAAAAAAAAAGTCTTAGAAGATCAAGCACGAACTTCAGCTGTAGCGAGAACAATAGTTTTTAAACTTGCAAAGAGAGGTGACAGAACGCCCATTCAAGGGGACAAGCATCTTTCAAAACGGATGAACTGGTTGAGACATTTCATCAAACACTTTGTGGGCAGATGAGATTGGATTCCATCTTTTGCAACAAAACCAAAAAGATGTGGGGTTTTTGTGTTCAATCTCTATCCCTCTTTTTGGCCTTGCATATCATTAAACAAAGCGAGACATTATCTCTTTTTTGAGTTTGTAAGTCAACTTCCAGACTGAGTCTACGCCTGTGATTCTGTGTTCTAAGCACCTCATTAATTAAAAGAACAAAAAAACACAGTGCATATTTCAAAGAGAATTCAAAGGAAGTATTGAAGACGAAGAAGAAAAGAGGAGAAGAATTTAAGAATCTAAGGAGATTTTACGTATTTTTGATCCAGCTGGTGATTGTCTTGTCCGTGTGCAGAGATCATTAACAAGAGGCAGAGAGAGATTAAGGAAAACGTCATGAAATTATGCAAGTGTTTAGATTTTCATAGTGAAAAGGTTGGAGTCGTTGCTTGATGTCATTGTCTTCCCACTCCAATTCTTCTTCCCACCATGAACTCTTTCCATTAATCTTCTTTAGTGCAGGTGCTACAATATTGGTGCCATTGGAGAGGAAGGAGAGACTCTTCCACTTGGGACATTCCTCAATAGAAATAGTTTGTTGTGATGGCCATTCGAAAATAGAAAACCCTTGGCAAATGCTAACCAATTCCGGAAGATTCAAGAGAGAAATTCGCTTGATATTAGGGAGGATGAGTCTATCATTATTGTAACTTATAGCATTATGGGTATGGCCTGTGACAGACATTGACATCTCCTCTTCAATTTCTATTATCTCTTTCGTCGCCGAACAATCGTGGACTGAGAGGAATTCTAAACTGTAGAGTTGTCGAATAATACCCAATTGGAAAACCTTCTTCAAGATTTTACAACCATATAATTCTAGGCTTGTTAGTTTGGAGAGGCTTCCGGGCAATAATGCACCATCGCATAAGCTCCTCAATTTAGGAAGATTCTTAAGCTTAAGAATCTCTAGGTTGGGCCACAGTGCACAAGCCTCCAGTAGTTCATCTCCGTCAAAGAGAGTTTCGATCTTTTCATAGCTTTCAACCCAACATTCTTTCAACTCATTCATGTGGCTAAACTCTGATAGCTTTCTTGCTATGCGGTGATCATGTAGATGAAAAATGGAAGAATGAGCAAGAGACTCCATAATGGCGGCGGAATGTGACATCCCAAGACCACCTTTATATACCAAACATCTTTCCCATTCTCGACCTCCACGATAATCAAACCACTGTCTATCCGTTATCTCAGCGCCAACCCGAAACCGGAATCTCCTAAACCACACTGATTTGGGATGACTTAAAAATGCTCGAGGCACTCCACTTTTGGAAAGTATGCATCGAGAATAGTAAGATATTCCAACCTGCATAATTCTTCAACCACGAATTCCATGCTTTCATCATCCCATTGTTCCTTTTCAACACACAGTCGTGGATGGTTTTCTAAACAATACCAATAAATAATTGATTTAAAAGAATACACAGCAAGCTCAATTCTTCCAACAATGAAAGCTTTGGAATTATTCCAGCTGGAACTCTCAACTTCATATTCCATTCTTTAGTGTCCTCACTATCATTTTGAGAACAGTTGCGGTATTGAAATCCCACCATCAAACGTTTCAAACCAGTAAGTTTCCTGACCTCTCTAGGCAGATATCTAATTGCTGTGCTGCCTCCTAAATGAAGCACCTCGAGTTGCTTGAGCGCTCCTATTTGGGATGGAAGTTCTTCTAATTTAAAACAATCCTTCAAATAGAGACCGCGGAATTAACCAAGTTGCACAAGGAAGACGGCAAGGACTTTATTTGTGTCTCACTCAAGTCTAGAATACGTAGAGACTGCATACATTCAAAAAATGAATAGGGGATCATTGTAGTTGGTAGTTATGTTGCAACAATAATGTGCACAAAGTGCTACAGTCCGGCCTCTCCGGTAAATTGCACAAATTAGACTTCATTAACGAAATCTTTTCCATTAGCAACCATTCATTCTCTTCTAGTGCTTCTCTCAATGTGAAATCCCTAACAACATCATGCATTTTGACATGTACATCCCTACGACCTCTCTCCAACAACGATGCATCTTCGAGATTCATTACCATGCTATGACCCTTCTCCCGTGCAACTTCAATGCTGCCAACTCCATGAATGTAGCCTTCTAACCAACAATGTCACAGCCCAACACGATCCAGTATGATATTGTCCTCTTTCGCTCATGGGCTACTTTACCAGAAGACCTGGCCCAAGCGCATCCAATCTCGCCTCAAGGTTTTGTTCTCGGAGCCCATTAAGCTCCAAAAGGCCTCATACTAGACAAAGAGAGCTGGACTCCTTTTAACCTTCACTCTGGACGCCCACTAGAGCGATGTGGGATGTTACATCGATATTGTCCTCTTTGGCTCATGGGCTACTCGACCAGAGGACCTGGCCCAAGCGCATCCAATCTCGCCTTAAGGTTTTGTTTTCGGAGCTCATTAAGCTCCAAAAGGCTTCATACTGGCTCTGATACCATTTGTCACAACCCAACTCGATCCAGTATGATATTGTCCTCTTTGGCTCATGGGCTACTCGACCAGAGGACCTGGCCCAAGCGCATCCAATCTCGCCTCAAGGTTTTGTTCTCGGAGCCCATTAAGCTCCAAAAGGCTTCATACTAGACAAAGAGAGCTGGACTCCTTTTAACCTTCACTCTGGACGCCCACTTGAACGATGTGGGATGTGACAAACAATACTCTACCAATTCAGTTATCAATATCTCATTGTCTTCCGGGTACAATGAACAGTACCAAAACAACTTTTTTTTTGCTATCATCTTTCAACAAATCATAATTAGATCTCAAGCAGCGAAAGACTTGTTCTTCCATGTCTTCGTTTTCAGATGTAGTTGGTGACTGTAACTCCCTTAATGTATTCCTCCACACAACAACAACATCATTATTTCGCAATGATGAACCAACTACATTGATAGCAAGTGGTAAGCCATCACACTCTTTGACGATACCTTCAGCTAACAGCTTGATGTCAGAGGTCATGGCAACATCTCCAGCACTTTTAATGAATAGGTTCCATGACTCATCTTCTGAAAGAGTCTCCACTTTGACATCCTTATTTGTTTTCATCTGTCGACATACCTGTTGAAAAATAAACAAATTCATAGCATGGAGTCCTGTGTACGTTAGTGGGGTGTTATTGTTTGTGCTGTTAATGAGTTGGTGGTAATGTGTGTGCAATTATGAGTTAACGAGTGAGAATGCAATTGAATATAGGTTACTATATTTGGAAAGTCAAGAGTCATTTTGCATACGAATGCATGAGTTCTATCTATACTCTTGTAGTTGTGTCAAGAAATTTAGATATTTATGAAGAAAAGTTATAAAAAATAATATAAACTTACTCCTTTATTTCCAACAATACCTTCAAGGAACGAGTGGTTAATACAACCTTACAGCCATCAACTTGATTGAGAGGTGGGATTCCAACATCAGAGAAATCTATCATTTCCCAGTTAAATATACTTGCTTTTAGTTGATCATCAGTTTCTGATACGGTCAATTTTAGATGTTCGGCACTAGCATTTTGCACATTTCTTCGATTCCCTGCTTTTGACACAGTTACCCATATGACAATTTCAAATGCCGGGGACCATTCAAGTCGGTCGTTCAATAATTTCATAGTTGTTGTCTTGCCTACCCCACCCATTCCCCAAACTCCAATCATTTTGGTATTGTCATCTTCTATGAACATCAATATCTCCTTCATTGTACGCTCAGTTGCAGTTAAGGAAATACTTTCTACATTTTGTGGCTGAACTTTCTCCATTGGTGCATCAGACAACTCTTTTCCCTCAAATGTCAGCCGTTTGTCGTTAAGATCGGTGATTTCCTTGATAATTTCTTCTACCTGTTTGCCCAACTTCATCTTAGAGCAGACATTAGGACACCACCCTACAAGGCATTTCTTGTCTTCTTTATATTCTTCTTGAATGACACTCACTTGATGTTCTATATCTTTCACATCCTTAAGCCACTGGTTACATTCTCTTGTTGCCGCCTTCGATATTTCTCTGGTTATCTTCTCTTCCAAATCAACCATTTTGGCATCCAAGTACTCTTTATGTTTGTTTAGTTCTCTTAAATTCTTCTTGAGGTTTTTAATGTAACCAATTCGACGGCCTATAGGACTCATGCAAGTTTCACAATTTCTAAAATAGGTCCAATGATCATGTCCATTCCTGCTAAGAAACTAGAAGACAATTTGTAGACATAAGCAATGGCATTAATAACATTAGGGTAATGAATAAACACCATCTTTAGATAATTTAATAAACACAAATACATAAAATTGAAAGAAAGAACAAATGATCAAATCTGATTTTGTCTGTGTAGAGAGAGTTTTTTTTTTCCCCATGAGAATTAATTCTTATAATATTGTTAAATGAGAACCACCTTTTGAGGCCCACTTCAAGTTAATAATGAAGGTAGAGGTTAGAAAGGTCTATAAATGAATTAGGAATCTCAATCATCATTACAATGATTTTCAAGTTGAAAAGAACGTCAATAAAGACATGGGCCTCTCAATTCAAAGTGTGACTAAGAATTAGGAGATTTCAAACTAGCTATGGCAAGTTTCAAGCTAGCTTTCTTATAATCGTATAATAAAATAGCTCTCAATATGAAGATTCTGCCATTTATTATAGGCAACGTCCCCAAATGAGTGACGCTGCTCTCCACATAAATGTGTGGAAGCAGTACTACTAATCTCAGAGGCTCTTCTATCACAAGTTTATATAAAGATGATGCATTTAACTACAATTCATCATAAAAACAACTTTCAAAAGATTACGGAAAACCTATCTACATTTTCTCAACCATATCAGTCAACCACCTTAATCATCGGTCAAATGGGTCCTTTTTTTCCACCAAAACCAACAATCTAAAAGACGAACTTGCCATTATCTTACACCTGTTTGCAGCAAACATAGTGTTTGCCCAATAGTATAACTTTAACAAAGTATCTTGCCATTTTCTTCATTATCTAAATACAATACTTAGAAAACCATGATATTTTTTATCATAGTTTATTTTCAATGTCAAAGTACAAAGGTGACGGTATTAATGGAAGCTTTTAGTTGGGTCGGGTTTGTCAAGGTCAACTCAAGCCTGAATTGACCATAAATAATTTGAACAAAACTTCAAACTAAGTCTATGTTTGGGACGCCTCTATTTTCAATCTCTATTTGTCTAAATGTCTAAAGCGCGTAGATGTTTGAAAAATAAGAGGGTTTGGCATATGATTCTACCCGCTAGCTGCTTTAGAAAAGTAGCGGTAAATCCTCTTAAAATGAAAGGCTCATTTTTGGGATTGTTAAAATAAGATTTAGGGCCTAAACTTTACTAAAAATAAACAGCTCATCCTAGACATAAACAATGGTTTGGATGATGAACCAGAGGCCTACAAGTAGGGGTGTAAAATATTGGGCTAGGCTGCACTGGCCCTAAAACTTTGACCACCCGTCATGGCCAATGGAAGGGCACGGCTGAGTGTTTGTTGACAGTTTTACATCTGTGAGGCCCCACCCTTGGTGGGCCCTCTAATTGCTATTTTATAGGCTAATTAATACTAATTTATACTAATTATTGCTAATTATTGCTAATTACTATTTAATTGGGCTAATTAGGGGTTTATTAGGGTGATTAGTTAGATTCTTCTAGCTTGTAGTTAGATTAGATTAGTGGGGTTAGTATTTTAATTAGTAAGGGGTTTTTGGTTAATTCTAGGCTAATAGTGCTAGTTAGGTCCTTAGTTTGAGTTTAATTAATCATTAAGAGGGGGTTTATGCTAATGGTGCATCCTCTAGAAGATTCCTACCAAAAGACCTATTTAACCCTAACCCTAACCCTAATCCCATGAAACCCTAAGGGCTAATCTTGTCCTTAATCACCTCTCACTAATCTATAAATAGTCTCTTATCCCAATGCAAACCCTAAGCTAAGACCAGCCCCCTTCCCAAGAACAATTCTCTCTTCTTTCTCCCTCAATTCCTCCCTTCATTTGAGCTGAGACAGCCACTGTTACATTGCTGGGATTCTCTTGGAGCTGCTGCAACAGTGCCACTTCATCTTCCTTTTTCCCCTCTCATCCTCCAGGCTACTGCTACTGCTGTTGTGTTCTTCTTCTTCTTCTTCATTTCAGCTGGGAGCAGCTGCCACTTCATCTTCCCAATTGCCTCTCTTCTTCCTCTCCCTCAGTTCTCTCTTGCAAGCCACTGCTGTGCTGAGAAAATCCCCTTGGAGCTACTGCTGCAGCTACTACTCTTCTTTCCTCTTCATTTCTCTCTTCTTCCCCTCTCATTTCCCCTCATTCCAGCCCCTGTTACTGTGCTGGAAGCCACTATTTCAGTGCTGAGATTTCTCCCTTAAAGCTGCAGCTGCTGCCTCACCTCCTTCCTCTTCATTTCTTCACCTGGGAGGTTCTGTTGCTGCTGGGATTTACCTCAAGGAACAGCAGCTGCTGCTGCTACTCTGCTGTGCTTCTTCTTCTTTACTGCTGGAATTCTGATTCTCTCTCTCTTCAAGTTCTTTCTCTCTACAAACCATTTCTTCCTTCAAAGGCAAGTGCATCTTACTGTTAACTTAGAATATATGTCGTCTTTCCTTTGATTTCTGTAGTTTCACTTCGTGATTGCCATTATTAGTCATAGAAATTCTACCTGAGCTCTGTTTTTGGTTTGGATGGATTTGGGCATTGATGGATGGGGGTTTAACCCCCCATTTGGAAGATCAATGGGTTCAAGTGTGTTTAATGGATGGGATTTGGAGTTAGTTAATGTTTGGAGTTGATTTGGAGAAGTTTGGAAGGGTTTTGAAGTGGTTTGGGTGAAAAAGGAGTCAAAACGGAAAATCTGCAGAAGTGCACCTGGGAGTGAAATTGCAGTGTTCCCGGTTGACCGGGCCCTGCCTCGGTCGACCGAGAACACTGCAAAATGAAAAAAATTCTGCCCTCAGTTATTTTCTGCAGGATTCGACCGACAGTGTTCTGGGTCGACCGAGACATGTTTAGGTCGACCGAGAATACTGGAATTTTGGAAAAACAGCTCTCAGTTAGGTGCTGTTCTGCAGACTGTATTTTTAGTTGTCCAGGTCGACTGTGCCCTGTCTAGGTCGACCGACAACACTGTGATTTTGGGAAAAACTGGCCCTCAGCCATTTTCTTGTAGAAAATTTATTTCAGTTAGCCAGGTTGACCGGGCTTTGTCCAGGTTGACCCGGAACACACTGTTCTTGCAAGAATTGATTGAAAGTTGGTTTTTCACCCGAAACTCAGACTCTTTACACCCAAATCAACCTGATTCTTAGGATTTCACTTTAGAAAATGTTTAAAGCTGGGACATCAAGCTTTCTAAGGTTTTTGGAGTATGAGGTCAATCACCTAGGCCAGGTGTTTAACCGGATACGCTGGAAACCTTTAGAAACGCATTAAGTTGTCCAGGAAGCCTGATTCAGATTCGTCAGTGCACTCGGTTGATCCACCAAGCCAGGGGATTAACCGAGCTCGCTACATATCAGGTTCACCTGGAAAACCCTGATTTTCCAGTTTTCAACATTTAGGAGTTATGATCAGTTGTGGGGCCCATTGACCGTCCAAATGAATGTTTATCAATGTTTCAAGCCCGAGTCAATGGTGTGGCTCAACCTTGACTCGCGGGGACCACTGATTAGTATTTAGGTTGTTAATCTAAGATGATTTGACCTCTAAGAGTTGTCAAAGATGCCTGTAACTACCTAAGCACCAAACACAGTATTTTATGGCATTAATGACTTCGTTTAGAGATCAAATTACCGGAGATGGACCCGAACCTAATGTGGCCCATTACCTAGGATTGGACCGTTGTATTTCCCTGTTGACTCCTCCATTGAAGTTCATACATCATTATTATTATTCTGTCATTCTTAGATCTTTAGTGTAGCTGTTTACTATTAAATAAACATAATTGGAGGACCTGAACCTAGGATATCCTAGAGGTGACCCGATAGTGTAATTTTGGGAGAACATTGACCCGTGTCTGTGTCTAGGTGGGCCCGTATTGGGCCTAAGTGTGGAGATGAGTACCCCTAGTTGGAAGAGGTAGTTTCTTTTGAGATTTTAAGTTATATGGATTAAAATGAAACTGTTTATCAGTAGTAGATGGATTGTTGCCTCGTTTGGACAGATTTAGACCAGGCCATGTACTGGTGGGCCTTGGTATGGATCCAACGAGTGGGCTTGGGCCTTGAATGAAATCCATAGACTGAATTGGTATTAGTAGACCTCTTAGAGACTTGGTTAGGACCTTGTTCACGCAAGGCAAAGCCTAGACAGACACAGACTCCTAGAGTATTCCTGAGTCGGCATGAACATTCACTCAGTTGATTTAAGCTCAGCCTGTGGACTGATCATCCCGGGTAGGATCTAGATGAGTGTTGAGAAGCTATCATGATGAGCTGTGTGGTTAAGACGAACGGTGTGATACCGTGTCCGGTCTTGAGTGATGAGATGATGAGTTGATGAGTGATTTGCGGGATTAGTAATTCCCAGCACTGGTGAGATTTCCCCGCCGCAACTGTGTTCAGTATGGGAGGGCCGCGGCATAATATCCTGCGGTATTCCAGCTTGTGTGAATTTTCCATTTCGTTGTAGTAGTTTAGATGTTTCTATTTATCATGATTCTTTATGATTAAAATGCACAACTGCTTAGTTCATTACCTTGCTATTCCTTAACTTATTTACCTGTCTCTATTTCCTTTGATATATATGTTCTATATTAGTAGTATGCTGTTACTTGCCATATCTTCTAGATCTGACCCTTCATTGGTGCTTAGGCCTTGACCCAGAGATCCCTGATGATGCACTAGCTCTAGTGGAGGAGCCTGTCGCTGGAGAGTTCGCGTGGGGCCCGGCCGACCCGGAGGTCGAGCCGGAGGGCGAAGACTACTTACCAGGGTTTTGAGAGCTCATATTTATTTTGGGTTTGAGAGACAAATTTTGTAGGGAGTTGGGTAGAATTCAAATGCATAAACTTTGATTAACAATTGATACATTTTAAACTAGACTACTGTTCAGCTCACATTTAACATATATCGATACCTATTGCTTCCGCTTTACTTTAATTGTTATGCTTCCGCAAATTAACCATTGAGTATTATATTGGTCAAAAAGTTTTTAATTGGACCTCACTGCGGCTTACGATCTTGGAAGTTCTCGGATTTTCCGGGAAGTAACGCACCAACTTCGGGTATTCAAATGATTATATCGGTATCCGGAATTGGGGCGTTACAACACCCGCACCCCCACAACAACCAAAAAAGGTCATATTAGGGTTTGTGTCATTTCAACATTTGGTAGATTTATAAATACCCCCTTTCAAGTAGAAGACGATTTTTTAGCATTAGAAATATCATGGTACTAAAAAAATCATTATAGTTGTAATTTTTAAAATTTATTTCAAGTTAAATATTATCGTCATAGTTGTTGTAAGCTTTATTTTCAGGAAACTACCGTACTTTTAATTTTTAATTTTAGTTTATAACTTTTAAAAGCTGGAATTATCTTTATCTTAAGTTAAAATTTATCATCAAAGTTGTGGTGAATTTTATTTCAAGAGATATAAAAAAACTAAAATCTTATTTCTCATTTGTAAATTAGCATCAATATTTGTACATTTATTTTAGTCATTTCAACTTTATTTCAAGTGGAAAATCTTAAAAGTCCATAAACTCCCTAAAATATTAGGAGGGGCTTGTGGGCCAACCCTGCTTGGGCAAGGCCCAGTGCCGTGTTGGGCCGACCCCCTGCATGCCTTATCACAGCACAGCCCAGCCTGGGCCGGCTCAAGCGCGACACGGCCGGCCAAATAGTCCCTGAAAAACCCGTTTTACACTAGTACCTACAAGATTGCAAAGATCTAAGACAAGAAACCTACACCTTGGTGTTCAGATCACAAATTGGGGCCCACAAGAGAGCAAATAAATCAGAATAATAGGATTAGGAGAAGCTTCCGATAGTACTGATAACATGATCTGGGTCCCGCTTTGGCCCCCAATTTTCCCAAATGTATTTGTTTTATATCTATCGTCATCTGCTGCCAAGATGGGTCAAGATCTTCACCGAGTCATCAAATTAATCATGTCTATCCATTTGATGCACTTGGGCCCTGCCCTTATTTGAAGTTTATTAGGTCTATTAATTGCATTCTCAAAGTTAATCATGTTGGTGATAAAAGAGCCAATTGTCTTTTTATCTATTAATAAATGGGATGCATCCTTCAAAAAAAAAAATAAAAAAAAATGGTATGTTTACATAAAGTTAAAGAGTCTGAGTCCTTTGAATGTCCTCACTACAATGCACGTGTTTGTGTACAAGTAAAAAAAAAAAAAGTTCCTCGAGATTTTTCTCTCCTGTGGAATTTTTTTTTCCAACCACCTCATTGGGTTTTATTTAATGAGGAATTGCAAATAAATAGCATATTTTTGTGTTTTTCTATGAAGGAAAATGGCCAAATCAAACATAAATGTTACTGTAGTGCTGAAAATCATTTTCACGGTCTTTGATTTTTTTCATGGAAAACCAACTACACAAACGTACTGTAAATCTAGTACTGAGTAATGAAGACACACTCCCACCGCTAGTGGCATCTTGACAAATTAGATTAGGACAGTTTAATTTTTGTTTTTCACTTTTTTTGGGAAGAGTCAGAAAGTTATCTCCATTCTAAACCACATCATATGTATATATAATTCTAAATAATTAATATTTACTTTTAAATAATTATGCATGAGGTTTGGAATCATAAATTTAAAATAACGACTAAACTGTAATTTGAAACTTATATTTACATTCAAAATCTGGACTAGCAAATTATGTGACATGCAATATTTCTTCTTGTGTCTTCCTTACTTGCATATATAAATTTATTAATTTGGATTTATTATTATGAATGCATTAAAATAAATGTACATTTATATTTTTTTAATAATAAAATGATTTTTTAATATTTCTCAAAAGACATTAAGAGAAACATGACTCTTATGAGTTTCTGCATTGACTCTATCCGAATTAATTTTTTTGCTTTAGATGAGTAGAGTCCAGTCCAAGTCACCAGTTTTCTAACCTTGTATAGAATATAAGTAGTTAATGGGCGAGAGATATAAGTGGAGACGTGGGATAAATAACATGTTAGATAAATTCTTTTGAGCCCATTTTTAGGGATTACTGGCAGGACCTGATATCGATTAGAATACCCATCTTTTTTTTTTTTTAATGGGAAGGAGGATGATTATATTAAACCAGCAACCATGCCAACACACTTAGAGATGAGTGTTGTTGGCACCTTAGTATCACAGACATGCACAGGATCTCTCTTGTCTTCTAAGTTTATAATACCACTCCAAACTATGCTCCAACTTTGTGAGGAAAAAACAAACATAACAACAACCAAGAAATCCAATAGAGGAGCACCCAAATAGCAAACCATAGAGACGCAGCAGACAAACCAAACCCACAAAGCGAACAAAGCTACCCGGAAGAACCTAACATCCAGAGCCTTTGCTAGCACAGTTGAAACTCACCAAAACCCCAAAAAGACATTAGGCACTGGGTCATAGGAACTGATAGAAAGTTGGGTTCAATTTGGATCCCCAAATGGGAGCTGACCTCTGATAAATTGACCGCTTCCCTGAAGTTTTCACATTTACACCATAAGAAAAGTGATAATTTGCGGCAGTTTATATCGGCGGTTTATTTATCTGTCACTATAGATAAGTATTATTCATGGCAAAAATTGTATTTTGCTTCTATAAACGTACGTATAGCAGCAGAAAATGTATTTTGTCACTATAAACACTTAATTCCTATTTTTCTATATCACACGTATAACAGCGGTACGTATATTCCGTTACTACATCACATTACAATACATACATATAGCAGCGGCAAATGTAAGATGCCACTATTTATGTATAGCAGCAGAACGTATATTCCGCCACTACACATTACACATACATGCACATAGCAGCGGAACGTATATTCCATCACTACATTACAAACACATTACATGTAGCAGAGGAATGCATATTCAGTCACTATATCACATACACATTACATTTAGCAGCGAAATGTATATTCTGTCACTACATCAAATACACACTATATATAGTAGCGGAATGTATATTCCGTCACTATATTAATATCAGCTATATGCTATGTATATATAGCTGTGGAATGTAAATTCCATCGGTATACTATGTATAAACCGCACGATTCAATTTACTTAAACCACTGTATAGCAGCGGAAAGTGTATACCGCTGCGATACATTTAAACCACCGATAGCAGCAGAAAGTATATTCCACTGCTATACCGTTTGTCCATCTGAAGAACCCTATAGTAGCATCGTTTGTCCATCTGGTACTGAAGAAGTGAAGTGTTGGATCTCCAGTCCCAAAACGTTTTTCGTCTTCGCCAAAACCCTAAACCCACATCCAGTCCCAAAACCAAACCCAAAACCCACGTCTCATCGTCATCCTGTCCCAAAACCTCTTTTATTCTTCCCCAAAACCCTAATCTTTGTTTGGAGCTTGCAGCAGCTTTGAGGTTTCAGACCTGATCGACATCGGAGAAGAAGAAGCAGAAGCCAGAGCAGCGAGCAGGGGTAAGACCTGTGATCAGACCATGGTGAAGCAGGAGTTCTCGCAGATTTACGATCCCAAGCGGATCGATTATGAAGATTTCGACGATGCCTTCCGCCAGCTCCGGAAGGAGGCGGAGGCTAGGGCTGAAAAGATGAAGAAATCGAAGCAGGCGGTTAGGCCGAGCAAGAAGCAAGCCCAGATCGCTGCGGCGCAGAAGGCCGGACGCAGGGCGGCGGGAAGCAGAACAGCGGCGGAAGTGGTGGCGGTAAGGATGATGCAGATGGCGATTCTACTGCCAAAGGGAAAGCAGCGTTGGAGAAGGGGAATTCTAACGGGAAGTTGAATGGTGGGATTAAGAGTAAGGAGAATGGGAGCGCGGAAGGTGGGGCTTTTGATGTGAGTAAACTTCAGAAGCTGCGGGCGAAAACAGGGAAGAAAACAGATACTACTGTGGTTACTAAGGCTCCCAAGGTGGAGCCAAAGAAAAAGATTACAAAGAAAAATAGAGTTTGGGATGATTCGCCTGCTGAGTTGAAACTGGATTTTACTGATCCAGTGGATGAGAAAGGGGATGGGAATGTGGAAGTTGTTGCAGCAGATCACGGTGAGAGTATGATGGATAAAGAAGAAATTGTGAGCAGCGAAAGTGAGGATGAGGAAGATGAGGAAGTGAATGCTGCCAAGACCAATACAAAGAAAAAGGGTTGGTTTTCGTCGGTGTTCCAGAGGTAATATGTTTAACTGAGTTGCAAGTATTTGCTGGTCCTTTATTGCTCTGTTCATTTCTATAATTAGTGAAAAGCAAATAAAGTTAAAGGGTGTCCAGACCAAGTTCCAATTTTGTTGTAGTGTTCTTGCAGGAGGGCCTTTATGTTCATTCATCTAAGAAATATGCTCATGGGATTGGTTTCAATTCAATTGCAGTGTTATTGCAACTTCATTTTCTCTTTTATTTCTTTTGATTTATAGTATGACTATTGATCTTGCTTTCATTGGCTAGTTTCATCTTGTGCTAACGATACTTGAAGGCATGGGCTTATGGCTCTCTGGTCTCTACCCTTTCTATCATGTTATTAATTAATTCCACACATATGAATGGGGCCCATGAATTGAGGGCCTTTTTTCACATGAATAGCTGATGATGATGATCACCTCAATAGCTAACAACTAGCCAATCAAGTACTCTAATACCTCATCATCACTAGTCATTGGTTATTATAATGTGTCCATCTGTGTTTGTATGAATGTTTCTGTATATCATCATAACAATAATTATTATTATTACTGCTACTATCAATCAAAGCATTTAATAAAGATGGACTCATTGGCCAATTCATTCTCTAATATCTTGTATGCAAAATGATGTCATTGATTCTTTTCTTTTCTTCCTTTGCTTTGTTTTCTTTTTCCCCATATGTAATGAAATGATGTTTTCAGTCCATTGTTTTAATAATTGCCCTTTTGGAATGAGAATACTACACATTGTCTGTTACTATGTATTTATGTTCATAATTTGAAATATATATATGTATTCATAAACAATGGCTGGTATTTTTTAGGACAACCTTCTTTGAAAGGGGGGAAAAAAACCAGTCATATTGGGCTTATCTGTAAAGCCCATCAAGAGATGAGGCCTAGCTTGATGTTCAAATAAACATGTGTGGGACTGTTTTGAAAAAACAAAATCCCCAATCTACTGCAAAAGATGACACACCTACAGGCTGAGTCAAATGGTTTGCTTGTACATGCTCTTCCTTGACATCAAATCTTACAGTGGTTGGGTGGGGATTGAAGAGAAGAATGATAACAGAGGCTGGGGATTGAAGGCTATGGTGGAGGACATGAAGGGGAAATCTGAGGGGTTGGAGGATGTTTATGTGTGGCACATACTGTGTGGGGCGTGGGGAGGGGTGAGGCCTGGGACCATGGAGAGGCATCATCTGAAAGCTAACGTTGTGGAGGCGAAGATGGCTCCTGGTTTGGAGAGGACTATGCATGATTTGGCAGTGGTGATGGTGGAGAAGGGAGGGATTCCAGGTCAAGCTGTTGATTTGTATGAGGAAGTAAAACAAGAAACAAAATGCTCGGGAACACTAGGACTTACAGGTTTAACCATAGTTGCGCTTGCGCATTCTTGAATCTAAGTACTCCATCTTTCGATCAATTGCAATGGATAAAGTATGTTTGGTGTTTAATGAATTTCAAAGTACTTTCATATCATTGTCACCTATGTGGGTTCATCAGCCATTATAGAGGAGAACATTCATACAAACACAGATGGACACATTATTAAAACCAAACTGGTCACTATAATTGTAATGACTAGTGATGATGAGGTATTAGAGTACTTGATTGGCTAGCTGTTAGCTATTGAGGTGATCATATAATTGCCAAATCCTGGCTGCAAATAGAAGAAACATATAATTCCAAATGAAGGAAGATCTGCAGCTACTTCCATTCCTAACAAATAGAGAAGAAAAATCTAAATAAAAAGAATCCAAACCAAGAGAGAAATTGATAACATAATCACTTCAAGTTCTGACAATGTACTCAATCATGAAACAAGATATGAACGAAGTTGAACAGAAACATCAAATCAGAGAGATTTCTAAATTCTGTTTAAACTTTAATTTCCTTAATGAGTTATGATTAGGTTAGCTTTCTAATTTTGCCGAGTTTCCTAGTTTGATGAGGTCTCTTTTCCTGTTTATATGGCATTGTAGAACATTGCAAAATGGTTCAGAACACTAACAAAATTTTGTTAGTGGATTTTGTTTCCCTTTGAGGTTTGTCCTTGTGAGAGTCTCTGCAGAGACCTTGTTATTGTGCTTCATGAACAAAAGCACCAACCCCTATTATGAGGACAATTGATTTAAAATTTCTAGCTGCCATAGTTTGGGATATGGCTAACCCTTGTTGGATTCGATGTTTTCCTATTTATTTCTTGAAACCGCATGACAAAGCTATGATGATAACTTTTAATGCCCTGTTCTTCCACAAGTTTGACATACAAATAATTTCAATAAAGTGTTTCACAAATATTTTTTCCCCATCATATTTTACAGAGGCTTATATTTGGGGTTATCTTATAGTTCTTGCATTTGGAGGTTGATTTTGAATAGTTGTCTTGGTTTGTTTTTATTTTTATTTTTTATTCTTTCAGTTGATAGTTACTTTAATGTAATATATTTCAGTTTTGTTTTACCTAAATCATTGTCTCCGATTTTCTTACCAGGCATTGTTGTCAAGGCTTCTTATTCTACTGCTAGAATTTCAAGTAAAAGTAATGGCTCAGTTGGCCAAAATAGTTTGTTGCTGGGAACTGAAACATTTAGGATTAACAAAATAAATGGCACATATCCAAGCTCATCAACCAGAGAAAGTTGTGGTCTTGATGCTTAAGAAGATGAGTATGAGGGACTTCTAATTAATCCCGAAAGGTTACCATTAAATACAAATGCTTTTACTTCTGCACTTCGGACCTCTCTGTATCATTAGAGGTTAAAGGTAATTTTGTCTGAACTTTTAAAACTTGCAAGCATTTGCATTAGAGGCTGCTATAGTAAGAAAGCTACTTTAACAGTGAGAGCAACAACTATAACTAACCGGAAAGCGGATGTTTTACCTTACATTCACTTGAAAATAATAGTCAAGTGAATTTTAAGGCAAAACTAATAGAGAATATTACGAAGATTGGATAAGTATGATGAGGATGAGTTTCTGTTATATTAGGATTAGATTAGGATATCAGATTTGATTTATTATGTGATTAGAATATAGTATGAGTAGGTTATTAATATTGTATATAAATAGTCTTTGGCCATTCTGAATGAAATACCACAGAATTTATCAAAATGTAGTCCTTAAATTTATACAAAAACTACTTGTGGTCCTATTGCTGGACGTTTATAGTAGTTAGTGTTTTTACTTGAGTAGCATCTGATAATACTATGATATGATTCAAGAGGCTGTTACATATTGGTGCCATGAATTTGTGATCCCTTTCATGTTCATGAGGATTTCTTCTTTCTGCAGGCTATGGTGATATTCATGCAGTGAATATCAGAGAGATGATATTTATTATGATATATGTCTCCTTTGACATGATTCTCGGGACATATTTGATCGGTAACATGACTGTGCTGATTGTCAAAGGGTCCAAGACAGAGCGATTTAGAGACGAGATGACAGATCTCATAAAATACATGAACAGGAATAAGCTGGGAAGGATATCAGGTCACAGATAAAAAGTCACCTCCAGTTGCAGTATGAGAGCACCTATACTAAACCCAGCGTGCTTGAGGATATTCCAGTGGCTGTCCGATCCAAGGTACCGTAATTTCACTAAACTAAGCAGGGCATAGGATTTTCAGAAAATCAGCATACATTAAAGCTGCCAATTGTATCTTGAAAACTACCTTAACTACCTTTTACTATTGTGCCAGATATCTCAAACCTTATATATAGACACCGTTCAGCAAGTTGCACTTTTCAAAGGATGCTCGGAGGAGTTCCTTAATCAGATAGTATGTACTACAATTTACAAGCAGAAATTTCGGACAGTTTTAATTTTCAGGCAGTTTTAGTAAGTGTTCTTATGTTCTACAACAACAAATGCAGGTAATGAAGTTGAACGAAGAGTTTTTCCTCCCTGGGGAAGTAATCCTGGAGCAGGGGAGCGCAGTAGATTAGATTTATATCGTGTCTCATGGACGTCTGGTAATGATTGACATATGCTAATCATAATACAGTAGTGATATTTTCTTCATCTCTGTTATGGCTGAGGACATGTACACTAGCCAGTGTAATGATCAAAGGGGTCTCTTAATTTGGCCAAAAAAGTGCAAGTGGATTCATTTCTTTTCACATCTTTACTAGTTTCTTAACCCATAAACCATTTGTTCAGTGCTGCAAACTGGACATGGGGACTTATGATGATCTGTAGTGTTGACATGATGGACCTTATTTTGTTAGGAACTTATCAACATATCTTCCCATGTTTTGATCCTAACAGCAAGTTTATGTCATTAAGTTAGGACTCTAGACTGTAAATGTCAATTAGCAAGCCTCCAATAGAACAAATTGGATTATCCGCTAAGGCAGAGATGCGAATTTTATGTGTCATTGCCGCTGGGACAAATAAACATTCTCTCTTCATTGATCACCAGATAATACTTCTCTAAATAACCATCACTACTTCCTATTGATAGAAGGAGGTTGCAACTGGAGAAGACGGGGTGGATGAACCCATATCAGAACTTGAACCATATAGCTTATGTGGTGAAGTTGCTGTCTTGTGCAATATTCCACAGCCATATACAGGGCGTGTTTGCGAACTATGCAGACTTCTACGAATGGAAAAGCAATCCTTGACTAGCATTTTGCAACTTTTCTTCACAGATGGCCAGCAGATTCTCAACAATCTCCTTAACGTATCTGTTCAAACTTCTGATCTCTCCATGCAACTTAGAAGATGACACTTTGGAATCTTTTTTTTTTCCTTTTTCTTGTTATCAGTTATGACATTGTTGTTCTGTTTAGGAAAAGGAAACTGATGTAAGAATGAAGCAGCTGGAATCAGATATTACCTACCTCGTTGCAAAACAAGAGTCTGAGTTAGCATTGGGAGTAAACAGTGCTGCTTATCACGGGGACTTGTACCATTTAAAAGGCTTGATCAATTCAGGAGCAGATCCTTGCAAGATGGATTATGATGGGAGAACACCGCTGGTATTATCTTTTTCGTTGCCTTTGTAATTTTACACTTTTATTGTCGGAGATTTCTAACTAACCTCTGGAAGCTTATTTGGAATAAAAAGAAATTTATGGCATGATCTTCGTTGTAGTACATCCTCACCTGTGTGACAAGGAGACTTTTTACAAATATATTATTTATCATATCTGATTCAATTAGAAAAAAGCGGACTTGTTATTATACTATAAAAGTAGTATTGATATGCATGTCATGTTATAAACGTCATGTGCACAAACTCGTAAAATAAAAACAACGCAAAGTGTCTGGGTAAAATAAAAATTCAAAAAGTGTCTTGTTACTTTAGACATTCGTGCCTGTTTATATTGCCAAACAGTCCAAAGAATTTAAACATTAAAGAGTAATAGAACAAGAAAAAGGACCTGCCAAAAAGCACCTAAATGTATCTGTTGGAGCAGTGACAGGTTGCTTCACCTAAATACGAGGATCTTTGGATTATGCATACAGTTAGCCCAGTGTTCACCTCACAACTGTATCAAACAAAAGGTCAATTAACAGGGGAAAGGTTTCACACAATCACAGGTACATGTCACAAGAAGAGGACATTATTCCTCTATCTAACTCACCCAAATGAATCGGGCAAGCAAAGGTTTTATACTATCACAACTCCTGTATTTTTACAGACTCCTTTTCATCCATTTATCACATTGCATTCTCTTCATATTTCCCCTTCATTACCGGTCTTAACATCCACAACAGTTAGCTTCATGAAAGACTCACCCCATCTACCAAAGAAACTCTCTTGGCTCTCTGCAAGTTTTTCTACTTGCTCCCTTGTTATTTCGTCACTGAACAGAACTGAATCTGATTGAAATAACCCTTTACTGGCAACAAGATTCCTGTAGTATTGATTGTCAAATACGAAGGCTGTCTCTGGGTCATTGCTAACAGTTGTGGACTTGTTTGCATCAACAGGGCATTGCTAAATATGTTTTCAGCAGCAGTTTGTGAAGTGTGCTGCTATAAGTTGCAACAAAATACAGCAGCAGTAATGCAGAATAATTTGTGGCGGTTTATAACCGTCGCTATTGATAATTTTTTTGTGGCAGTCCCTATTCCGCTGTAAATACAATCAGTGATGGGATTTTCTACGACAAAAGTGGCCGCGGACATCATTCCGCCGCAAAAGGTATTAGCGACGGTTTTCATACATATAGCGGCGGTTTTTATCCGCCGCTAAATGTAATTTTTCTTGTAGTGTTACCTTAGCTTGTTTCAGCTCTGGTTCGTAGAAACTAGAACTAGGACTGACAATACACTCTTGGTTGAGTGGTCATTTTATAAATTGCTCATCAGGTCCAAGAAGAAGAAATGGAAGGAACTCCATTTCAGTGCAGAAATAGAGCTCAGGCTTTGTTTCCGCATGTCACCAGGTCGACCTGGCAACAGGCAGGGGGGTCGACCTGGCTCCTACAGGTCGACCTGGCTCCTGCAGGTCGACCGGCCCTACTATGTACTCGGTCTACCTGCCAGGGGTGGGGTCAATCGGGCCTTCTGCTGAATTTCTTCTGTGAAAAGATTTTTACCCTATTTTGAGGTGGACTTAGATGGGACCTTGGTTACCCATTTGTGGACTCATTTGACTTGTTGTGAGGACGTCTTGAGCCGACGTTCATCACTGTTGATTCGGTTGTATCGGAATTCAACTTAGTTCAATCTTGAATGGTATGGGACAACGGGATACTCTTCTTTAAATCTATGCACAAAGATTGTCCGTCCGAGTATCGTGAACCTCAAACCCTTTGTTGACTGATTAGGTTATACGATGCTACATGATTGACATTATACTTAGGATTGGATTGTTTATCGCCTTCGATTCTAAATTGTACCTTATGGTACTATCTACATGTGACAAGCATGTTCTTTAGTTTCGTTTGCTTTACTTTATTAGAGGATCACTTTGAGAACTTAGATGATGGACTTAGGATCCCTTTTGTTGTTTCGTTTACTTTGATGTTCGTTGGAAGTGTCGAGGCTAGGGAGCTTGATTGTCAGGCATAAAGAGGACTACTATTGGTATTTGTTTGAGTTTTGATTTGATTTGAAATAAAGTAGTTCTCTATTGATATTGAATCTTTTTCGCGCAAGAAGCCTAGCCCTTCACCGATGTCTTTAGGATTCTTTGTGTCAGGCACCACTCAACTGTTAACGTTCAACACAGTTGGGGCACCATCTGTGAGAGGACTATTACTTTTCTTGAGTTGTTTGTTCCTCTAAGCAAGTTAGAGCCAGAGCTCACGGAGCTCGAGCTACTTGAGCTAAGAGTTGTTTGTTCCTCGAGCAAGACAGTGCCAGAACTCTCGGAGCCTGAGCTACTGGAGTTACGGGATGCTCCTCGAGTGAGACAGTGCCAGAGCTCTCGGAGCTTGAGCTACTGGAGCTACGGGTTGTTCTTCGAAGTGAGACAGTGCCAGAACTCACGGAGCCTGAGCTACTGGAGCTACGAGTTTTTAGCATATGTGGACCGTCTACTTTGATAGTTTATTTATTATTCGGATGCACTGCATCTCTTACGATCAGAGTGTTATGCATATCTTATAATCATGGTTATCGTTTACTCTCTTTAGTATTGCATATCTATGGTGATTTATATATCTATTGTCTTGCCATTCGTTGTGTTGATGATATTACTCTTGGTGCATAGGTACCAAGCATTTCTACCATGAGAAGGAGGAGGCGACGGAAGAAGTTCAGGCAGATCAACCTGATGACTTCCTAGAGTATAGTACGGACGACATTGTATAGCCGTGACGACTCCGTACATGAGAGCTTCATGATTATCCTCCTAGCTTCATCTTTTGTTTTCTTATACTTTTGTTTAGGCCTAGTTTTAGTGTGGCCTTCTTTCTTGTAATTAATCTTTTGTTAACAGTCTCGAACTTTAACCCTAATTATGTTATTCAGTATATTGCTCTTAAACTACACATCTTTAAGATACCTCTTGTATTATGAAGCTTCCGCTAATTGTTTTATATATTCGAGGAAATGTTTATACCTCACAGCGGCCTTCGATCCAGATGGGACACGATTAGGGCAAGTAGCATGTAATTATCATTGGAAAAAGTTTTAAATTGACCCTAATCTCACGCATAACCCCGGTTTCACTTTTGGGGGCGTGACAAGTTGGTATCAGAGCAGTACTGGTTTCTAGATTAAAAATAAGTAGAAACTTAAGACGTGTGAGGATTGAGTTTACTTCGGGTATCTTAGCTTGTGTAGATTGTATGGTTTGTATGTTAGATTGAGTCCCGTAGGACTAACAATTCTTATCTTGCAGAATGGCTGGGGGACACACTCGCTCTACTCAAAACAATGATCAGGCTGGGTTGAGTGGAAATGAATCAATAGAGGTCAGAATTAATCAGTTAATGCAAGCCTTTGTGGATTCTCAAACAGCACAGGCTCAGACTCAGACACAGCAGAGGGAAGAGCAGAACAAGCAGAGGGAAGATCAGGCTACCTTCCAGGCTCAGATGCTACAGTTCTTACAAAGACCAGCCCCAGTACCTCAAGTCATCATACCTCCTAGGGTGATTGACCTGAATGATATTTATGATAAGTTTAAGAATAGGAACCCACTAGCGTACTTTGGGAATGAGGACCCCCTCGATGCTGATGAGTGGGTAGTGCAGATGGAGAAGATCTTCAAGGTCTTCCAGTGTTTAGGACGGGAGCGTGTTCAGTTGGCATCGTACATGTTTCGTGGAGTAGCAGAGTTGTGGTGGAAATCGGTCATGACACCTTATGACATGATTGAGGATGCTGAGGCTTGGATGTCGTTCCAGACACTCTTTCGAGCTAAATATATTCCACCTCACATTCAAGCTCAGAAGCTGATTGAGTTTGAATCCTTGGTTCAGGGAGAGGATCCAGTGCAGATCTAGGAGCAGAAATTCACGAACCTCTCGAGATTTGCACCGTCTTTGGTTCGAGTTGAGGCTGACAAGGTGATGAGGTTTATTCGGGGTTTGAGACCCGATATTCAGATGGATGTGACATCTGTTACCTTAGTTACATATGAGGAGAACCTCAAGCGTGCGTATTGGGCCGAAGAGTCCATTCGGAAGAAGACCCTCTATGCACAGCAGCTGCAGGCCGTACCTATACCAGTTAGGAGCCCAGGTTTGGGGCAATTTCAGCAGCGTCCACATCAGTACTATCTGTATTAGCAGGACCAGCAGCGTCCACAACAGCAGTATCAGCCGCAGCAAGGCAAGATGCCTAAATTTGATCCGATACGCAGGGCTTACTGCTAGCGTTGTGGCAAGAACTCGCATACCACTGCGACTTGCAGATGGAAGACAGGGGCTTGTTTCGAGTGTGGTTCGATGGACCACTAGAGAAAGGATTGCCCTCAGGCACAAGGGCAGGGTGTGAGGAATGCAGCTCCTCGACCACCATTGGCAGCACAACCTTTGAAACAAGCACCTCAGCAGCAACGTAAGGCAACTCAGCAGCCACAACAGCTTAGACTGCCAGCACCACAGACTAGAGGACAGTATAGACCCCAGGGGCAACAGAGGCCACAAGGTCAGCAGTATGCACAGTACAGACCCCAAGGTCAGCAGCAGCAACAAAGACCTCAGATGCATGGAAAGCTTTTCGCCTTAGATCAGCTGGAAGGCGAGGAGACAGGAGGAGTGGTGGAAGGTACACTCTCTATTTCAGACGTACCCACTAGAATCCTATTTGATTCTGGTTCCACGCATTCTTTCGTATCACCTGTTTTTGCTGCATGCTTGGTGGGAGATATAGCTCCATTACAATGTATTTTGCTTGTTAGCACTCCTTTAGGGAAGGCTGTACAGTGTGAATCCTATTATCCAGCATGTAAAGTGCAGGTGGGGAGTTTCATCCTATCTACAGACTTGATCAGTCTAGGGATGAAGGATTTTGATGTGATACTAGGTATGGATTGGTTATCCACCTACAGAGCAATTATGGATTGCTTTAACAAGACAGCCAGATTGCAAGTGTTAGCAGACAGTGTGGAGATTGTTGGAGAGAGGAAACCCATGTCCATGAGAGTCATCTCAGCTTTGAGAGCCGATCGATTGATTCAGAGTGGATGTGAGGGCTATGTAGCCTTTATTACAGAGGATACAATGTCCAAAGCGGTGGAGGATATTCCAGTTGTGTGTGAATTCCCGGATGTCTTTCCGGAGGAGGTACCTGGATTACCACCAGTTAGGGAGATTGACTTTACGATTGAGCTCAAGCTAGGGACAGCACCGATATCGAAGGCTCCTTATCGCATGGCTCCAGCAGAGCTAAGAAAGCTGAAAGCTCAACTGCAAGATCTCTTAGATAAAGGATTTGTGAGACCAACTGTATCACCGTGGGGTGCACTAGTTCTCTTCGTGAAGAAGAAGGATGGGGCAATGCGTATGTGCATCGACTACAGGCAGCTGAATCAGGTTACGATCAAGAATAAGTATCCACTACCCAGGATAGACGAGTTGTTTGATCAGTTGTATGGAGCACATCATTTCTCCAAGATAGATTTGAGATCAGGTTATCACCAGATACGAGTTAGGGATCAAGATGTGCAGAAAACAACTTTCAGGATCAGATATGGACATTATGAGTTCTTGGTTATGCCATTTGGGCTGACCAACGCGCCAGGAGTATTTATGGCTTTGATGAACAGAATCTTTGCACTATGCTTAGATAAGTTCACGGTTGTATTCATAGACGATGTCCTAGTCTATTCGAAGTCCAGAGATGATCATGCAGAGCATTTGAGGAGTTCATTACAGATTTTGAGAGAGAATCAGCTCTATACTAAACTTAGTAAATGTGAGTTTTGGCTGGAGCAAGTGTCTTTTCTGGGACACATCATCTCTAAGGAAGGTTTGGCAGTAGATCCCGCGAAGATTGAAGCAGTGGTTAGTTGCAGAGCCCGAAGTGAGTGTCAGAGATCCGGAGTTTTTTCGGTTTAGCAGGGTATTATAGAAGATTCGTGAAGGGATTCTCCAGTATTGCAGCTCCATTGACCAAATTGAAGAGGAAAGATGTTCCTTTTGTATGGACGGAGCAGTGTGAAGCGAATTTTCAGGAGTTGAAGACCAGATTGACCACGGCACCTATTATCTCATTACCTACGGGAACTGGAGGATTCGTGATCTTTACAGATGCTTCAGGCATTAGATTGGGTTGCGTACTCATGCAGGAGGGAAAAGTAATAGCCTACGGATCCAGATAGTTGAAAGAGCATGAGAAGAGATACGCTACTTATGACTTGGAGCTTGCAGCAGTGGTTATGGCATTGAAGATGTGGAGACACTACTTGTATGGAGAGAAATTCGAGATTCACTCGGATCACAGGAGTCTCCAGTATCTGTTTGGGCAGAAAGACTTGAATATGAGGCAGACTAGATGGATGGAATACATCAAGGACTACGATTTTCCGATAAAGTCTCATCCCGGGAAAGCGAACGTGGTTGCAGATGCATTGAGCAGAAAGACAGCGACTACCGGATGTTTACAGACAGAGTGGTATTTGACAGAGTTATTCAGAGACTTAGCTATAGAGTTCCAGCCTCATAGTGAAAGAGTCATGGTTGCCAATATGCATATTTGGAAACCAGAGATTCTTAGCAAAATCAAGAACAGTCAGTCAGAGGATCCAGAGTTAGTCAGACTAATAGAGAGCATAGTAGAGAGACCAGAGTTTCGACTCATTGATGGAGTGTTGTACTGTCAGGACAGGTTATGTGTGCCGGGTGTACATGATTTGAGGAACGAGATTATGGTTGAGGCACACCATTCTCGTTATGATATTCACCTAGGGAGCACCAAAATGTACCAGAATTTGAGGAGTTTCTACTGGTGGAGCAACATGATGATGCTCATGTTGATGATGCTACTCTAGGTGCATAGATACCGAGCCTTTCTACCCCGAGGAGGAGGAGGCGACGGAAGAAGTTTAGGCAGATCAGCCTGATGACTTCCTAGAGTATAGTACGGACGACATTGTATAGCCGTGACGACCCCGTACACGAGAGCTTCATGATTATCCTCCTACCTTCATGTTTTGTTTTCTTATACTTTTGTTTAGGCATAGTTTTAGTGTGGCCTTCTTTCTTGTAATTAATCTTTTGTTAACAGTCTCGAGCTTTAACCCTAATTATGTTATTCAATATATTGCTCTTAAACTACACATCTTTAAGATACCTCTTGTATTATGAAGCTTCCGCTAATTGTTTTATATATTCAAGGAAATGTTTATACCTCACAGCGGCCTTCGATCCAGATGGGACATGATTAGGGCAAGTAGCATGTAATTATCATTGGAAAAAGTTTTAAATTAGCCCTAATCTCACGCATAACCCTGGTTTCACTTTTGGGGGCCGTAACAGATCCACGTCTTAAAGTTACAGGATCCAAATCTGATCTTATTTATACAGAACTGGTACTGGAACAAACATGGCTACAGCACTGTCCTTGATTAAATTTGAGGGAAATGTCTATTAACCTATCTGATAACCCAATGCCCTGCAAATTGCAAACCCTTTTTCCAAATCTCTTGTTTCATACCGCATGTAAATTCTCACCTTCCAGTTTCCAAACATAAGAAACAATTACAAAGGCATGTAAATAATGATAAAATTCTCTGATTTAAAATGTTCTTATACCAATATTTTCAATAAGTACAGCGCATCCTCATTCTTATATCCATGTCATCAATGTGGAGTGCGCCAACGAAAGTCATCTTTTTGGGATAAGGATCCCCTGTTTGGACCAAACAGGGGTCTCCACATGGGGGGCGGACTGGTTCCGTCTTTTTGGGGTTGTTTCTGTTACTACAGCACTCCCTTCTCAATATTACTTCGGGTCAAATCAGGTTTGTTGCTCCTCGTGTGGGGTGGGAGGGGAGGGGAGGGGATGGAGTTTCTGTTACTACAGCACTCCCTTCTCAATATTGGTTCGGGTCAAATCAGGTCTCTTGCTCCTGCCACACCATGATGAGTGATGATACCTATGTTGTTTGCTAAACAAGGTTTGGTGCTCACGTGGTTTAAAATTTCGGTCTCAGTCGTGGTCGCGGTATTGACGGGGCCGAAAAACTGATATGATATCAGTATCGGTCGCGGATATCGGTCCGTCGCTGTGGTTGCGGTGTAATTTTTTTTAATTCAAAAAAATTTATAAAAATATTCAAAAAAGCTAGAATATTAGAAAATACTGGAAAACAATATTTTTTTCATTAGTAACAACAATAAATTAAAATCTCGGTCACCTTAAGTTATGAGTCTTGCTTGTGTCGCAGTTCGTTGTCTTCTCCAGTATTTTATATAATGCAACCATTATTGATGCTCATGATCAATTTATTAGTGTAAAATATAAGAAAATAAAGATAACATAATAATTATCTATACATTATTAGTAAGCTATTAGTATTTATTATTTAGTATCATAAATACTTAACCAATTTTCTTTTACAAGTAGAAGATTTAAAAAAAAAACCATTTTTTACACCAAAAATCATGTTTATAAGTAGATCTAGCATGAAAGTATGTAGATCTAAGTGAATTACACAAAACAAACCCAAAAATGACATGACAATGATCATTTCATTCATTTCTATGCTTTATCTAAAAATAAAAAATAAAAAGCATATAATAGTAAAAATAAGGAAGTTTAATTTGACTTTCTCTTACTAAATAAAATGATTTCTTCAAAAAATAATATTAGAAGTTGGAAATATATAAGAGAATGAGTTATGGAGACATGGTTGCTCTAAGGAGATGAGGGAAAAGGAGAAGAAAATGAAAAAATAGGAAAAAAATTTACATAAAATCAAGGTTTTTGAACATTATTTCATCTCAGTCGATATTTTGAAAATATAGGCCGAGATATCCGCAATATAGGTCGAGATATCAGTAAAACCGATATTTTGACCATATCGGCCGATATTAACTGATATTTTTCCTGACTCGTATCGATACAAAATATCACCGCTATAACGGTCGATATTTTAAACCATGGTTCCTCATGCTAATATATTTGAAAATACTCCCACTAGCGGACATCATTTGCTATCTGATTCATTTTACTGCCATCGCCGGAGTCGAAGGAAAGGGCACAGGTGGGCCACGGCTGTTGTTGCCGATCATAAATCTGTTCCTTGACCTATGGTGGGCCACGCGAGTTGCACTGTGTGAAGAGTGATTTGATCGGTAGGCACTGGATTCGTCGCTGTGATTGGAGGATCCAAACTCGGTTTGGAGTTGCAGAGAGCAGAGAGGTCGCCTAGGTTTGTTTATTGTGTTTGGGGACTGTCGATTTACATAGGATCTGAACTTCGCAGAAGTTCTGCTCGAAGACTGTTGGAGACGGAATAATAAAGTTTTGTAGAAACAGAGGGTTGGATCAACGATCAGATCGTTGCTCTGCTGTGGCCGGAGAAGACGCAGCAGATAGAGGGTCCGGCAAGTCATCGCCAGTGTTGGAGAAGGAAGGGGCGCAGTCATCTGACGCCGCACTCGTAGTCCGCCATCCGTTGCTGGAGAAGAAAATCGGAAAAGGATACCGCTGGATTTCTTAGAGAAGACGATCGAATGCATTGTTACACCCACTTTTCTTTATTTGCATAAAACACCCATTTCTTTTCTTATTTTTCATTCTAAGAAAGTAACTGAGAGAGTGGAATGCTGACATCGCATTGTGTTCAGATGGCGAAAGAGGATACGCCGAAACAGTGTTCCCCTGTTTCATCCGGACTCTCAACATGTCCCCACACATCTATGACCCGTTCTATGTGGGATTGTTTCTTATTATAGTTCGTTTAATTATGTGATTTCTTATTGTCTCTTATGAAAAGATTTAGTTAATCAATCCCTTTTATTAATAATATCAATTTTTATTTCAAAACACTTTTCCGTGATTTCTCTCTTTTTACTTCCCTCCATTATAAGGGGACGTTCGGAAACTCTAGTCTAATTCTAAAGGAGCTAACTAGATTAAGGTCTTAAATAAAAGCCCTAAATCTCTAATTTTAATTTAAATTAATTTTCCATTAAATCATTAAAGAAAGCTCCAATTTGACATTAGTGCGTTTGGTAGACCTATAATTCGAGAGGGCATTTCTCTTTAACGTCTCTTACCAATTCAACTGTCATTTTTTGTGAAAAAATAAATAAAATAAAAAAACCGTAACTGAACCAAACCGAACTGGTTTCTTTCGGTTCGGTTTAAGCATATGGATTGTTTACCCGTAGTAATTTATATGAAAAAAACCCCTTTCTTTTGTGAGAAAAAAAATGAAATATTTAATTATACAAGGCCAGTGCTAGAAAACGCCCGTCTTAGTAGGGCCCACCAGGATGCATGATGACTTTGGGAATCCGTTGGATGGAAACATCTATATAAGAACTATCTATGTGGAAAGTTTCGACTCTTTAAGATTATGCTATGCCCTTTGATCCATAGCCCTAAAGTTAAATGGTTTTAGAGACATTATTCTCTTATGATTTTAATCCAATGGTAAAGAAAATTCGGATGAGTGTTAAATTTGGACTTGCATCTATTCATTGGGGAGTGGGGTATTTTGTTTGAAAATATTAAATTAACTTATGGTGGGTCCCATGAAAATAAGGGGCGGAAAAATGGGCGTGCTTACAGTGGGGCGTTTTGAAAAAATTACCCATTATAAAAAATACCCATTTGTTTAGGGCTATTCGACTCACATCATCTAAAGCCTATTGGATCCATCCAATCCATTTGTATCTAATGATGGAAGTTTGGTGGGACCTAGCAATCAACATGTGGCAGGTAAAAAGTGTGAAAAAAAAAAAGATACTTATAGTTGCTGCTTCTGGTATCCTCTCCATTTGGTTTCTAGTTTAGTATATGGTCCAAGTTAACCATCATGATATGGGTGCCATGTCACTGCCATCTAAGATTGATTGTGCTCCAAAAAACACTCACTTAGTCATTTAGCATCTCAACTCTTTCATCAATTGGTGCTCTGAATTGCTGATGCAATTGATCTGGGTCTTATTCATTCTTCGATGGATTGGATGTAGGTTTGCGTTAATTGCTGGAGTACGGTTTCTATCTTTTTTAATTTTATTTAATTGGTAATGTGATTTGAACCCACAATGTCAAAGTCCGTATTAGGGAGCACCTTCTACAATGCCACCAACTCTCCTCTATAAATGCCATCTTTTCCACTGAGCTGTTGGCATTTACGAAAATTAAAGATCACATTGGGTGGGTGAGGTATGGTGGGGTGTACACGGATTGGATAGGTGTAGATTAAGTTAAATTTGTCACTAATTCATTGCCTATGGATTGATGGATTTGAAATCTGTCACCAATATGTGGTTGTTAAAATCCGATTCGATCTGATCCGTGAAGGACCGGTTCGGATCGGATTAATCCGTTCAATCTAATATTAAAATAAAAATATTAAATATGTAGTAAAAAATTTACATTTTGACCCCTTAAAATTTTTTTTTATTTTAAATTTAGACATCTTAATTTATATTTAGACCCCTTATATTTTTTTATTTATATTTAATGTCAATGGATCGGATCGGATTGAAGGTAAAATCCGCCACCGATCTGTTGCTAATGGATTACAAAATTTTCAATCCTTCATCAATCCGTTTACCTTCGAATCAGATAAAAATCCACGGATTAGATCGGATCGAATTTACAGATCAAATCGATTTTTTGTGCACCCCTAGAGGTACTGTTTAACGGCTTCAATTTCACTTCATGCTCTCCCCTAACAACTGACACAATGTATAACCAACCATTCTCCCAAAACATTTAATTAACACGATAAAGCAGGATGTACTGCTTTGAAATTTGGTTGCCATAGCACACAGGTCATAGGCGCCATTGGATCCTTGGTATCAGTTGCCATGCACTCTGTTTGCACCTAATTGTAATTACTAGCAGCTTTTGTATACCTGCAATTGGTTATGGCAAAAAATAAACAACTCTCACAGACAGGCAACTCAGAGTTTTTCAAATGCCCGAATACTCTGTTTCACATGTGAACTGAGTAACCTGCACTTGGAAGCCACACCAAATTGGCCCACAGGTGTTGCTTTAATTTGGGAGGTGATTTTCTCAGGACTCAACTCGCACTCCACCGGAATGAAGGGAAAATTTCCCTCTCTTGATTTAATGTGGGAATAACGGAATAAAAAAAAATGGATTCACAGAATTTAAAGAGCAATATATTATTATTATTATTATTATTATTATTATTATTATTATTATTATTTTGGCCTACTTACCGGCAGTGATATTACGAACGTGCCAAAAGCAAGGATGGATCCCACCCACATGTGTGATACCAGTTGCCAACAGCACTTAACTATAAGTGTATTGACAAGTGTACTTTATTTATACCCCACCTGTTTATAAAATTGTATAGGACATACTCTATACCCCATCAATGACTTGAAGATCTCTATCAATTGATTTAGATCCATTCATCAATTATGTGTCCAACCACTTTAGACGTCCATGACGTAGTAGTGATTCCAACCGGTGGGAGATTCGTAAAATCTTCAAAATTTGGTGTGCTCTCTCTCAAGATTTCGTAACAGAGATTCCTGAGAAAACCTCAAGTTGGGAAACCCTTGTCATCTCCCTCAATTCCCGTTAGTGGGATATGAGAAAACCTCAAGTTGGGAAACCCTTGTCATGTCCCTCAAATCCCGTTAGTGGGAAATGTGGAACCCATGCCAGAGCCCACTCAATCAATATCGAGGTGACAACCCCACCTGCTAGTTTGATTAGAATTTGCCTATCCAACCCGAGCCGTATAAAATGAGGGTTGGTCATGGATCAAGGTTTCGCTGACCCACCACAAAAAGGGCAGGATTAACCTCCCATTATAAGTTTATTTTATTTATTTATTTATCTTGTTAAGTTGGCCTCCTACCTAGAAGTGATATTGTCAACCTAAAGACCCAATAATTGATCTTGGGGATATGTCACAATTGATACCGAGGTGGCAACACTACTTAACGATGAGTGCATTGGCCCCAACAACCTAATCTTAATCTAAATGGTTTAAAATGGGTACCCTATTTCTAATTTTTCATGATTTGCTCCGCTTTCCGTCTTATTTAGGTAGCTCACTTGTAGGGTGAATTAAGGTAAAAGCTCAATTTAAAAGATATGAAAATAATGGTCATACAAAAAAGAGAATAAATCAAGAGAGCATAAAATACATTCATCAAATGACTGGAAATGGGCAGGTCATCGCTGCTCATTGAATTACTTGGCCTACAAGGCTTACCGGGAAGCATAACAATCAAGGTGGGTCAAGGGTTTGAAAGATCTCCTTTTGAGAATGATAACCATTTGACCTGGGAAGTACACTTTTCAGTAGGGTTGGGTAAAACATGGGTGGGGTTGACCATAGGTTTCTATTGGTTGAGACCCAACTAGTGGCCCACCTATTTTAGAAATAGGTAAGGTAATCCCAACCAGCACTCAATGCGGGTCCACCCAATCGGACCCGTACAAACTCTATCCATGTGGTTTAACCCATTTAAGACAGATGTATCCTCTAGAAGCTTCGCCCAATTCTAATCCATTTCAAATAAGGTTAAAAATTAAGCTCCATTAAAATCTAGAAAAGCCAAATGCAAGTTCAGCTCATCCCACTAAATATAAACTATTCTTGGAATCAAAATAATAAATCACCAAACCATTGAAGTGTCTTTATAAATGTAGGTCAACCCTAACCTCACCCGTTTAAATGGGTTATTTAGTTGATGCAGGTTGACCCAAACAAAACTTGGTTACTAGGTTGAGTGATCAGGTTTTGCCACCCGTAGTTTTGAGGGGCATCAAGGTTATTAAATCGTAGCTTGACTAAGTTTTGATGGCCAATTTGCATGATCAATCAAATGGCCTCCCAGTTGGATTGGCTTTTTGAGTGGCTGAGATTTATCACAGGGTGAGGCCAGGCTGTTCCATGTAGGCGTGGTGATGAGTCAGGCCAAGTTGGCATCTAATTGTACAATTAGTTGGGCTGGGTCAGGTTAAAATTAGTGAAGTATCACCACCGCCTGTCCCTAAAAGTATTCTATAGATTGTACAACTGGGTATACAGATTCTAGACCCAACCGGATCTAATCCTGGAATACCCTTTCCATAAGTGGGGCTTACTTTGCATTACTTAACTGTTGATACACCTCTGACACCCAGATATTATATAAACTATTGCTCGAGTTAGGGAGATGACCACCATTGGATTGACCCGTGGCGGAACGAGAAAGCATACCTTGGAGAGGCCAATAGAAAATTAAAATTTTCTTGGAGGGGCCAATGTAAAAAGAATCAATGATTTTCTATAAAATTTAGAAACTTTTTGCAATTTAAGTGGGGGCCCTGGCCACTGCGAGCCCCTCCCTAGTTCTGCCCTGGGATTGACTACATCTTGAACAAGTGAGTAGAACACAGTGATCAATATCATGTTGAAATTGACTTCACATATTTAGATAACAGTAAATAACATGTTAGAGGTATATCAACAATAATTTGGATTATCAAAAGATGGCCCCCACTTGAAACTTTAAGGGTCCAATTTCAAACTATAAACTAGTCTAAAAAGAGCTAGTTAATTAAAATGTTTCCCCAGGTTGTGTTTGATATTATTACTTGATCAAACTGGTATGAAGAATTCATTAGATTGCCCTTGCCCATCATATTGGCCCTGTGACAGACGCGATACATATATACCTGTGAAACGGGGGCTGCAAGGCCAAAAAAGAGAATGGTTGGCTAAGGTTAACCCGCCGAAGGTGTAAATCAAATTCATGAGTTTAAGGGCTACCTTTCGAAGATCTAAACTATTCAAACAATGTGCCTGCTTGTGTTTCCATCGGTAGGTCCAAGACTCATAAAAGAAATTACCGCTAAAGAAAATTTTGTTTCCAACTAATGCAACTTAGACTATATTATTTGGTAAGAACTTTAACTCTCAACTCACAAGTATACTCTCAAGCTCAAGAATAAAACTTGACGTCGAGAACAAACTCTCGAACTTGTAACTGAATCATGTTTCCGTTGTTTCTGTATTCTAAATTGAGAAAATTGTTAAAAAGATCCATTGTTTTGGAGCTAATTCTCATCAAATTTTAGTAGAATCGGTTTAAGACATCATAGGACTTGATAGAGGATATGAATCAATATGGGCTTGGGAGACATCTATTAATCGTAATGAATTGTGACATCATAGGACTTTGCTCAGTCCTAGACTCCTAGTCCTGTTTACCGTAAATGTTTGACACTTCAACAATGAAATAGTGCTTTACATCTATGGAGCGAGTTTAAATCGTATGATTGATTCTTCAATACATTTTTTAAGTTCCCCAATATATGGAAACAAATAATGGGAAATCATTTCATGAAACAAAACTTTTTGCAATTCTGATACCTTCAACTAGCGAAATATCTATGTAGTAATTAACAGATGGTTTGTAATTAGACTTTCAGAATATTTCAGTCATATTCAATGGCAGTAGGGCAAATTGGTGTACAAAATATTCCTACAAAAGGATAAGCTAGTGAATACAAGAATACATTTCCAAGGGCATTGCCAGCCATCCAGATTTGTACATTGAAGGACCATTTGATTAAAAGATTAAACAAAAAAAAAAAAAAGGCACTATACACCAAAGACGAAAGCTGTGGTCACATACGTCATAGCTACCCACATGGACACGGACGTCACAACAACCCACATGGTCCTAAGACAGCTTGTGTGTGATATTGTGCAGCTTTAATCTCAATGTCGAACAGCCCAAGATAAATGTACCTGCGCCCAAGCATCACGTTCCCATCCAAATAAGTGAATGGCCCTGCTTCTGTTTTTCATCCCCATGCATTGAATACTACCATATTTACTGCCATTGAGTGCCAACTTGCATGCATGTTCATCATCTCAAATTCCAATCAGAATGGGTGCATCCACTGTCCTAAGTAAGAAAATAAATGATAGGTAAGGATGGAGAATAAGAGGCTAGAAGTTTTCAAATATCATCTTGCAACTGGATGGTCATGCTCATGAAATTATAAACAAACATAAAATGATGAACAACACGGAAAATATTTAACCGTTCAACTTACATGATGAGACTAGTGAGAATAGATAGAGCCTCTGCAATAAAAAGAAAAGTAATGATCACCTCTTATAAATGTGCTGAAAAGACATATAAGTTCTCAAATGACCTAAAAGATAAAATGTTCAAATGCTAATGCAAGTGCTTGTAGTTACGGAATATAAAGCAGTAAAGAACTTAAACTACTAACCATTACGACCTTTTATTCAATGAAGTTCTAATAGAATTCCATTATCTCTCAAAAACTAGAAGAAGCCCACGCTCATACTAACACTTTTTTTTTCTTATGAATGGTCACTCACACTAACATTCCTTTCTTAATTTAGTCTTAGCAAAACTTAATAAAGCAATAAACATCCTAATTAAATATGAAAATCCATTTTTCCCTGGGAGACAAGGGCCTCTTTGGAAGCACAATGCATGTTAAATTCCAATGCAAGTGCAAGAGAAAACAAGAATCTATTAACATGTATGGAAGTGTGAAATCAACTTCAACGCATACAAAACCAACAACTTGAAGCTAAGGCATAAATTTCTCAACAACAGATACATAAAATTTGTTATTTGACTGCTGCTGCTTTGCAATTTTGGCAGACAGTGGGCTAAATCAGTTTGAATAACACAAGGAAAACAATCGCATCATCTATTAAAAAGCAGGTATTAAATGTACTATCCATCACTTCCTAGCTACAAGGCAGCACCAGCCCACGACTCTTCACACCACCAGTAACTGTAGTATCCAATATTTCGGCAATAGGGAAAATAGCTTACCCACTAATAACTGCACAAACGCAAACAAGGACAAATCATAACATAACTCCGCAACAAACAGAAACACAACTTTCCTAACCAATTAACAGAATAGAAACAAAACACGGTATCAAACACTGGTGGTACGTAAAAGATTTTCACCTGCGTAATCAAGACCAACCATTTATTCATGTTCCCATGTCCTTTGTATGTGTCCAAAGCATAGAAGATATGCAGAAAATGTCACGATGAAGTTTTTATAAACAAAACAATTAAAAAAATAAGAACTCTATCCACGTGATTGGGCAACAACACGGTTTAAATAGTCATACTATCCTATAAATGACACTCTTTATCTATTCAAATGAGAGAGACACATTCAACCATATTTCAAGAGAAAACTAGTACTCGAAGCCAATCCCAAATGGATGAAATAAGATTCGATGATGATTAGAAATAGACTGATGGGGAAGATATTTCTACTAAATATCATCTCAACATATCTTCTTTTCTTTTTTCTTTTTCTGTCTTTTTTTTTTCTAACAGAACTCGTTTTCTTTATGACAAAATAGAACAAGGCCCTACAGTGGCCAAGATGTAAACTTATTTTTTTCATGTACATATGTTTTACCCTAAGATGTGAACAAGATGGCATAAATCCACCTCATACATGTTGGTCATAACTAAACCACTACACTCATAAGAGGAAAAACAGATGAAACAAAACCTTAAACAAGAGACCTTTCCAATTTGGTTGAAATATTATATAGAAGGGTAACAAGGCTCCCCCAATTATTTCTCCAAAAAATTTAGTTAAATAGGAATTTGGTTTTGCACAACTATTCTCTAAATTAAAAAAAATAAAATAATCATTAACCAAAGCGAGATCATCATCTCTTTCTTTGAGTTTTAGTTACCTTCCAGACTCAGTCCACGCCTGTGATTCTGTGTTCTAAGCACCTCATTAATGGAAAAAAAAAAAAAAAAAAAAAACAATGCATATTGCAGACGAAAAGAAAAGAGAAGTCAAATAATTTAAGAAATGTAAGGAGATTTGTACCTGTTCGATCTAGCTGATGACGCTCCTTGGTATGAAAAATTGCAGAGGAAGAGGGGAAATGAGGAGATGGCTGCAGAGATCATTACCTTCCATCCATTAACAAAAGAAAATAAAACCAGTGGCAGAAACCAGTTCATGATCGATCCCATCGCAAAACCACTTGCAGAAACAGAAGCCCCAAGACGTTACTCAGCAAACTCGCGGAGAGGGCCGCTTCGGACATTAGATGTGTATGAGATCTGATTTCTTCGAAGTAAACGTTTGAGTTCTGTAAAAGTCCCCCCAAATAAAAATCCACGGTAACAAGATTGGAGTCGTTGCTTGCTGTCATTGTCTTCCCACTCCAATGCTTCCCACCAATCACTCTCCCCTTCAATCTCATTTAGTGCAGGTGCTATAACGTTGGTGTCATGGGAGAAGAGGAAAGAGAGACTCTTCAACTTGGGACATCCACCAATTTCAATAGATTCTAGCGATGGCCATTTCAAATTAGAAAACTCCCGACAAATGCTAACCAATTCTGGAAGATTCCGGACACGAATACGTTGGATATTAGGGAGGACGACTCTCTCATCATCACTACTAATTATTTCGGTATCGCTTGCGGCAGGCATCTCCTCTTCAATTTCTATTATCTCTTCCACCGTGCAACAATTAGAAACTGAGAGGAATTTTAAACTGCAGAGTTGTCCAATAAAATTCAATTTGAGAACCTTCTTCAAGTTATTGCAACCATTTAACTCTAGATAATTTAGCTTGGAGAGGCTTCCGGGCAACAAATGACCATTGCATAACCTCCTCAATTCAGGAAGATTCTCAATCTCAAGCATCTCCAAGTTGGGTAGCAGTGCACAAGTCTCCTGTTGGTTATCTCCATCAAAGAGGGTTTCCATCTTATCACAGCCTATGACCCCACAACCTTTCAACCCATTCATGTTTGCGAGGCCGAACTCCGATAGCTTTCTTGCTGTGCGATGTTCCTGGAGATGAAAAAAGGAACTGTGAGTAAGAGTCTCCATAACGGCGGCATGCGGCATCCCAAGACCACCTTTATATACAAAAGATCTATCCCATTCTCCATCTTGATGGTAAACAAGTGAACCAGACTTTCCCTCAGTCCCAACCCGAAACCGGAATCTCCTCGGCCAACTTGCTTTCAATGATTCTCTCTCACACAGGAAATGCTCGAGATGCTCCACTTTTGGAAAGTAAGCATCCAGATAAGTTAGATATTCCAATCTGCACAGTTCATCAACCACGACTTCCATGCTTTCATCATCCCATTGTTCTTTTTCAAAACAATCACATCGTTCAAGATGGCGCAGTGGATGTCTATCAAAAGCATACACATACAAGCTCAGTTCTTCCAATAATGGAAGATTTGGAATTATTCTACTCGGAACTCTCAACTTCATGTTCCATTCTTCAGCATCCTTGTCATTTTGCTGCGAACAACTGCGGTATTTAAATCCCACTATCAAACGTTTTAGACCATTTAGTTCCCCGACCTCTCTAGGCAGATATCTAATTGCAGTCGAACCTCCCAAATCAAGCACCTCGAGACGCTTGAGCGCTCCTACTTCAGATGGAAGATGTTCTAATTTGTGACAATCCTTCAAATAGAGACCGCGGAGATTAACCGAGTGCCACAAGGAAGAAGGCAAGGACTTTATTTTTGTCCCACTCAAGTCAAGAATACGTAGACAATGCATAAATTCAAAGAATGGATCGGGGATTATTGTTAGCTGATTGTTATATTGTAACAATAATGTGGACAAAGTGCTACAGTTCGGCCTCTCCGGCAGATGTACCAAACTACAACCCATTAATGATATCTTTTGTGATTGCAACCATTCCTTCTCCTCTGGTGGATACTTTACATGCCAACTGGATTTTACAAAGAACCCTGAAGCTTCTTTCAATGCAAAATCCCTAATAATTTCATGCATTTTGACATATTCTTCACTATTATCAACTCTCTCCAGCAATGATACATCCACAAGATTCATTACCATGTGGCGACCAGCATCCCGTGCCTCTTCAATGCTACCAACTCCTTGAATGTAGCCCTCCAACCAACAACGCTCTGTCAATTCAGTTATGCATATTTTCCAGTCGTCTGGGTACAATGAGCAGTACAAAAACAAATTTCTTTCACAATCGTTAGGTAACAGATCATAACTGATTCTCAAGCAAGAGAACACTTCCTTTTCCATGCATTTAATTTGAGACGTAGATGGTAATTGCAGTTTCCTTAGCGTGTTCCTCCACACATCAACATTACTATTATTTCTCAATGATGAACCAATTACTATGATGGCAAGTGGTAAACCACCACACTTTTTAACGATATCTCTAGCAATTGGTTCGATACGAGGAGACATGGCAACATCTCCAACTTTTTCCTTGAATAGACTCCATGCCTCCTCTATGAACGGTCCACATATTTGTATTTCCACATCTGTTTCCATCTGCTGACATACGCCTAGGTCTCGAGTGGTCAACAAGACCTTACATCCATTATTTTGATTTAGAATTGGGATCCCAACATCAGACAAATCTATTCTTTCCCAAATATCATCTAAAATCAACAAGAACTTATTCCCACTTAAATGGTGATATATGTTTGCTCTGAGTTGATCATCAGATATATCTATTGCAGTACATTTCAGACGTTTTGCAATTTCATTTTGCACCTTTCTCTGGCTTCCTTCTCTTGAGACAGTTACCCAAATGATGACGTCAAACAAGTGGGATTCTTCCAATAGATTGCTCAACAATTTTAGAGTTCTTGTCTTGCCAATGCCGCCCATCCCCCACATCCCAATCTTTCGGACTTCAACATCTTCTATAAGCCCTAATATCATCTGCAATCTAGGAATTTCAAAATTTTCTGGCTCAACTCTCTGCAACGGTGCATCACGAAACTCCCTTCCTGCGAATGCCAATCGACGATAGTTAAGAGCTTTCATTTCCTGGATCATATCTTCTATATGTTTGCCCAACTCCATCCTAGATTTGACATTAGGACACCACCCTGCAAGACATTTCTTGTCTTCCTCGCATTTTGCGTTAATGGAGTCCACTTCACCTTTTGCCTTTTCCACATCATCAATCCAGCAGCGACATTCTTCTGTTGCAACTTTCAGTTGTTCTGTATTTTTCATTTCTTGCACTTCAAGCAATTGTGCAAACAAAATTGTTGCATTTTTCTCCAAATCATCCATCTTCCTTTTAAGATTCCTAAGGTAACCAATTCGACGACCAATAGGACTCCATAAGAGTATTACAATATTGAAAACTGGGGCAATAATATCTATGCCTGTTAAGAAAGTAGAAGCCAATTAGGTACAGATCAACAATGGCATAAATAACATCAGGCAAGAATAAATGCCATCTAGTTAATTTAATACTCACGAACACATAAAATTTAAAGATGTGGAGACAGAGATGTGAAGTGGTTAACTCGACTGAATCTGTTATATTCTCCATTTATATGTAGAGATGTTGATTGGTATTTAATTACACTGGAAGATTCCCGACAAATTTGACCTGCGTCTGACTCGGTTGCTTTTTCTGTTTTTCCCCTCTCAACAAAGACATCACTCGTTAGAAATTTTAATGTAAATTAGGCCGTCGAAACAGAGGACCCCATCACAGGATAGCCATTCTAAATCGTCCTTTCTTCCTTTGAGGTAGAAAGAAATTAAGTAATCAAATTGGACTTCTATAAAAGCATCTCTCGCCTTATTATGAGAGCTAAGGTGGGGGTCCTCTCTCTCACACACATATATATACACTAATTGATTTTGATTGTATATAGTAGATTATAACCCTCTGCTAATTACTCCATTATAATATATTAAGCTAAAAGATTTTGGATCTAGTTTTGTCTTTAATTTTTAATTTTGACAAGAAGTTATTTTCGGTTTCTACAATTACCAGAAGTTATTTTCGATTTTTGCAACTACTAATAAATGATAACACCTTAAAATTATACATTTTCATCATTAATTCTTCATATTTAAGGACTTAATAGCCAGTCATGCTTGATCTGATTGGAAAATCAAGATTTTGTGTTTTCAAGTCAATATCTTTTGAAAAACTACATTTTCTCCGAAAATCACGACACTTCTATTTTTAGCATGAGAAGTCACAAATCTCTCGTAACTTTTGATTTGCACGTGAAGTAACGAATTTTCTTTTCACCATTGATTTAATTAAAGAAAAATAGATAAATGGTAACATTTCATGCATTCATTTAGTGTGAATCGGGCCTCACATGTTACATTATTTCTTTTCCTTACGAATGAAATGATTTTTTCTTGATTATTGTTCTATTTTCTTGTAGAGAATATTCAAATTTTTTGGACCCACTTGAAGAGAAATTAGAGGAGGAAAGAATTGAAGTTGTCTTAGTGGCCAAGGAAGCAAAAGAGGAAATAAGAGAAGAAAGTCACAGAGGACGTCCAAGCCATGCCGCAAAAAAAATTCAGATTTAATTCCTTGAAGATAATTTCCAGACTTGTGGGCCCAATGATGGAAAAATTCCAATAAACACAAGTGGAACCAATTTTAAAAAATTCTTGCACTACAAGAAGGTAGGATTGGACAGACTCCCTAGTTTTTCTCTTCCTAATCTCTCTCCAATCCGTTAAACCCACGCTTCTCTCTTGACATTTTTCTTTCATCCATACAACTCATCAATCTAATAATATGGACATGGCCCACATGCATATTAAAGATGGATGGCTGAAAAAAAAAAAAAAACAATAATGGAGCATCACCTAGCCTTGGAAAGTATGAAGTATGCAAGAAGAAGTCAAAGCATGACCATGTGGCCCAAAGAAATCATGTGCTTCATCATCTACATGGCCCACACATTGAAGTTTATGTAGAAATATCCATTGAAGATTCACATGATTGGTAGCCCATGATAAAAGGAGAGATGGTTAGATGAGCGTCTTGGTGGACAATTAGAGAGCTTGATTTAGCAAGACTGCTAACCAAACAAGGAAGTCAATTCCACTTACAATTATATATTTTAGCATGGAAATAGCAACATGACGATGGCAAGTTTTGTGAGATTTTAGGAAATCATATTCTATATATATATTGGCGTCCCATTCTCCTTACGGGAGGAAACATCTCACTCCCAGCCCTATCTCCTACTCCCTCCTTTCTTCTCTGCCCTTCTTATTTTCTCCATTAGGTTTTTTTTTTTTTTGGTTTTTTGGTAGCCTTGGGCCATGTCCAAGGACTAGTTTTGAAGGAGAATTATTGTGAAGGAGAAGTTGTAAAGATGTAATTTTTAATGACAAATTAAGAAATATTCTTTGCAATGGCTGGCTAATTCTCTTGATTAGAGAGATGGATTAAAATAAGTGATTGTTTTTTATTTGTCTAGTAGTTCTAACTTGTTTGGATATGTTATGCTCTTAGTGATTAATAAACTTGTCTTCGTGCCCTAGGCACTACTAGAAAATTGACTTTTAGCGGCCGCCACTTGCCGTCGCTAAAAGTAAATTGGCGGTCGCTAATACTCTTTAGCGACCGCCTAGCGACCGCCGCGCGCCGGCCGCGAAAAGCTCGTCGCTAATACCTTTTGCGACCGCTACATGACGGTCGCAAAAAAATTTAAAATTTTTTTTTGGACTTTTAGCGGCCGCCATGGCGGTCGCTAATACTCCATATGGCGGTCGCTAATGCCTCATTTTTTTTATTTTTTTTATTTTTGAAACTATTAGCGACGGCTAAAACTACTTTTAGCGACCGCCACTGGCGGCCGCTAAAGATTTTTTTTTTTTTAAAAAAAAAATTCCGTATTTTCTAAAAATTTTCCCTTTTTTATACCTGTACCTGTACCTGAGTATATACAACTACTGCCATCAATTAAAATTACAAATAACAAAGCCTAAATATATACAACTACTACCATCAATTAAAATTACAAATAAAAAAAGAAAGTCTTATATTAATTGCATTCAAAACATTACAAAAGTCTCAATAAAATATATCCATTACAATTACAGGAAAAAGAAAAATTTTCCGTGCCGGGTGCCGTGGTATATCCGATGCTCTCAAACCTGAACAGAAAAAGAAAAATAAATATTAAAAGATAAGTATAAAAATTGGCAATTTATACTAAATATAAAAATAAAAGGAGAAAGATTGGCAATTAACTTCAGCATTAATTAACTACTAGAAAGATGTCAGACCTTCAGAAAATGACTCTATGCCATGCATTAAGTTGATCAATGGATGACAATTGCATAAACATGAAAAGATAAAAGGAGACATGATATAGCTTTGATAAATTCTCACCTGCCAAAGTGAAAAGATAAAAGGAGACATGATCAATGTCTAGATAACCATCAAACAGTATAAGATAATAACAAAGAACACACAGCCAAATTTTGGTCATTTTGTATATTCAATTGAAAATAGCCATCACCATAACATGGAAAAAGAAAGCAGAGATTTTAGAGACACTGAATAATATAGGAAATAAAAAAGAAAGCAGAGATTTTGCACTTTCATGTTTTTCTATTTGTATGCGACAAATAAAAAATCAAGGGAACTAAGTTGTGTAGAGAATAGTGCAAAATCCAACTGTATAATTATTTTAAAAAGCTGCTCCTTCACAATCTGCTGATGACATAAAATACATCTCTAAGCTAACATAAATTCCCAACAATTATAAATAACCATTTCAGCACAAGTATATGATTTATACCTAGTACATAATCTGGCCATAAGCAATGGGTGGTCCAAAATAACTCTAATCTTGCACAAGAAACGCGATAAGTATAAAAGCGCAATTCAAAACATGTGTTTGAAGCAATTAAATCTTCACAAACAAACAGGAATTTGGGTAAATTAAAATCAGTAAGAAGAAATCATCATCATACTGATAATTGCTATGGTGAGTCAGCTGACCTTTCATACTTTTGCCGCTGCTGAAACCAAGAAGGGCTTGACCCATTCTTTGAAATGAAATATCAACCTTGGAGAAAGAAAACCCATGTGAAGAAATCTGATTCTCAACCACAAAAGTTCAAATGCATACACATTGAACACATCCTAACAAGAGGATGTAGAGGCTGGAAAACAACATTATTCCTTATATACCAAGGAAATTGACATAAAGGAGTAAGGTGGAGAGAATGGATATCCCAAGTCAAAATTTCAACACAATAAGAATTAAAAAAAAAAACCACATAATAACCATATGATTCACTCATATGAACCATGTGCATCAATGCTAGCATAGAATCCCATTTATTAATCATCAACAGACATAATGATAATATGTTTCTCATAAACCTACAATGGAAAAAAAGAATGCAAGAACATGTGCCAAAGAAATTGGGAACTTAATTCAGGCATCCAGCTGATATGAGGCATCCTCAGACTTCCAATCCTATATACTGCATCCAGCCAGATCTAGCAAATTCTTCTTCCAAAACAACTCCCTAAAAAACAATCCTATATACTGCAATCTTTTACTGTCATGTTTGTACAGGGCTCACGTCTATGATATTTGAATTTGAGTGATTTCTCAGGCAGACCTCACCATGAGTGTGATTAGTATAAAAATGGAGAGCCCATCCCAGCCACTAAATTCATGCATTGACTATGGATGAATGGCTGCAAATTCTTTTGTTGAGTATCAATATTTTCTAACTCAATTCTACATGTAAGATTATGCAACCATTGTGATCACTGATCATGCACATGTAACTTTTTCCAAACTTTTGCTCTTCCTCTATGCTTCACTAATGGTGATCCCAATGATGCCAGCAAGAGTCCTTATAGACTAGTTGTAGGGTTACTATTGGAAGGAGCTAGGTGAAGATGTGAGGAAATACATACATTATGTAAAGTTACTGAGAGCATGTCTGGCTAGCTATTTTGTTCATGATTTGTTTTCTGGATAAACCTTGGGTTTACTTTTGAAAAGAAAATTTCAACAGAAGAAAGGTGAGATCAAAGCCTCTAGTTAGAAACATTTGAGACTACCCATGAACAGAACTGGTCACACTTTGCATTGTTTATGGAAGGGGGTTTGAATGGTGCAGTCACTTCAAACCAAGTTGCAAGTTAGTAGTACAGCACACTCTTCATAGAGTGCTTGATTATATATATAAACAAAGGTTTAACTTGCACTAGACTTCACCTCTTGCAGCTGGCTTGCACTGTTTCATTGTATTGTTTATTGACTGAAAGGGTGAATAGCTTCACAGCCTACCACTACGGCCTTTGTTACTTATAAAGGGGTAGACTTAAGAAGAGTCCCAACACTAGCCATGCTTAATTAGTATGCTTCCTTGTGTGGGGTGGGTAAGTAGAGTCCAATTTAGAGAAATTAGAGTTTGGTTGTGGTTCATCCACAATGAAGAAGACCATTCACCTGCCTAGCCCGATGGGTAATGAAAACAGAATAAAGTCCTCCTCAGAGGTTGTAAGGTTTAACACTCAGTTGAAACATTGAGGAATCACCCAATGGCCCTCTTTCTAAATTAAGATAGGATTGTTTAGTAAGGTAGATTGGGTATTAAACTAATAGCTAGGTGAAGATGTGAGGAAATACATACATTATGGGGTTCTCCTGCAACCCCATAGAGTCAAAACTGTCATAAACTTCATCATAGGAGGTAAAAAAATCTTGTCCGTCTGCAGTAAGCCTGTAGCCATCCGTAGAATTTTATTATCATCATTTTCAATTAATATAAGGGAAATTTGGACTTTCAACTTTCATCATATCATGGCAAAAAAGATTTTAGAAAAAGAAAGAAACAAGCTTACAACTCATTCATCTTGGTGTCATACTGACGTACATCAAATTGAGAACCTTCTGGTGCCAATCCTGCCATAGCTGTAAGTAGAGCAAAAGAAAACTCCATCAAGTAGAAGTAAGGTTGAGCATGAAAAGACCATCATATTCATAGCCCTATCCCATCAATCTGGGGACAATGTCAGTCCTACCATGCATGCATTGGATAAACAACAGTAACTAATACAATAAAATTTTACAATCCCAGTAGCAAATGACATGAAATAATCAACAAAGTCTAAGAAGTCAAGTAAATACAGTAAGTTGGTAACAGAAGCAGAAGAAGACGAAGCCAATAACAGGAGATCGAGAGCTGAAGCCCTGTTATTGGGTTTAGCTCTCCATCTCTTGTACTTAGTTCATGTTTATGCTTATTATAACATTAAGCTTGTACTTAGTTCATGTTTATGCTTACTACAGCTTTTAGCAAGGAATCAATGTTTACAATGCAGTTTTTGGTACATAAACTGTAAAATTGACTTGATCCACAAGATCAAGGGAACACACTAGCCTCAGTAGTAGTTCTGAATGGGTTACATACAAGTTTCTGTTGTTTTCAAGATCCAATTGGGTACTTCCCCGGTCAGCATGTTGTTTGTAAGATACCTTCATTATTGAAAAAAGAATCATTGTCAATGTGAAGGACACTGCAAAATATGAGCAAATCTATAGATTTTCAACTTTCAAATGTAAACAAAGTGAGGGAATAAGAGGGGAAAAAAGATAGCATAGGAAATGCCAGATTACTTGCATAAAGTCCATTGCAGACAACCCATCAAAGTTTGTTAGAATTACTCTTGTCAAGTTGTTAAAGTTAAGGTCTCTGCAGTAGATAGAATTTTCAGTCTATCCAAATTGAGACTCAGAAAAGGAGATCGAGATGAAATTGTGCCTAGTCACTTGTAGGGTGTGTATACTAAAATAAAAGAGGAGAGGAATAATGAATCCAAGGAAAATGCACTGTGTCTTTTGACTCTTTTAGAATGTTTTCCACCCAACTTTCCATAGGTGTGGGTGATTCTGAAATGACTCATATGAAGAGTTTTGTTAGAGCTTGGAATTCTATCCATGGTTGGTTGATTGAAAATTGATTGGATGTGATAAGGGTTATGGGTTGTTGAAATGGTTGTGTAAGATCTGAAAAAGACAAGACACTGTGATTCAATGAACTTCTATTAATTGTCACTTCTATTAGTAAATTATTTATATGTAAGCAGGGAGGTTGATTCCAAGTCATGTAATGGGTACCTTCTGAATGCGAAAGTGGATATCATTTATTAAAGCCATATTCCATCATCAACAGCCTCTATCATTGAAAATGGACTTGTAATCTACTCTCCATTGTGCCGAGCAATGGATAGGCTTTAATCTGTGCCGAGCAAGAGTTACCACTAGCATGCCTGCATATATAAAAGATGTAAACAACAGTTATAAAACATGCATGAGAGGTACAAATCATAAGGATCCCAAAGAGACTCATGATAACCTGCTACATCAAAATAATAAATACCGGCATTCATTTTCATTTTCTTTTCGTTTCTTTGGCTGGGAATCTTTAAAAATTATTATTAAATCCCATACATCTTTAGAGAGAAAAAAATCAAAATTCAAACCAAAGTAGGCTTACTAAGAAGCTGCCATTGAGAGTACAGAGTAGCAATAACTTATCAAGAAGAAACAATAATTGAAAAAATGGGATGTTGTCCAGCAGCGCTTCAAGATCATTGTCCAAGAAGAAACAATAATTGAAAAAATGGGATGTTGTCCAGCAGCGCTTTAAGATCATTGTCTAACACTAAATTCAAAATATAACAAAAACGAAGGCACGCAGCAGCAGAATTTTCTTAAATAGAGTAAATACTTTTTTCTTCATCCAGACTCCCATTGTCAAATGCTCAAAAGCACTTCATGTGAACAATTGATGGCCCAGATTCATCGTACTCTGCCTTTGCAATCCACATCTGCAAATCAAACGAGATCTCAGGTTAACGGAAAAATCCTTCCTTAGAATCAAAGGCAATAAGAACAGACAAGCTACTTGCTATCCCATCAAAGGGAACAAGAGCATGGAATGGATATCCTTCATTGGGACTATTGAGAAAGTTTAAAGAAAGCTGTCAAATTTCCAACCAATTTTGAGATGTTTGCTACATGCATCTGGTCAAGATATGTAAAAGAATGTATGTATCTATGCACGTAGAAGAAGTACATGTAATAACAAACCTGCTGAAAGGTGCTGAGGGATGCCAAGATAGAGCCACAAGTGGCACAAGTGGCTCTCATTTTTCAGAATAACAAACCTTCAGAATGTTGATGATTGAAGTTAAAAGAGGCACAAATGGCTCTCATTTTCATCCGGGGCCTTGTTTTCGTACTAGAAACAATAAATAATGTTTAACAGGGTCAGTGAGTGATGGCTGATGTTTAGATACTCTGGTGGATGTAAAGTGTAAACTAAAGGCAGCAATCCAACTGGGATGGCCACCATTTAGGCCATCGTAGCTGATGTTTCTGCAAGCCCCATGTTTATGGGATGAGTGAGTATGCAATTTTTTGAGTTGGTCAATAAATTCTGAGTGGAAAGAAACTCGAGAAGGCAATCTAACATGAAAAAATGCCTTCGTATCCCGACAGAATTTACCAAAGTTCGCTCCCATTTTGCACAAATATTGGTTCATTAGATACCAATAATAGGTCATCATAAATTGAGTATCATCAAGCTTCATAAAAAGCAAAGGAAAGCACATCTGCCATGAATCTCCGGTCTTTATTATCCTTGAACAAAAGAGGCAATGTCATATATCTCCTCACAAAACGCCCTTTTACCAACATATTTGGAGGATTTAGAAGTGAGACCAAATATAGAAAACAGAGACCATTCATCAATAAAAAAAAAAAAGAATTATGCAAGAAGATGGTCTACAGAGCTTCATCAAATGAACCAAAAAATAAATTAAAAACAAAGCAATCAGGTGTTCTAATCAAGTGCCTATAGAATTACAATGTGGGACCATATTTGACTTCTCATATCACTATACCACCCTGATACTCTTCAATTCAAATGTTCAATGCAAAGGGCCTGTTTGTTTCACAAGTAAATACATATGTACCAATCGAAAAGATACATACTAATTACATATGCATTTGAAGGGTGTGAAATGAGAATTCATATATTCCTAAAGTTACCAAGTACTTTGTTACCCCTATTAACATAGCTAATTCCTATATAAAACAGATTTCATCATTCATTTTATCCATGTTTCTTTCTAAGCCTTATAACAAACAGTTGATATGCATATTTAAACTGCACACTAACGCAGCACACCCCCAACAGATAGCAATCCATCAAACCCAAAGAATTCTCACCCAATATTAGCCTCATTCATCCGTTATATCATCAAAACGAGTCATTTCAATGCAATATTAGTAAACTGGTAGAGGGATTATTCTGTTGGAACAGATTACAATCTGCTCTGTTCTAATAAGTAAAAAGAACAGGGTCAGAAGTACGGTTATTGATCTTTTCCAGATCAAATTCATTTCCAATCTGCCCTAGTTTCTTTGGAGATTCAAACACAAACGAATACATAAATGTATGATGCCCAAATACAGTCTTCTCAATGCAACGAAGAAGAAGAAGAAGCAAACACTTGAGGATTTGAAAATCCCTGAGAAAGAGAAAGAAATATGTGTGATTACCAACGGATGTAGAGATATTGATGTCAGCGACTTAAGATTTGCGAAGCTTGTGTTGAAGATGAGCAGCGATCCAAACGTTCGCCAAAGGGCCTTTTCTAGACAGAAATGTGTGAGAATAGAACATTGTCTTCTCTCACTCTCTCTCAGTCGCTCTTCTTACTCGAAGCTATATAGAGAAAGAAATAGAAGATAGATTGCAGTGGAAGCTATTGGAAAGTGATATATACAAAAACCTCTCACAGAGATTTCTGATTCAACGAAGAGAGAGAAAGAAACGAGCGGAAAACTATGTAGCAGAGAGAGAGCTCCGGCGATGGCGATGGCGTGGGCGCGGGAGGGCACAGTGCAGAGCGAGAGGGAGAGGGACGGAGGGAGAGAGAGAAATAGAGAGAGAGGAAGAGAGAGAGAGAACCCGTGGAGGCTCCGGCGCAGGCGGGCTCCGGCGGTGGATGGCTGGTGCGGCGGGATGCAGAGATTGGGCGCGCGAGGGCAGAGCGCGGGAGGGGAAATAAAGAGTGGGAAGGGAAAAACAGTAACAGAAGAGAAGGTGGGTTTCGTGGCTTAAAAGGGAATGCTCCCTTTTGCGACCGCCCACAGGCGGTCGCCCGCTTTTGGCTGAGCCAATAACCAAATCTCTAGTAGTGAGGCAAATCTCCATTCTTAATTTCTGAAAATAAAAATTAATTTTTGACTATCAATGCTTAGGTTTGATATGCCATGCTTATGATCTAAATCTTTTGATGGTTTATGCTTACTTTTGATGGATAGTGTTTAGATGATTTTATGCTTTTATGATGTGAAGGAAGAGGTCTTAGATTTTAGATTTTATAATTAAATATGGATTTTAAAATTAAAATTTTCAAATAAGAAATATTGATTTGTCTTTGGTTTGAAGTAAAAATTGGAACAAGTTAAGGTTACTTGATAAGTAATTGGTGCATGCCTATTGGATTCATATGCCCTAATCACTTTCATTAATTGGTAGCTTTCATCTTTCCTTTTATTTTCAAATTATTAGTCAATTTTCTTATTTTAGAAGTTACTTTAATTAGCTCCATGTGGGTTCGACCCGTTCTTGCCACTGTCTTATACAGGCAGCCGTGCACTTGCGGTAATTAGTTTCTTGAAGATCACAATTTATTTATGGGATTTTTACCAAATAATTAAGCTTAAACTGTAATTAATCGATTTCATGAAGAATAATAACAAAACCACCAATAAGTTGTTCGTATATTTTTTTTGAGAAGATATTACGCAAGTTGACGATATCGCCAAGTTGGCGATATCGTCAACTTCCTATATCTAAACCCACAAATTTTCTTCTTCTTCTTCTTTCACTCTTTGGCGAACAGGTTGAGTTTTTTTGGGGTTCTATTTAATTGGAAGTTTAGAAAAGAGCTTGGGGCTTTGAAGAGAGTTAGGGGATCGATTATGGAATGTGCATGGTAGACTAGTGTTTCACTAAGTTGGTGATATTGTCAACTTCCTGTATCTAAATCCACGAATTTTCTTCTTCTTCCACTCTTTGGAGAACAGGTTGGGTTTTCTTGGGGTTCTATTTAATTGGAAGTTTAGAACGGAGCTTGGGGCTTTGAAGAGAGTTAGGGGACTCATTATGGCATGCGTAGGGTAGACTAGTGTTTCACGAAGAAGTAGAAGAAAATTCACGGGTTTAGATACAGGAAGTTGACGATATCTTGGGTAATTTCGTCAAAAATAAGGTACGAACAACTAAATAGTGATTTTGTTATTATTCTTCATAAAATCGATCAATTACACTTTAAGCTTAATTATTTGGTAAAAACCCCTTTATTTATTTTAGATTTATTTTTTGTCCACTAACATAGTGCATAAATACATAAATTTATATATATATATATATATATATTTATTTATTTATTGCCCGAGCTTAGCATGATCAATCCAACGTCATCCAACCTAGTATGAAAGTGAAAATTGGGCCCTCAATCCAACGCCATCCAACCTAGTTTGAAAGTAAAAATTGGGCCCATGTTAAGGCTTGGAATTTAGAGGATTCATGAATCGAGGATTTCTAAATTCTCAAACACGTGGGTTTCTTTAATCATCATTTGTATTTGGGCACTTAGAGCATGTTTCTTTATTAGAAATTCTGACAATAATTTGTCATGTTGGGATTTTTAGGCATGATGTGACATCTTATCTCCAGGCATTTGTAAATGTCATGTTGCTTCTCAAGCATTTTTAAATCCTTCCACCTAAAATGTGTCAAATGATATTTGAAATTTCAGGAATTCTAAGCCCTTTTGCTTTTTGGTGGCATGTTTGGATACATCGGGCCTGTTTGGATGTATGGTGAATTGAAGTATGATGAGGTGAAGCATCAAATCAAGAGAGAATAAAATATAAGGTGTTATGATGATGTTTTGTTTTTAGTTGTTTGGTATAGAATCTTTTTGACTTTTTTGTATAGAAAAATGAAGTTTTTTTGTCTTTTAGTGGAAAAAGGAGGTTGCTTTTTTTATTTTTATTTTTTTTAAAGATGGAGGGAATGTTGAAATTGTGTACTTTTGATATGACCTTTGTCAATTCTTGTCTGGATTCACTTCACTTCACTTTAACCTAGGTAAGTGCCAAACATGCCTAGGGAACATTCAGGAATTCCACCATGTTGAGAATTTCAAAATTCTCAAGACAAAGACTATAAATTCGAGTAAAGAAACAAGCCCCTGAAGTTCCACAAAAGATGTTAGAATTCTAAAAATCTCAAAGGTCATATGAGGCTTCTTAGGTGGTTGAAATCTTATCATTTTAATAAATAAACATGGCATTTGCGCTCGGTTGCCTAACACATCATGTCATAGAATTTTCGACATACCAAGTCCCCCCAAGAAATCCCAATAAAAATCACAGGGTTAAGCAAACATTTAAGATTTACTTCAAGCTTTATATATATATATATATATATATATATTTCCAATTGAATGACTGGCGAGTAGATGTACTCCTCAAATTATGCTTTTGTTCGATTGGCATGACCCCACTTGCAAGTAAAGTAAGATGATGCTTCTCTCTCGACCAAATAAAAAGATGTCCCACGCATCTTTGACCCCTTCCCTACGGTGGTCGTTTAAATTCAATTTTGTGGGTTCAAGATGTCTCACACATCTTGTTTCTTTTACGCATGTGGTTTCCAAGCCATGTCGTTTTGACCCGTATAACTAGGAAGGAACATAAGCCCACCGTTGGCCATAATAAAAAACAATTAAAACTATAAATAGAAATATTTAAATAAGTTATAAGTAAATATTAACATATAATTCATAATAAAAATATTATTAAAATTTAGAGGAATTTACGAAAAAAACCCCATAGATGAGCGCTAAACAGATAAGGACCCTGTAAACTCTTATAACCAAAAAGGTTCCCTTAGCCTCCTTTCGTCCTTTTTTTTTGCGGGGGGGGGGGGGGGGGGGGGGGGGGGGTTCTATGCATCCGTGGGTTTACCAATGATCTCCCAAAGGGGGGTCGGCGGGTTCCCATGTTATCAAAAAAAAAAAAAAAAAGGCCAACAGGCCATTTTTCCTTTGCCTATCGACCATCCCTGCATTCCCCCTTTCCCTTTCCCCTTGTCGTTGTCGACACCCCCTTCTCGATGGTCCTAGCCAGAGGTCCCAGGTAGCTTTTGGTGCCATTTTTTCATAGGTGGTTCACATGGAGGTACGTCTTTCTCTCTCTTTTATGTTGGGTTGTGGGCTCCGAGATCTGGGTTGTTCTTATTTTTGTTGTTTTGATTTTGGTGTCCTGACATTTTTGAGGGGTTGCAGTGTATTTTGTATTCTCTTCATTTGATGACTATTTATTCTTACTTTTTCGATTTTAGCTACTTACAATAACAACTTCAGTTTAGGGTTTAGGTTATGTAAATGGATCTTAGTACTAAACCTAAGGGGTTGGACGAGTGGTCAGGACCATGGTTCCTCCCTCTTCCGGAGCTAGAGGTCTTGGTATCAACCCCGGGTTCCCCCTTCTTCAGGAATCAAAGGTTGAGTTCACTAGTACTAACACCTTGGGACCACAAGGGTAGGCTTCCCTCTGGGCCCGAAGTAGTTAGTCTAACCCAAAGGATTGGAAACCCTCCGATAGCAAAAAAAAAAAAAAAAGGATCTCAGTACTACTAGTTTCTAGTTGGGTTTTGCAATACTTTCTGGGATTTGTGTTTTTATTTTCATGAAGGAATCGTGTTATGTTTTGTGGGTTTTTGATATACACAGCGAAATGGGGTTATTCTTATTTTACCTGTTTCTCATAATCCATCCCGGTCAACCCTCGTTTAGTTTGTCTCATACCAATCATATTCTAAAATCCTAATTTCTCATGGACGGTAGAAGTAAACCTGAAGCCCACAACCTAATCACTATATTGCCACTGTAGCACATACTTCACCAAGGAGAAAATCAGGGCCGGCTCGAGACAATTTGAGACCTAAAGCGACAATCATAAATTAGGCCTTTTCTATTTTTTAATAATATTATAAATCTTTTATTGAAAATCTATTTTTCTCACTTTTTGCGATGTAAAATTACTAATTAAGTTTTTATATTCAAGTTTATTAACATATCTTTTTCAATTGATAGTATGGCTAGTCCACCTAATCTTTCTAGCGACATTGTCGATCTTATGTAGGATTTTACCAATTTAATTTTGAAAAATTCTTCCTGCAAAAGTAACTATTACAAGTATTATCAATAATATACTATAAGCAATGTATGCATTTGAAAAAGAATCTAGTCTTTTTATATAATTAAGTAGTCAATTGGAGTGTTTTCTTCTGTTTGTAAAATTTCTATAAAAGCTTTTAATTCTAAAAACAAATCTAAACCATCAATATCAGAAAAACTATCATGTCTCAATGAACATTCGAGATTAAGAGTTTTTTATTTTCAAACTATCATTGTCTAGTAATTTTAAAATTCCAAAATTAAATAAAAAGTAAAAATACTTTTATATATTTTAAATTATTCAAAATTGAAGAAATAGTCTCATCATATAACAATCAATTCTAAAAGAAGGATGAAAATTACTTTAATGATTTTTTGGAATGTGAAAAGATGACCTTTTTGAGATGTGATATTAATTACTATTATGGGGCCTTTTTTTGGGAGAGAAAACAAAGAAGATAATTTCTTTGATACGCATTTTTGGAATGTGAAAAGATGGCTTTAATAGGATATGATACTAATTATTATTATTTTACCAAAATGATACTAATTATTATTAGGGGGCCTTACTTTTTAGGGGCCTAAAGCAAGGGCTTTTCTTGCTTTATGGTCACGCTGGCTGTAGAGAAAACTTACTATAAAACACAAATAAATAGAATCAACATATAAAGTAAAACACAGTCACATAGTTGAAGAAGTAAATAATGAAGGAATAAATGAGAGGGCTCACACTTTTTTTTTCGATAACGGAGGGTGTCCCAACCCTTTCGATAATTGAGCTACCCCTTGGGATTTGAAATGATCACACATATGCATATAGGAATTCACCTTTCTCGTTATGGAGAATGAAATCAAGTTGATCACAGATAAAAAGCATGAAGAATCTAAAGTTATAAGGCCCACTATGATCTACTTTAAAGTAGGGCTGAAGTCAATACAATGGATCTTAAGTACGTGTTATTGAGAATGAGGGTTTGCCTAATTGGCTAGCAACCCCGGATGACCTAGGATCGAACCACAGTCTTCCCCCCTCGGGTACTCTCGAGGTTCTGCCCCCCTTTGCAGGGCTATCATTAAAAAAAAAGAAAAAGAAAAAAGAATAACGGAATTGTTGGGATTTTAAAGTGCCACCACTCATGGATTTAGCAGGGAATATAACTTTATTGCTTCTTATTTTATAATTATTTGGGTCATTTGTTATTAATTTTATGCTTGAGATATGTAAATCAAATTTACACTTTAAGTTTTAAATATTGAAACATGACAATGAATTGTTGCAAACACCAACTTCATATCATTCTCAATAGCAATGCATTTTAGTACATCTGTTTTAACTAGATATGCATATATCATGTATGAGGTGGGAGGAGGAAGGAGAGATTTATAGTTTCTGTACAATTTAGTGGGCTCCAGGACCCCTAAACTTTACAAAAGAAAAATAAACAGCTCATCCTAGGCATAGAAAATGGTTTGGATGATGAATCAGGGGCCTACAAGTAGGGGTGTAAGATATTGGGCTGGGCTGCACTGGCCCCAAAACTTTGACCAGCCCGTCATGGCCAATCGAAGGGCACAGCCGGGTGTTTGTTAACAGTTTTACACCCACACCCCACAACAACCAAAAAGGTCATATTAGTGTTTGTGATTTCAACATTTGGTTAGATTTATAAATACCCCCTTTCAAGTAGAAGGCGATTTTTTAGCATTTGAAATATCATGGTACGAAAAAATTATCATAGTTGTAATTTTTAAAATTTATTTCAGGTTAAAAATTATCGTCATAGTTGTTGTAAACTTTATTTTCAGGAAACCACCGTACTTGTAATTTTTATTTTTAATTTATAACTTTTTAAAAGTTGGAATTATCATCAAATTTGTAAGTTTTATCTTAAGTTAAAATTTATCATCAAAGTTGTTGTGAATTTTATTTTAAGAGATATAAAAAAACTAAAATCTTATTTCTCATTTGTAAATTAGCATCAATATTTGTACATTTATTTTAGTCATTTCAACTTTATTTCAAGTCGAAAATCTTAAAAGTCCATAAACTCCCTAAAAAATTGGGAGGGGCCTGTGGCCCAGTGCCGTGTTGGGCCGACCCCCTGCCTGCCTTATCATGGCACAGCCCAGCCTGGCCCGGCTCAAGGCGACCCGGCCGGCCAAATAGTGCCTGAACAACCCGTTTTACACCTAGTACCTACAAGATTGCAAAGATCTAACACAAGAAACCTACACCTTGGTGTTCAGATCACAAATTGGGGGCCCACAAGAGAGCAAATAAATCAGAATAATGGGATTAGGAGAAGGTTCTGATAGTACTAATAACATGATCTGGGTCCCGCTTTGGGCCACAATTTTCCCAAATGTATTTGTTTAATATCTATCATCATCTGCTGCCAAGATGGATCAAGATCTTCACCGAGTCATCAAATTAATCATGTCTAACCATTTGATGCACTTGGGCCTGTCCTTATTTGAAGTTTTGGTCTATTAATTGCATTTTCAAAGTTGATCATGTTGGCTATAGTGGATATGTCCCTGGATACTCTTTCAAAAGGTTTCCAACTCTATATCAGAAAAATGGGGCATATCGACAATAAAGTGGATACTGTTCACGAAGAACAATTGGAATGTGATGTTACAGTGATGGGGTTGGGTCGTGTAGAGTAACAGATGGGTGTGGGTTCGGGTATGAATATGATGCACGTGGAGGACCGTTTGGTTGCTTGGATTCATGGAGTTGCAGGTGGGTTTGTTTTGGTGAATGAGAGAGTTTTGTTGAGGCTGGTGGTTAGATCCATTAGGATGGTTGCAGGCGATGGCTGCTCCATTTGGGACGATGTAGCCTGGTTTGGCATGGTTTGGCTGAATGGGTAGATGGGCTGGATATTGTTGGATGGGTTGTTTTAGGGTGATGAGAGAAACGGGGCTTGTTTGGTGGTGAGATTAGATGGAAAATAAGGTCGGTCTCAAATGGAAGAGAGGATGGAGTGATGAGAGAATCTGACCGTATTCGGAGATGAAGATGGAGATCTGTTCTCTGCAATGAGCATATGAGCGAATGTTGTCGCAAGAGAGATGAACGAGGGGCGGTTTTTCCCAAAGTCTCCAACGAAGAAGAACCCTAACCGAAAGAGAAAGAGAAAGAGGGAAAAATGATCAAAAACGCCAAAGACGCATATTATATATGGAGGGGTAAATTCGGCATTTCATATTTTCATCACGACTGTCTTTATTTATATTGTGATTTAAAATAAAAATAAATTTAGTATAAAATACCAAAGTTCATGGGGTAATCTACATTTTGACCAAAGTATAGATAGGTATTATGCTATTATCCCTAAAAAAAAAAAGATGGCATGTTAACACAAAGTTAAAGAATCATAGTCCTTTGAATGTCTCACTACAATGCACGTGCGTGTTTGTGTACAAGTCAAAAAAAAAAAAAAATCCTCAAAATTTTCTCTCATGCGGAATTTCTTTTTCCAACCACCCCCATTGGATTTTATTTTATGAGGAATCGCAAAAAAAATAGCCTATTTTTGTGTTTTTCCACGAAAGAAAATTCCACGAAGGAAAATAGCGACACCATACATAGATGTTAGTGTAGTGTAGAAAATCATTTCCGCAATCCTCGGCTTTTCAACTAGAAACCAGCTATGCAGACGTGCAGTAAATCTAGTGAGTAATGAACACACACTCTTACCCCTAGTGCCATCTTGACCAATTAGAGTATGGCTGTTTTTCCTTTTTCACTCTGTTGGCAAGTTTTTTTTTTTCCTTCCTTGTTTAAGGGCATGGAGGACTCTAGTAATTATGGATTTATTGTATACTATGGACAATTGTGATAAAGTATCAGGTTCAGCTTTACCCGAAAGTATGAAGACACTCTACATGGATTGAGTAATCAACAATAATCTATGATGATCATCGATGAGAGATCTATTTTTCTCATTGTTTTGGAGTAAAATTTTCGTTTTTTTTTTTATCTTTTTATTAATTTTGGTACCCAACGAAGGACCCGGGACCATTAGAAGCCCCAACTATGGAGAAGGAAACATGCCACACAGGACGACTATCTAGAGATCGAACCCCGAGCACCGAGCAATAAAGTGAGATGCAATGCGAGATGCCTAACCAATTGGGCAATACTTCCGAATGGGTAAGTTTTTCTGTTTAATTGAAGATTTTGAAGTTTTGAGTTGCCATATGGCAGACAACTTAGGAGGGTAAATTAAGGTTGAAGAAAAGGAAAAAAACCAAAATCTTAATCCTTCCAAAAGAAGAGTATGAGTCCTCAAAATTTAACAATAACAAAAGGCAGAAAATGAAAGAAAAGCCAGAAGTTCTCGCATCATCATAAGTAATGAAATAAATTGTATCCAGGGTTGAGATCATAACATACCTGATGCTTGGCAGTCGGAAGATTGAACAAGATAAAGACTTGAGATTCTTCAGCTGATGCGTTCTACAAGGATGCTCAGATTTCCTCTCGTGTTGTGCGCTATAAAGGAACACTCAGATTGCCCATATAGCTAAGGTGAATGCAAGCTTTGGGTCAATGCAAGTCTTGGACGATTGAGATTGACTGGCTTAAAGGTCACAGTGACCATTGAAATCTTGGAAGGGCTGAGATGTATGGATCACTACAAAGGACAATTTGCTCGAACGAGCTGACTGCATGTACAGCTCAGCGCTCCATGAGGGCCACTTTGGCCCATATTTGATCAGTGCATCTCCCTCCACATTCTTGTCCCCAATAATCTGCCACCGTACCTGGATTTCATGATCGAGGTGCCCTTGCTTACCACCGTTGGATTAAAATTTTAAAAAGAATACGGTTAAAAGGCCATTGAAACTTATTAAGGGAATTAATTCGAGGGCATTAAATGATCCAATGGAGCTGATTTTTTACATCACCTTTATCTAGAAAAATACCTTACCATCTATACTTTCACCAAAATTAGATATGCATCTAAGTGGGCCGTGGGCCCCACATAATGGACTCTACCAGACGTCATGCGGTCATGTGTTGTCGGCCAATTATATGATACATTACCCTTTTTCTGATAAGAGAGAAAGGTTGACGTGGGGTCCACTCCGTACTCCATAATGCAAGGGGAAAAACAGGGAAAATCATTAAAGTAGAATAAAGAACCTTTATCTTTTAAATTTTTTTTAAAATCATGACTATAAAGTAAGAGAGAAAGGCAGACGTGGGGTCCACTCCGTACTCCATAATGGTGCCCACTTGCCAACCTATTGTAAGCTCAATGGTAACCTAGGCACCTTCCTTTCTAAAAAAAAAAGACTTGCTAACCATTGTTAGCTCAAGGTTTATAGAATTTAATACTGTGTGTGAGAGGGTGTTTGAATTGTATACTTTATATCACAAATGGTTAAATGTGAATACCGAAGATAAATTTTAAAAAATAAGTATTAAATAATTTCTCATTTTATTAAAATAGGGTAAGATGGAAAATGAAGAACTAAGGAAATAGTTAGTTACTCGTTTCCCATTTATTTTCCTTCTATTCTATTTTCATCAATGGGAAAGCTATTTAACACTTATTTTTTAAAATAAACTTATGATTTTCTTTTTTTAACTCCTGATGGCATAAATCTTTTGCATTCGATTTCTATATATTTTAATGTAAACAAATAGGACCTTAAACATTTTGGATCGAAAGGTATTTAGTGATGGAAGTTCTTAAAGCAATCAAAATATGTAAGAATTGGAACAAATGGATAATGAATTATTCAAAAACCCAGTAGTCTTTTTAAGAAAGGTCTTCTTTCTTGAAATGTCCCTATTTAATTGTCTAATTCACTGGATCGGGCGTATCGGACTATATAAAAAAATAGTCCCACCGTATATGGGTAAAAAAATAATAATAATAATAACTCATTAATGGACTTCCCACCGACTCCAGCAATTTAAGCGTGGGTAATAAAAGTGAGCAACCATTTAAATGTGGGTACAATTTTAATGTGCGGTTACAATTCAAGGGTCATTTTGATCTGAATGAGATTTTTGGATCTCCGACAAAGTGTCGTACACTCACATGAAGAGTCCTAATTGTATTTGGACAGTATTCATTGTATATATATAAAATGATTTTAGTGATATTGCTTTCCTTCCCTCTAGTCTGCACGTGAATGTGATCATGTGTATGGCCCACCTCTGCTTCGGCAATAACGTCTGAGTCCCTTTATTCTGCACGTGATCATGTGTGTGGCCCACCTCTGCATGTTATCATGTGCCTGCTTCCACGGTTCCTCCACATTATTGAGGGCACGTTTGTGTATGCACCATTTCCGCCGAAAGAAGAAATTGTCACGTTAGCAAATTCCATAGAAATGAAAACCTCGGAAAAGAATTTCCGTAGAATTTAGAAATTCATGTTTTGTGCAAAAAGAGTTTCTTTATTGAATTGGTGCAGATGTTGTTTGGTGCGGCTGTGGATTCCTTATAGAAAATCAAAATTTCTTATTCAGTAATATAATTTTTTGAAGAAAAATAATATAACATGTATATTATTTATTTAACATTAAATAATAATTTATATAAAGAAATAAAAAATGAAAAAGTTATAGAGTTTTTGGGTTGAAATGGACAAGAGTGAGGAAAAGAGGGAGAAGTTTTCCGATGAAATCTATTTCCCATACCCCCCATGGGAAACTCATTTCCACAATTATCAAGGAAAATGCTGACGAGACAGGAAAACATTTCCATGGAATTGTTCCGCACCAAACGCCAGAAAAATGAATTTTCTGCGGAAAACCGTCCACTTTTCCGCAGAAAAGTGTTACACAAACATGCCCTACCAGCTTTGTGTCCTGTCCCTTTCTGAGCTGTGGTGTCTTGTCCCCTCTTCACGTCTGAGGCCTCAAGCAATGAATCCATACCTAGATTTAAATAATGACAGCTCTTTTCTATCAAGCAGCTCTCTGTATAGATAAGAGAGAGACCATTGAACAAGGGGCTTTTTGAAAAACTCTTTCCTTTTTCTCAAAGTGTTTTTTTTACCTAGGGCTACGAGAGGACCTCCGTTGATGGAGAGAGAAAAAGCTTCTCCAAAAGAAAAAGTGAACTATAAGAAAAACCTTTTACTCTTGGGTGAAAAAGAAAAATGAAATCTTAAATTCTGGAAGGCTAGCGCTCGAAAAACGCTTCTCTTAATAGGGCCCACTGGATTGCATGATAATTATAAATGTCGGTCAGATCAAAAAATCTATATGAGAGCTACTTTTGTGTGAAATTTGGGCTTCATAAGATCATCATAACCCTTTGATCCATAGTCCTAAAATTTAATAGTTTTAAACGCATCACTTTCTTACAATTTCAATCCACCAGTGAATAAAATTTGGATGAGTGTCAAATTTTGACTTATGACCATTCATTGAAGAGGAGGATAGTGCATATGAAAAGATTAGATTAACTTAGGGCCTGTTTGAATGTCTGGTGAATTGAAGTATCAAATAAAAAAAAATATATATATATATATAAGGTGTTATGATGGTGTTTTACATTTAGTTGTTTGGCATGGAATCTTTTTGAATTTTTTTTATTATAAAAAAGTGGAGTTTTTTTGTCTTTTAATGGAGAAAGGAGGTTGCTTTTTTGACTTTTTTTGAAAAATTCGGAGGAAATTTTGAAATTGTGTGCTTTTGATATGATCACTTGTCATTTTTTGTCTTGATTCACTTTACTTTCACTTAACTAGTTAATTGCCAAACACGCCTAAAGTGAGCCCACGAAAAAAAAAAAAAAAACAGGTGAGCCAAAGTGGCATTTTGGAAGATTACCCATTATAATATTTGTTTGGGGCTGTGTTGCTGTGCGACACGCATATTGTAAAGCGTAATGGATCAAATTCATCTGCATCCAACGATGGACTTTGGTGTGATCCAGCAATCAACAGGTGGCAAGTAAAACGAAAGAAGAAAAAACCCAGTTTCTAGTTATAACTTGCAATCTTTTTAATTAGTCAAGAGAGAAAAAAGTTGGAATGGGTAAAAGTTAAGGATCATGATATTTGGTCCAAGTTAACCATCATGATTTGGGTGCCATCTAAGACTGGTTGTGCTCGAAAAAACATCACTTGGCATTTTCCATCAGCTTGTTTCATGTAATTGAAGTCTAAATTTTTAGACATAATTAAAATTAAAGAAACAAATTTGAGTTAATGATCATCAAATTATCTCCACTCTAATTGAAAAATGAATGGATGAACGGTGAAAAATAAATACCCAGCCACCACCCTAGTAGTTTAAATCCTAGAAAAAGCGAGGAGTGCATGATCTACAGCTTTGTCTTGAAGATGTTTTCGGGTCCACTCACTTTTGCCTAGGCCAATGTTGAGACCTTTGTTTGATGTTGTGATTTCCATGCCCATAACCCTCACCCTCTTGATATTACTTTCTCAAAGAACCTTTAAATTAAACTCAAGTGTTCAGTTTTACTTAGGATATAATTGAAAAAGATACATGCCTCTTTAACCTTTACCAAACAAGCTCAAGGCTATGTATCGTTTACTTATGGGTTTCAACTTCAAGATGGCCCTTTTACCCAAAAAATCAAAAACCAAAAACCTTCAAGATGTCCCACGCGTCTTTGATCCGTGCAATATGGGCTCCTTGCTACTATGTTCCTTCAATTACGTGGTTTCTTACTTTTTCTAATGAAAGGATTTGACTAATTAATCTTTTTTTATTAACACTATCAACTATGATTTCAAAGCAGTTATCTATTATTTCTCTCTTTATCCTTCCCTTTCTTAAGGAGGGCGTTTGGAAACTCTAGTCTAATTTTGAGAAGCTAATTAGATTAAGGTCTAAAAGAAACGTCCTAAAACTTTAATTTTAACTTACAACTAATTTTGCCGTAAGGTTATAAAAGAAAGCTCTACTTTGACATTAGCGGCTTTGGTAGAGAGTAGACCTATCTATAAATAAGCACTTAGAGGAGGGTATTTCTCTTTAATTTCTCCAAAATTTTGATTTTAACTTGAAAATGACCAAATATTTCAAGGATGAGATTTTCGGCTCTCCTCCTCCTGCTTAGTGTGTCCTGCACTCCTACACTCACATGTAGAGTCCTATTTGTATTTGGTTAGTACTCATTGTAAGAGCCACTGTATAAATTATTGAGTGATATTGCTTTTCTTCCCACTATTTTGCATGTGAACATGTGTATGGCCCACCTCTGCAGCATTAAGGTCAAGTCCACGATCTGGAGTCTCTGCAATCTGCATCCACCACATTATTAGGAACCTCATGTATTGTGAGTTGTGACTCTTGGCCCTTCTTGGTGTCTTATCTTGTCCCTTTCACGCATGTGAATCTCGAAGCAATGAATCCACGCCAAGATTTAAATGAAGGAACCTCTTTTCTGGCAAGCTTTCTCTGTAGACCATCGCACAAGGGGCTCATTGAGAAAGGGTTTTTTTTTTAAGTGTTTTCCTCGCCTAAGATCAGGAGATGAGACTGTAAATGGCTCCGAATTTGTATCCTATATTCGGACAGTAGTCATTGTATATAAATAAATGATTGAGTGATATTGCTTTCCTTCCCTCTATTCTGCATTTGATCAAGTGCGGCCCACCGCTGCATGTTATCATTTGTCTGCTTCCACCATATTATTGGGAGCCTTGCGTCCTGTCCCTTTCTTAGCCACATGGTGTCCTGGCCCCTCTTCATCTGAGGCCTCAAGCAATAAAACCACAACCAGATTTAAGTGAGGGAAGCTCTTTTCTATCAAGCTCTCTATATTCTAACCACAAAAAAAAAAAAAAAAAAAAAAAAAAAAAAAAAAAAAACCCAACAACAGAAGCTCTCTATATGCTATCAAAAAGAGAGAGACCATCGAATTAGGGGCTTTTTGAAAAAGTCTTTCCTTTTGTTTTAAAGTCTTTCCTTCTTTTTTAAAGTGTTGTTTTTCACCTAGGAGAGGACCTTCATTTGAAAAGAGATGCAGAGAGAAAGGAGCTTCTCAAAAAGAAAAAGTGAACTATATGAAAAACCGTTTTCTCTTGGAGGAAAAGAAAAATAAAAATTTTAATTCTAAAAGGCAGCGCTCCCTGAAATACATGATCATAAAAGTCTATCGGATGAAAAGATTTACATGAGAGCTACTTTTGTGTGAAATTTGAACTCCATGAGATCGTTCTAACCCTTTAATCCATGGCCTTAAAGTTTAATAGTTTTAGATACATCACTTTTTGTAATTTCAATTCAGCAGTGAGTAAAATGGGTGAGTGTCAAATTTTAACCCGTGAACTTGTCGCCATTCGTTGAAGAGGGTGATAGTGCCTATGAAAAAGATTAAAATGGCTTAAGGTGGGCCCATGAAAGGAAAAAAAAAAAAAAAAAGCTAGCCAAAGTGACATTTTGGAACATGACCTATTATAAAAATATCCATTTGTTTGGGGCTATGCCGCTTTGCAACTCACATATTGTAGAGCGTATTGGATCAAATTCATTGCATCCAATGATGGACTTTGGTGGGATCCAACAATCGACAGGTGACAGTAAAACAAATGAATAAAATACCCAATTTTTGGTAGGGCTGCACGTGCGCAGTTTGGCTCGATTTTTCACTAAAATCAACCACCAAACTAAATCTATCAATTTTTTTAATTAACCAATCCAATCTTATCCGACTGATGGAGGGGGCGGGGCTTAGATCGAACCGAAGCAAAGTATTCGGTTTTGTTTAGGCAATTACACCGGTTTTTTTTTTTTAAATCAGAAATTAGAATTTTCAAAACGACGACATTTCCATCATTTGCATTTATTCCAATGTTTAGAGCAAAGATAAAAATCCAAATGAAACCCTAAAATCAAAATAGTCAAATACTCAAATTATATAATATACCAATCGGTTCGGTAATTAGGCAGTGAACCAATGGATATAATTGAAAAAGATACTGCTGAAGCTGCTGAAGCAGTGTGAAATATATGCAATTTTCTTAAATTAATTAAAGCTCAAGAAATATAGACTTTTAATCAAATATGTGAAACAATGGTGAAAATCTAGAAAAATAACCATTAGAATATTTTTCTTATCTTATTTCCTTTGGACCCTCTTGATATTCTCAAAGAAAAACTCAAGTGTTCAGTTTTACTTAGGATATAATTGAAAAAAAATATTGTTGAAGTAATGTGAAATATATACAAATTTCTTAAAATATATTATAGCTCATAAAATATAGACTTTTAATAAAATATGTGAAACTATAGTGAAAATCTAGAGGAATAACCATTATAATATATATTTTTATCTTATTTCCTTTGGCTGCAGGCTTTTATCCTTCTTGGGTGTAGCATTCTACCACATCTCATAGCTGCATGATTTTTGTATTGCTTCTTCTACGATCACATTTAAGTTTTTTTTGTGTGCGCCAGTAATGTGAAAATTGCCTCAGATTTCTTTGCTTCTAGCTATCTAAGATGTTTCGTTTACAAGTGGTTTGAAAGGTTGACCTGTTTGGGAATATCTAAATCTACAATTTTTTGAAAAACACAAGATGAAAAGAAAAGAAAAAGATATATGCTCACTGGCAACTTTACATAGTATTTCGCCTCCCACTTCTCAAAGGTATTTTTTCACTTGCTTGAGATTTTGGGGACCCCCTCGGGAGTTTTAGGTTTTATTAATTTTTAAGAACATTTTAGGTAATTTAAAAATATAGTTAATCTTCCTGGTAGGGGTTATTTAAAAATCTTTGTGATAAGGGATGTATGTGTGGTGCATGAACTGAGCGACAACTGTTTCTGTGCCTATCAAGGAGAAATGTTTTTTTATGTCGTTTGTTTCTCACTTTCTTGTCAATTCATTGTGGGGTTAATGAGCATGGACATCTCATTTGTGACAAGAATACCAAATTTAGGGCCAATTTGCTTGGGTGGATTTGACAAAAAGAAAATCTAGGAAATCTGCCACGTTATGGGGCCTAGTTGCTACATCAGTTTAGTTTACCCTTACTTGGGGCAGTCAGATCATCAAATCATTGCCTGCACCTATTTAGCATCGGCCTCTCAGAACCAGAATCTATACATGTAGAAATACACAATATGTACTGTTACTCTAATAAGGAATGATACAATGTTGTGGCTATTATGGTGCTGGCCGCAGCTTGGACCTGATTTAACATGTGGAGGAGTCCATTGCATTGTGGTCGCTTAACTGATTCATATCACATATCTTACATAAGTTTAACTTCAATTGAAGTGATATAGACTCTCCTTTAATCATTTGTGGAGTACATAATGATTATTTTTACACGTGGTGAATCAACGTCAGGAATCTAAGCCTACTAAAAATTCACAGGACTGAACACCCGTTTGTATTTTCTGTGCTCATCTTTGTCTTGTTGTGAGGATGAATTGTTGTTCCATTTACTTTTATCATGTTCAGTGGTGAAATAAAGTGTATATTCAAAAGCCAATAATTGGATGAACATGTATAAATTATGGAATTTAGGGAGTTTGCCTTATTTTCTTGGCATTTGTGAAAATTGGAAGTTGGATTAGGTATGTGAGGTACTGCTTAATAACAGCCACTATTTGACTTCATGCCCTGCCCAAAACAATTAACATAGCATAAAACCAACCTTCCAGCCAAAACATTTAATTAACTTGGATAAGTAGTCTTTTTTAACATGATTTAGCAGGACATGACAACTTTGAAATTTGGTTGCCAAAACACACAGGGCGCCCTAGCGGTGGATTGCTCAATAATATTAGAACAATGCTTTTGGATAATATTATTACTTTTGTCCGATTGGCATTGTCAGGGACATAGGGACGAGGAGGACCAATTGCCCCTCACAATTTTTTGAAAATTTCACTTGGGAGTTTTATCTTTTTTCTATTTTTGCGCCCCTCATTTTTTGCTAATATTACAAAAGAACTTTAGGCTTTGTTTCTTTGCTGAAATTCCAGGAATTCCTATCTAAGGAATTTCTGAATTCTTAGACAAGGTGGAATTCCTGGATGCTCCTTTGCACTTGAGCATCCAGGATTTCCATTAAAATGCAAAGGAAGTGGAATTCATGGGTTCCCAAAGGTCAAAAGAGACCTTTTGTATAACTGAAATCTGAAAATGGGCAGAAATTCCACTAAAGAAAGACGGCCTTAAGTTAGACTTGCCTTTTTATTTCTACAAAAGCAAGTCATCTTTAGACAAATAGGTGGCTCTCTCCTAAGTGACAAGTTTATCTCCTTTTTCTTCTATTCTTTAAACTCATTTGAGTCAGTTCTCGAATATAGAAATATATGGAGTTCTACAACCCATTTGCCTTTTGTTTCTATTCTTTTCTTTGCCTGAGTTCAATTAATGTCTCTTTGATGAGTATATTTAAATGCATATATTATTTTTTCTTCCTCTTTGATGAATATATTTAAATGCGTATATTATTTTTTCTTAATATCTTGTGTATTTTTGTCAAATACAATTACTTCTTGTTATTCATTTTTTATTTACTTTATATTGTGAGTTTTTTTATGTCATATTATTTAAATATGCCGAGATTATTGATTTCGATTAGATTAGATTGAAAATCTAGAGCTATGTAAATGAATAGCTAGATTGGCAATAATGATGACCAACTAGATCAAATGAAGGTACTCTTTATGATACATCCAATTTATTAGTTATAAATTCTATTAATTACCGCTTATAGCCCTCCATCTTATTATAGGTTACAATTGTCAACAAAAGAGAATGGACTGCCTAACTTTTGATTCTCTTGCATATCCAGAAATCACTATTATATGTTGACTTATAGTTCTCCAGAAATCTATCATAGGGCCAACACAATTATAATCTAAACCGTTCAAAATGATTACCATCCTTTTTATTGATATATCATAAATCTCATATTAATAGGAGTGGGGCCTACCGTCTGATTGAGTACTTGATTAATTGTGTTTGTAAAATATTGTACAAAATGTAGTTTTATACAAATTAAAAAAAAAAGAAAAAATGATAAAAAAAAAAGCTCACTGATTCTCATTCGTGATTTACAGTCATTGATGTAATTGATTGGGTTAATTGATTTACAAGCACTTTTGTCAAAACAACTTATTACTTTTTTATACCTCATTTCCTTTTTACAAGTTTTAATTCTTTTTTGCCCCCTCCGGAAGAAATTGCTAGCTCCGTCGGTGGGCATGACCCACTTGCAAGTAAAGTAAGTGTAACGTAAGCTCCATCCTGCAATGGTTGGTTTAATTACGTGGTTTCATAACAGTTGTCCGTGATATCTCTTTTTTCATCACTTGAGATGGGGACGTTTGGGAACTCTAAGTCTAATCTAGGAGGAGCTAATTAGATAAAGATCTTAAAGAAAAGCCCTACGTATTTAGGTTAAATGAACAGTTAATATGCTATATAAGTACAAAAGAAAGCCCTAATTTGACATTAGAGGGTTTGGTAGACCTATAAATAAGGGTTTATAGGAGGGTATTTCTCTTTAATATCTTTAAAAAATTGATTTTTAACTTGAAAACATCCGATCTTAAGACAAATAGTCGAGGACATTTGCATCATTACGAAGTAATTTCAAGGGTCGTTACATAGGAAGGAAATTTTTGGATCTCCTACTCAGGGTCTTACACTGACATGTAGAGTCCTAATTGTATTCTTGGTCAGTATTCATCGTAAATAAAAATGATTGAGTGATATTGCTCTTCTTCCCTCGATTCTGCATGCGATCTTGTTTATGGCCCACCTCTGCTTTGGCATTAAGGTACCTTTTTTTTCACGGTACCCATCTGTAGGGGTTGGACCATGCCCTAGTGAGGGTAGTAGACCTCTATGGTGTTTTAATTTTTTAATTAGTAAAAAGTAGTTGTGATATCACACAAAATTAGCAGTACAAAAATGCCTCGATGGTATTTAAAATTTTTAATTAGTAAAAAGTAGTAGTGATATCACACAAAATTAGTAATACAAAAATGCCTCGAGAGTTTTCTCAGCTTCCGTCATCGAGTGTGGACTCACAGGTGAGAGGAGGTGGTTCTCACCCGATTGCCTAGGGTTTGAACCCTGGGCATACCACGTCTCACCAGAGGGCTTTGTCACCTCACCTGATGTCTTCTTCCCTATCTCGAGGGCTTCATTGCCTCACCTGAGGTCTACGGCACTCACCCCATGGAGTTTCCAGCCCCCTAAGTTGGGGTTCCAAAATAATAAATTTCAAGATGTCCCACGTATAACCCATCATTAATATATACATGGTATCCTTCTTCCTTCTTATGTTTCTTTCAATAATGTGGTTTCAAGATATCCCATGCATCAAGAATGGCGGTAAGGAGCATCTATTCTTACCAGGGTCGAATCCCAAGTACGTCACCTCTTCCCACTTGTGTGGGCTTTTTTTCCGCTTGAGTGGGGCTGCCTTCTTGTGTATATGCAGGCTCTCTCTTGCATCCCAGCCCCTTTGCTAGGGTAAAAAAAAAAAATGTCCCACACGTCTTTAACCTTTACCATATAAAAGAACCGCTCCTTACCCCACCGGTAAGGAGTTGGGTTCTTATTGGGGAGGTAAGGGGTTCAACCCCCACCTCCTCCTATATATATTCATGCATGTGCATATACGAACTTTCTTCCTACTTCGGTGGGCTTCCTTCTCAGGTGTACCGCGCTTTATATCATATAATAAATAAACAAAAAAGTCCCAGCCACTGTAGCTTAGCTGGGGTTAAAAATAAAAATAAAAATAAAAATAAAAAACCTTTACCACACAGGCTCCTTATTATGGGTTTCAAGATGTCCCCATGCATCTTTGACCTGCACAACATGGGCTCCTTGCTACTATGGTTCGTTCAATTATGTGGTTTCTTACCTTTTCTAATGAAAGGATTTGACTAATTAATCTTTTTTTTATTAATACAATCTAACTATGATTTCAGAGCAGTTTTCTATTATTTCTATGTTTTGGTCCTTCCCTTTCTACGTGGAGGACCTAATTAGATTAAGGTCTTAAAGAAACACCCTAAATTTTTAGTTCTAACTTACAACAAAGAGATATGCTCCTGTGAGAGATATCTTACCTTATATGAGAGATGGCGGTGGGTACTCTCATATTTAAGTTGTTGACATTGGATATGGATGTGAGGGCCATAAAAGAAAGCTCAGGATTTGGTAAACGGTAGACCTATCTATAAATAAGCACTTATAAGAGGGTATTTCTCTTTTAATTTCTTTAAAAATATGTTTTAACTTGAAAATGGCCAAATATGTCATGAAGGAGATTTTCGGATCTCTTACTCCTGCATACCCTCCATTTGGGAAGGGAGGAGGGGAGGGGAGGGGAGGGAAAATTTAAGGGAGAAGGAAATAAAGGGGAGGGGAAGGAAAATTAATTGTCCTCCTCTTGTTTGGGAAGTAAAAAAGTAGGGGGAAGAAATTGAAAAAGTATAATTTTGTTTGTTTGTGAGGTACAAAGACAAAGACCATTTTATCCTTGCTTTTGAAATAAATTCAATTAGAGTAAAAGGGCAGTTTAGTCATTTCCATAACTTTCCCCTCTTTTCCCCTTATTTTCCACCTTTTTTTTGGGGGGGGGGGGGGGGGGGGGGGGGGGTGGGCAAAATTTTCCCCCCCCATTCCACCCGCTTCCTCTTTAGGGCACGTTTGGTAAACGTAGAAGAATCCTCTATTTAGTGGATTCTCTCCATTTCCAAAGTGAGTTCCATGTTTAGACGGAAGAAGGATTCCTACAAATTGTAGAATGTATGATTCAATGGTTATAAATATGTTTTATAAAAATAACCAAAAATCCATGAAAAATCAAGTCCTCAACTTTCACCTTAAAGTTGTTTGCGGTCATCTAGAAAATCTGAACGGTTTAGATCGTGCAAAGGGGGCCCACAAGAATAAGAAATTACCCGGACTTTTTTGTAGATATCTCAAAATATGGTAAGGATCAACGGTTGAGATTTGGTCAACTACCCGTGTTTGACCTTGTAGAAATAACTACTGGTTTAGATCATGATTGTGGGGCCCACAGGAACCAAAAAATTGAAAAAAAGGGATTGGATTTAATCACCTTTTTTGGCCCACTGCATCACAGAAATTGGCATTTAACGGTTTGGATGGTTTTGTAATTATCTCACGATCTATGATGAATAAACGGCTGAAATTTTGTGAGATAGCCATTTTGAACCTTCTTTTATCGGTTCAGATCTTGATTGTGGGGCCCATAGAAACCAAAAAAATGCACATAACCATTCTTAGCCTGAAATCACTGTAGCTCCATGAATCCTCGTGTGCGTGGATTCAAGTGATTGGGGGGGGTGGTCTGACGCCCAAAATATTTGGAAATGTAGAATCCTCGCATCCATTTAAGACTTTTCCACGCAGAATCAAACATGAATTTTCTACAAAATCACGGTAAACTAACAGAATTCCGCAGCGTGAGCGTCCCCTTGGGTTAGTGTCTTACGCTCACATAATATAGTCCTATTTGTATTTGGTCAGTATTCATGGTAAGAGCCACTGTATAAATTATTGAGTGATACTGCTTTTCTTCCCACTATTTTGCATGTGATCATGTCTTTGGCCCACCTCTGCTTCAGCATTAAGGTCTAGTTGTCCCACCATCTGGAGTCCTGCATCCACATACCACATTATTTGGAACCTCGTGTCTTGTGACTCTTGGCTCTGGCCCTGTCTTGGTGTCCTGTCTTGACTTGTCCCTTTCACGCATGTGAGTCTTGACTCTTGAAGCAATGAATCCACGCCAAGATTTACATGATGGAAGCTCTTTCCTGTCAAGCAGTCTCTGTATTATAAAACGAGAGAGACCATTGTACTGTCAAAGGGCTTATTGAAAAGGATCCAAATAGGGATCCTGTTTGGACCAAACAGAGCCCTCCATATAGGGAGTGAAAGGAGGGCGGAGGAAAGAGAGGTTGACTTTTTCTTCCTCCACTCCCCTCCGCCCCCCCACGTCGAGGGCCCTGTTTGGTCCAAACAGGGATCCCCTGTTTGGACCAAATAGGGAATCCAGTTCCGAATGGAAAAATGTTTATTTTTTTAGTTTTAAAGTGTTTTTCTCACCTAGGCGAGGCCTAGTGGGTCTGCTGTGGCAGCGCCTCGTCATTTGGTGCTTAGATGAAGAGTCCGAGATCAACATAGGTCTAGAACGGCTGATATTGACCGGCTTAAAGGTGATAGGTACCAATTTTATGTTGAAGGCGGAGCCAGTCCAGGCTAAAGTCCACGAAACCGCGGCTTTATGCCCTCAATTTTTATTCATTTTTGTATGCCCCAAAAAAATTTTGTCCTCTGACAAAAATAAAAAAAGACTGCCCAAAACATGAAGAAGGATTCAATTTTTAAATATCCCATGACAAAAGAGCCCTAAATTAATGATTTTGTGTTATATTTAAAAGTAAAAAAATAAAAAAAGGAGTATGAAACTTTAGAAATTGAAAAAGATTAGGCCGGCTACAAAATTGGTGAGGTTCATTACCATTATCTTAGCCACAAAATTCAAAATGAATTGATACAATTGTTAGCGTGTGAGACTAAGAATGTAATCATTGCAAGAATTAAAGAAGTAAAATATTTCTCGATTATACTTGATTGTACTCCTGATGTAAGCCATGAAGAACAAATGTCTCCTGTGATTTGTTGTGTGGATGTTTCAACAAGTCTAATAAAGGTGGAAGAATTCTTTTTAGAATTTTTAAAGGTGGAAGATACAACGGGGTTGGGGCTTTTCAATGTACTTCAAGAAGGGTTGAGTACTCTTGAACTTGATTTTGATAATATAAGAGAACAAGAATATGACAATGGATCTAATATGAAAGAAAAACACAAGGTTGTACAAAATAGGGTACTCAACATAAATCCTAGAGCATTCTATATACCTTGTGGTTGTCATTGTCTTAACCTTGCACTTTGTGATATGACTAACTCTTGTACTAAGATTACATCTTTCTTTGCAGTGGTACAACGATTATATTTGTTGTTTTCATCTTCGCCAAAGAAATGAAAAGTGTTGAAAGATAATGTAGAAGGTCTCATGGTCAAGCCATTATCGGAAACACGTTGGGAAAGTTGTGTGGAAAGTATTAAAGTTATAAGATATCAAACCCCACAAATAAGAGATGCTTTAGTTGAATTGGCCCACAGTACTGAAGATCCGAAAATAAAGAATGATGCGGAGTCCTTAGCAGAACATGGAATTGGCAGTTTTGAGTTTTTAGTTGGCATGATTATTTGGCACAATCTAGTATTTGCCGTTAATTCCGCTAGCAAGGTTTTTCAAAACGAAGACATGCACATAGATGTTGTTGTTGATCAGTTGAAAGGGCTTATTGCATTTATTGAAAAGTATAGAGAAACTGGATTTGTAGAGGCCATGATTGAAGCTAAAGAGGTTGCAGGTAGAATGAATGTTGAGCCGGCATTTCAAGAAAAACGAATCATATATAGAAATAATCAATTTAACGAGAATAATAGTGAAGAGGCGACACAGTCAGCTGAAGAATCTTTTATAGTGAAGTATTTCTTATATATTGTAGATTAAGCTCTTTCATCACTTCAAAGCCGGTTCGAACAGTATCAAGTATATGAAAAAACTTTCGGATTTTTGTTTGATTTGAATGATTTAAATGCTACCAATGATGAAGTTTTGATGTCCTATTGTGCTAATCTTGAAACTTTTTTGAGCAAGGATGCGCTTTCTGATATTGATGAGAGAGATTTATTTTCAGAATTGAAAGTGTTGAAAGAAGTTTTGTCAAAAGAAACAACAAAGCCAATTGATGTGCTCAATTATTTGAAGGCCGGTGATGGATGGTTATTTTCCCAATACATGGATTGCATAGAGAATATTGCTAACTATACCAGTTATAGTTGCCTCTGGGGAAAGAAGTTTTTTAAAGTTAAAGTTGATCAAGTCTTACCTTCGGCCAACCATATCACATGAAAGATTAAATGAATTAGCTATGTTGTCAATTGAGAAGGCCATGGTTGATAAGATTGATTACGTAGCTTTGATTAGTACATTTGCAGCAAAAAAAATGCTAGAAGTGTAGTGTTTAAATGAATTTGAAGTGATGTAATGACTATTGATTTTTCTATATATATGTTTTGAATTTTGGTAATAATTAATTTATGACCCATTTTTTTGAAGCTAATTTTGTATACAATATAGAGGGGCTTTTTGAAATCTTTGCTTTAGGCCCTAAAAATCTCACGGCCGGCACTAGTTAAAGGGCTAAGATGTAAGGATCACTATAGTCCCCAGTAGAAAAGACAATTTGCTCCACTGAGGGCCACCCTTGTCACTGTAGCTACTTACACACTCTCATCCCACATGCGTGACCTAGCATCTAGCACCATGCCCAATTTCATAGCCATGGGACCCCTACTCACTACTGGATCAGACTTCAAAAAATGGGATGGTCAAGTGATTTAAGGTATTAAAAGCAAGGGTTGCGATAACTTGATGCAGCTGATTTTTGCATAACCCTTCCAATCTATCCCTCCCCCTTGTAGAAGTCAATTTAAGCAGGCCCTGCGGTGTGCTATCTGCTTGGAGGTGAATATTTTTTTCTCCACAAGAGAACATGTGGTGTCGGCCACAAGATATGCATAAGAAAAAGGTAGATGTGCTGCATGTTGAGAAGAACACAGTAGAATCTTACAATTATATGAAAAATCGTTTTCTTCTTTTGCTGGAAAAATGTCCCTCTCAGTAAGACTCACGAGACTGGTGATAACCATGAAAGTTTATTAGATGAAAAGATAAGTCTTAAGACACAAGGCAATATTGAGCAGTTAGTGCTCGCTACTCACATATCTGGGAATTTATCACGGCCCGTATAATGATAATCTGGACCATTCAAAATGGATGTCAACCCATCCAATGATACATACTAAAATTTCATTTCAATAGGCTTCGATCCCACCATTTGATTGAGCACATCAATTTGATTTGGAAATTGATGTTTAATTTGGAAGTTATTTGGTCAATCGAACTCTCAATCTTGCATCAATTTTAATTTTATCTTATCAAATAAGAAGTGTCCTATACATCTTGGATTCCTTAATCCTAATATAGGAGAGGTGATTATGGACTAGATCAGACCAGATCTAGCCCATTTTGAACTGAGCTTGAGCCTTAGATTTTGGCATGTGGGCAAGTCCTAGATTTGGTGGTTGAGAGCCTGAACTGGAGGCCTGACCTGAATAAGATATATAATTTAGGAAAAAAATTAGCCCTTTTAGAAAAAAACTCAAAACCCAATAAGTTAAGCTACAACTTTATATAATAAGTAAGAGACATTTTTTTAATAAAAAAACATGATTCACCTGGGCTCTGGCTTAATGTTCTTCTTGAGGGTTGAGTTTTTTCCGGGCTTGGATATTGGACAGCGTGCCCAAACTCATGCCATGAACACCCCTGTTATCCACCTTTCATTTAAGATTTTGTCATTGGTTAAACTTGTGAAGTCATTTATGGAGATGGCTACCTCATATGGATCCAACAAATTTAATGGGGCTCATTGATATGATTTATTACTTAGAAATGGATCTTAGAAATTGATGTGCGTGATGGAGTTTAGTGGGATCCAACAATTGGCATGTGACTGGTCAAAAGAATGAATAATCTAAAGTATATTGGATCCCGTCCAGCCTCTAATGACACAAGTTTGGTGGGATCCTCAAGCAACCAAACATGGAATTGGAAGTTGCCAAGTTCCAACAATAACAGGTAAAAGAATTTCCAGCAACCAAATTCTATCGAGAAATTCTAGTAAAAAAACAGTCCTGGGATAACATTTACATTTTACAATAATATGACTTTTGTTCTAGTGGTGGACTGTTGAATAATATTATGACTTTTGCCCAATTGGCATGGATTAATATGATTATCTAAGTCAGTACTAATAATAAATAAATAAATAAAGATGTCCCCACACGCCTTTGACCTGAACAAAATATAACAAGATGATTTTATATAACTAGTGAGATGTATGTACGCGGCACGTAGATGTTATTGAGAGCCTCCATGTTAAAAGAGACATGTTTACTGTCATAAAAAAAAAATTTAAATACAGATCTCTAGTTCTTATTATGCCTACTTGAGTTCATTAATGAACAAAACATAACTTTCATTCTATTGTGATGATCAAATACTTTCTGCACCAATTATTTAGAAACTAAAGTAAAAACACAAAAATACAAGCCTTGTAAAAATCCCATCATTCAAAGTTTCACACGGTTCCTAGTGCTTAATTATATCCAACCGATAAATAAATGGCTCTCATAAGAAATTTAAAAGTTCCTATAAGCATTGATGAACATGACTGCTTGTGTCAAAACACCTTCCCCTTGGTAGAGCCTATAGAAGAATCTGCCATTTAATACGTTAATTCAATAACAAATATAGTTTCTAAACTAGTTTAAAAGTTGTTTGAACAGAGAGTTTAAGCACACATCTTGTATGGTCAAAGCAAGAAGCCCTTCCAAGCAAGGATTAGTGACATCGTGTAGCCTTAATGCACGGAGGCCAATTGCAGAAACTGTATCAGCAATAAATCTTCGATCTGGATCTTTAATGTAATCCTAGCAAAATACTATAAAAAAATGAGCATTAGTGTGTGGTGACACATGCAATTAAATGACTGCATGTGATTGAAGAATGTAAAGGCAGAGGAATATAGTGTCACGCAAATGAGCAATAAAAGAAAGAAATGCATGACTAGATTAACTCCACGCAAATGAGCAATAAAAGAAAGAAATGCATGACCAGATTAACTATGTATGTACTAATTAGAAACTTTACTTCAAAATCAAATAATTACGTAACTAGCAGCAAAGGCCCGGGCAAAAAAAGAAAAAAAATTGCTTTGTGAATCACAATTTTCCTATGAGAGCATTAAAAATTGTGAAAAACGGCCATTCCCAACACATGCAATAATTAAAAATTTTATCTGACCATTAAAAAAATATCAAATGAATTTAGTTTGAAGAAAAGGTAAAAATAGAGATCACGTAACTATTATTCAAAGTTATGTAAATGATGGTAATTCAACGCAGTTTTGTTGATCTAAAAGGAATTTCATCAATTAATGTCATTTAAGTTCTGTAGCATTAAAAGTTTGTGCAATATTTTGTTCTTTCAATTCTCTAGAAGAAGTACTTATTCCAACGTTTGCATTGGTCCCATTGTTTTGCCCTTGCAATTCTGTAGATAAAATAATCGAATAATTTAGAAAAATGAAATGATGAAATTTAAATTTGATTCATTAAACTATCTGCTAATCCTTATTTATCTCTATCTATAACAAGCAACTCATATCTCTAATCATACACTCTATAGAGATCTATCAATTTAGCAATCTAAAAATGATCTCTCCATCTTTTCTATTATCAATCTCTATAAGAAGCATGTCAGGCTCCACAATGCAACTGTGTACAGCTATTCTTTGGTTCTGGGTCGACCCATATGAAGAAAAACAGCGTCTCTGATCTTAGACCTAGGACCCAGGACCCAGGTCCCGGAAATTGAAGCTCGATCATCCTCTCTTCTCTTTATATTTCTCTTTCTTCATTTTTGCACACTAAATCGTTGTGGTCATTTATAAATGAAAAGATTTTTCACCCCAATCTTACCTCTGACATTAGACCAATCAACGTTAAAAACCATCTAATATGTAGTATTTATAAATAATAGCTATATAATAATTTTAAAAACATTGTATATACTGATTAGGTCAATAATAATATGAGAATGTTTCCCTTCTTAAACTTTGTTATATCTTTAGTTAAGTTTGCTACAAAGTCCAAAAATAATTTTTAGTTTCTTTCTCTAACTAATCTAACCCCAAGGGGCTGGCCGAGTGTTCAAGACCACGGTTCCTCCCTCTTTCGGAGCTAAAGGTTTTCGTATTAACCCCTAGTTCCCCCTTCTTCAATAATCAAAGATTGAGTCCACTAGTACTATCACCTTTGGGCCACAGGGGTGTTTCTCTGGCTTCCTTCTGTGCCCGGAGGGATTAGTCCAGCCTAAAGGGATGAGAACCCTTCGATAGCAAAAAAAAAAAAACTAATCTAATGAAAAAAAAAAATCAGTTACTAAATGAACAATGAGATACAAATAAAAACCAAAACGAAAACCTAAGGATCAAACCAATATAGAAAAATATCAATCATGCCCTACCAGAACATCAAACACATCTAGTTGGGCATCGAATGTGAGTAATTGATACTATCAAAACCAGATACATCCGGTATAAAACGAATGAAAAAAATATATCCTTTCAGCTCATAAACCCAATTGAGATCAAGCCATATCAAACCAAAATCCTAAAAGAACGTAACAAAAGAGTGATATCAAATACAATGTCACATGAAAACCAAATCAATCCAATTTAACCCTACAGAATCCAAAAAGAAAAAAGAAATTGCATCATTTCACATAAGGAAAGGAAGCTAATTAATTCATACATTCCGTGAGATATAGAGGGATATAAAATATTTTAGTAATAAAGCAATTGATTTGGAAGACAAGTTACCAATAGGGCTCCCTAATACTTTGAATATATTATTCTTGTATAAGAATGATATTATCATTTGCTATCAATATTGATAACAAAATCATTGAAAACAATTTGCAACAAAGGCCACGTGATAAGAATTTATTATCATTTTGGGGTCCACATTGTATAAACTTGTAAAGGAGTAGGTTTTAGGGGTAACCCATTGTAGCAGTACGTCAAAGCCCGTGCTAACATTTTAAATCATTTTTAAAATAATATATTTTTCTATCCTTTATTTCTTCACGGGTGGTTCTGTCCAATAATCAGCAACATCAAATCTCTCTTCTATTGTAGAATCACTAACATGGAATCAAACTCGAGAGTTAAAAATAGAAAACAAAAGAATAATTTAATCAATATTAGGGGTTTAAGAATATAATTGCACTTTCATAATAAAGAATAAAAAAGTCCCCAAATGCTACATATCGAGATGAACTTGCACTATTAATTCTCGACGACCAATTTGCATGATCAATCCAATGGCCTCTCAGTTGGATTGGCTTTTTGAGCGGCTGAGATTTGTCACAGGGTGAGGCTAGGCTACTCCATGTAGGGGTGGTGATGAGTTAGGCCAGGTTGACCACATGTGAGATTTACTGGGGTTGGTATCTCATAATGCAATGACTTGGGCTCGGTTAGGTACAGATTAGACAACAAGCATCGCCACCACCCGTCCCTGGGTGGTTTGGGTAATTCACATGTAAAGTGAATTACCCAAAGTATTAAATATTGTACTATTGGATATATAGATTCTAGACCCAACGAGACCCAATCCTGGACCACCTTTCCATGAGTGGGGTTCACCTTTCCATTACTTAACTGTTTTTTATTTATTTTTTATTTTTATTTTTTAAGAGAAGATCTAATAATCAAACAAGAAAACACAATCAACGGCCAAAAAGACGGCAAACACTAGCCCCACCATCCTAAAAACCGCCCACAGAAATTAACCCAAGTGATAGGGGTCCTAAGCCTACAAAAAGTTGAGACTTGCTTGACTCCATTTGACAAGATGGTGGGCCTCCATATTAAGTTTTCTAGGAATGTAAAAAGTTTTTACAGACTAAAAAAAATAACAGCAAGTCTGGATATCTCTAATGACTGTGTGGATCCTCCAATAAGAAACTCCCTAAAGCTTTTACAATTTCCAAAGCATCCATGCACAAAATAATTCTCGAAAGCCTACATCCTCTTATCGCCTTTAGTGCGAAAAGGGTAACCTCATTCCAGCCTCTTTAGTGGAGAAGGTTCTTGGTCCTTTGGCGGCACCTACAGCAATAAGAAAACCATTATGAAACATTGCAAAACCAAATGCGGACCGACCAGAAGAGGGGTTATAAGCTCCGTCACTAAACAAAATAGTTACATTCTCAAAATTTCATTCCCCATATTGAGGAAGATGGGTTAGAACATGAGACATAGATGGATATTCATCCATAGATGGGTGGCTATCCATTTTGGGCTGAATAATCATACTATTAGCAAGTGAAATAGCCCACATCAGATTTGGAGATCTGGCTTTGAATACATATTCGTTTCTCATCCTCCTTATAGCCCACCATATGGCTATGAAAAGAGTTTGAGATTCTAGATCAGCGAGCGAATGTTGTCCTACAAGCCCATCCTTGGACCACCATTTCCACCACTCATCTATATTATTATGAGAGAACTTGTCGGCCAAAGCACCAAAGTTTGATCCAAACCAAACAGCTCAAGCGAATTCACACTGCAACATGATGTGCTCCACTGACTCCTTTTTATTCTTACAAAGAGGGCAATTAGAGCGGAAATTGGGGTCCCCAATTCTTTATTTCAGAGTGGATCTCACTGGAATTGCTTTCTTTAGACATTTCCATCCAACCAATAAAACTCATGAAGTGATGGGATGCTTCTAGTAAGATTTCCAACTTATATTTGGGTCATTGCAATTAGAAGGGAAATTGGGGTCCCCAGTTCTTTATTTCAGAGTGGATCTCATTGGAGTTGCTTTCTTTAGACATTTCCATCCAACCAATAAAACTCATGAAGTGAGGGGACGCTTCTAGTAAGATTTCCAACTTATATTTGGGTCATTGTGATTAAACCTCCTTTTAATGATGTATTTATAAGCTGATTTAGTCGAAAGATCCCCATTATCAGTAGCGGTCCATATTCTCCTATCCTCTTCCATAGAATGAGAGAGGAATATTTTTGAGATATCCGCCCTGCTCTCTTTTCACTAAAGATGTTGTTGATCTTTTGAAGATCCCAATTCCCATTGGAGTTCCTAAGATCCTTGACCATCAAGTTCGGTCCATTGACAGGAGAGAAGGGTTTCCTTAGGCCTTCCGCACAAGAAATCTAATTACATTTCTACACTAATATCTTATTCTCATTCACAATAATCCATCCAATATTATCATTAAAAAAGCTCAAGCTTTCAACAAAAGCTTTCCAAAACCATGAATTCCTCCCCCTACTTGAAGCCTCCCATATGTCTTTATTTGTGCAATATTTAGCTTTTAATATTTTAGTACAAAGAAGATCTGGCTTAGTTAGATAATTCCAACATGTTTTAGCCAGAAGAGCTATGTTGTTGATGCTAGATTCCCTAATCCCCAAAACCCCATCTTCTATAGGTCTACATAATTCTTTCCATTTGAGTTTTGTGCAAATTTAACTGAGTTCTAAAACAAATTTCTCTGAGTTCTAAACAAATCTATCTAAGTTTTTGGCTAATTTATCTGAGTTCTGAAACAAATTTATCTGAGTTCTAGACGAATCTAACAGAGTTTTTGCCAAATTTATTTGAGTTTTTGGCAAATTTTTCTGAAATTTGAAAATTTTGTTTAACTTAGTTTAAGCAAATGTATTTGCATTTTTTTAAACTTATTTGCGTTTTTTAATTTTATTTACGTCTTTTGAAAGTTTTTTGCATCTTTTGAAATTTATTTACATTTTTTGAAATTTACTTGGATATTTTGAAATTGATTTCATCTTTTGGAATTTATTTATATTTTTTAAAATTTATTTGGATCTTTTGAAATTTATTTACGTCTTTTTAAATTGATTTTCATCTTTTAAAATTTATTTATATATTTTGAAATTTATTTGGATCTTTTTAAATTTATTTACTTTCTTTCGAATTTATTTGTGTTTTTTTAATTTTATTTAAGTATTTTGAAATTTATTTTTGTCTTTTGAAATTTATTTACATTTTTTGAAATTTATTTGAATCTTTTGAAATTTATTTGGCTAATTAAATGGTAGTTGACCATTATTAATGGCATATCCTACTAATCGTGAGATATGATTTTGAATAGTGAGATATGATTTTGAGAAAAAAGGGTAAATTAGACATTTTAGGTCTTTAAATTTGAAAAAAATGACCTATCAAACTATGAAAAAAGACTGTGTACTGTTTGCCTTAAAGTCATGCTTTGCGGGACTTCCGACTAAAGCCCCCTTTATTTTTTTGAGGGCCTTCCTTATCTTGGTTGTCGCCTCCCATTGAATAGGATTGCTTGTACTAAAATGGGAAACAAAGGAGAGAGTTAATTGCTCCATTTAACGTTATAATTTTATTGATTTGCATGGCAGGCTAGGCATCAAAAGATTGGGGAAAAACCACGTCTTTCAGTTTCTACATTTGTGCAGGTAAGAGATTCTCATCAAGGGAAAATAGCAGTAATATGTTTTGAGTTAACATAACTAGTGCTTTTGCAGTTTGTTGATGTTACCTCAAAGCCTAGTTGGTCTTTTAGCCATAACTATGATCTTTTTACTTCTGTTACCAGTTGTATTTGACACTGTTAGTTCTATTTGTATTCATCATTAATTATTGAATGGTTTAATTTTTGAGGAGCAGACCAGTGTATTCTCTTGTAGAAATCTTTGGTTGGATATGTACCACGAGATTATACTCCTTTGCATCTAAATTCCCCAGTTGCTATAGCTTGCTGATGAGAACCTATTTACTTGAAGAGAAAAAGTTGTTTCTTGGAGAGTCAGTGGTGAAAAGTGATATAGAAGAAACACTTTTTACCTTGTCCCTATAGCAAGGACTTCATAGGGATCCTGAGAGATGCATATTTACCTACCTCTTCCTGCTTACCTGTCATTTTGTGAGGTGTGGAATGTGATTATACTGGTATGGGTCATCTCATTTTTCGTTGAACAACTGAAAACAAGTGATGAAGTATCTGACCAGTATGGTTCACAGAAAGTTTAGCCTCCCATGACAATCAGTTGGTCAAGCAAAAAGGCAGCACACAGGGATGAAACCTATCGAATTTGGGTAAGAGGTTATAGGGTAGCTGGAACAATCCCAAATTATCAATAGGAGATCCGGATCTGGACTCTTACCTGATTGTGCCCAGTTTACAGAACCTTTACCAGATTTGAATTTGAATGAAATTACCCCCAGACAAGCACACAGAACTGAACAAAGGTGGACCCTGGCATGAATCGAAGGCTAAACACTTATATAATATACTTAATATACGTATAATGCACTGTCATGACATCGGGCATTTGGTTCTTGGGGATGAAATCCATGTACCAAATGCCCCTAAACTTGGACCAATTTGTTTTTTCAAGGTCTGTGCAGTACCAGCATAAAATCTTCATGCAATTAGGTTAAACCTTGTCACTTCTTTGAGCTTGCAGTGTAGAACTCTATAGCAATTAGGGTCCGTTTGGAAAGGGAGGAGGGGAGGGGAGGGGAGGGAAAATTTGAGGGGGAAGGAAAATGAAGGTCCCTCCTCTTGTTTGGAAAGTAAAAATGTAGGGGAAAAGAAAGTGAAAAAGTATAATTTTATTTGTTTGTGAGGTACAGAGATAAATACTATTTTACCCTTGCTTTTGAAAAAAATTCAAATAAAGTAAAAGGGCAATTTAGTCATTTGGTCACTTTCTCATCACTTTCCCCTCATTTTCCCCCCTGTTTTGGGGGGGAAATTTTTGAGGGAAAAACACCTCATTTTCCCTCCATTTCCCTCTCCCCCATTTTCCCTCCTCCCTTCCCAAACACCCCCCAAAATCACTTTCCATCCACTTTCCCCCCATTTTTTTCCTCGCCCCCATTCCCCCTCCTTCCCAAACAGACCCTTAGAAACCACTTCAGATTTTGCAGGCGATTTATACTTTCAAATTTGTTTCAAGTCAGCCGAAATAGTAGTGTTCATTTCTGTATGGAATCCGAAATGAAATGAACTATTAACTAGTGATGCAGTGCGATCCAAGAAAAGAGGCCCCACTAATGGGCCCCACCAAGGAACCCTACAATAATTTTCTTTCTTTAAATAGTTTAATAATTTTAGTAATTTGATGTAATTTCTGATTTGACTTAATTAGAGAGGTTTAGTGATTTGATTTAATTAGAGATTTTAAGGAGTGATTTTAGGAATCACTGAATAATTATAGTTTCCTTACTAGACCGTTCCTCTGTTATAAATAGAGAGGGATGTTTGATAGTAAGCATGCTATATTGATAATGAAATTATAGTTTCCTTATTGGACCATTCCTCTGCTATAAATAGAGAGGGATGTTTGATTGTAAGCATGCTATATTGATAATAAAAGTGAGAAGTGTTCTCATGAGTTCCTTTTGGGTATTCTATCCTAATTGGCCTTTGGGCTTGAGTCAGAAGACTCAATCTCACCTTCGGAGGTGTAGATCGTCAACGAGTTCGTGGTTGGGCTGCACCAATTAGTTGGCCATAATTTGGTCTGTTTTAGGATAAACAGATTGAAACAATTGAAGCCAATACATTGCTATAAAAAAAGGGTTTCATGGTTTTTTTAAGATTATTTTTTCCTATTGTTTGTACTTCATATAAATTTTTATTTTTTCCACTGCATTTTTCAAAACAAAACAGTGGATTAATCAAAATACAAAGTATTCCATTTTAGAGGCCAACAACCATTATGGCATCCATAGTGAAATTGACAACTATTGTTTGTATAACAATCTCTAATTGTCTTTCAAATTATCACCCTTTCAGCAACAATCTTTTTAAAAATAATAGAGAAGGAGGGACGTTACTGAGAAGACATGTAGCACACTTGAAAGGTGCTCACTGTCGAAACCACAAAGTTGTGATTTGACTTTTGAGGCATGTTACGAAGTAAAAAAATGATAAAAGAAATAGAAAGAAGATTGAATGAAGGAGATGCTGATGATGGAAGCAAGAAATGAATGCTCAATTTAAGAAAGGTGAAAATAATGGCCATATCAAAAGAGAATAAAATGTTTTGATGGAAAGCAAAATGGATGCTGGACCATGGTATCACATTGTATCGACCATTTATAAGATTGCCCATCATGGTCTCCTTTGAGTCCTTACTGCTCAAACCGAAGAGGGTTCAATTTTGAGGTCGGGTCAGGTCCGTGGAGGACCCTGACTGAATTATTATTTCCTCTATCTAGACCCAGCTCCAATTGACACATGTGGATCCAGACTAACTCAAGGCATGTCCCAAAGCCCAATCATTATATATATGATATATAAGAGTAATTTTCAGGAATGGGCAGGTCATCCGTGCTCATTGAAATACTTGGTCTATGAGGCCCACCTGGAAGCATTAACAATCAAGGTGGGCAGGGGTTTGAAAGATCTCCTTTTCACAATGCAAACCATTCGATTTGGGAACTACACTTTTCAACAGGGTTGGGTAAAAACTAGGTCGAGTTGACCATAGGTTTTGCTTTTGGTTGAGACCCAACTAGTGGCCCACCTGTTTTAGAAATAGATTAAGTAATCCGAACCAGCACTCAATGCGGGTCCACCCAATCAGACCTGTACAAACTCCATCCATGTGGGTTACCCATTTAACACAGAACCTCTAGAAGTTGGTCCCAAGTCCAATCCATGTCAAATGAGGTTAAAAATTAAGCTCCATTAAAAGCCAGAAAAGCCCAATGCAAGTTCAGCTCATTCCACTAAATATAAACTATTTTTAGGAATCAAAAATACTAAATCACCAAACCATTGAAGTGTGGTTTTAGAAATGAGGGTCAACCCTAACCTGACCCGTTTAAATGGGTTATTTAGTTTTTGCAGGTTGGACCCAAATGCAACTTGGTTACTAAGTCAAGTGATCAGGTTTTGCCACCCGTACTTTTGAGGGGCCTCAAGGTTATTAACTCGTAGCTTGATTAAGTTTTGATGGGCAATTTACATGATCAATCCAATGGCCTCTCAGTTGGATTGGCTTTTTGAGTGGCTGAGATTTATCACAGGGTGAGGCCAGGTTGTTCCATGCAGGGGCGATGATAAGTCAAGCCAGGTTGAGCACTCTGTGGGATTTACAGGGTGAGGCCAAGTTGTTCCATGCAGGGGCGATGATAAGTCAAGCCAGGTTGAGCACTCTGTGGGATTTACTCGGGTTGGCGACCCATAATGCAATTAGTGGGCTTGGTCAGGTTCAGATGAGTCAAAATATTGCCCCCCCCCCCCCCCCCCCCCGCACACACACACACACACACACACACACACACACCCACCTGAAAGTATGATATATTGTACAATTGGGTATACAGATTCTATACCCAACTGGACCCAATCCTAGACCACCTTTCCATGATTGGGGCTCACCTTTCTATTACATAACTGTTGATACACCTTTGACACCGATTGTGATGAGGATATGATATAAAATCTTGCTCCAGTTAGTGAAGCGACCACCATTGGATTGACGAAATCTTGAACAAGTGGGTAAAACACAGTGATCAATCTAACCGTTGGCATGTTGAAATTGACTTTTAATATTTTGATAAAAGTAAATACCGTGGGTGTTAGAGGTATATCAACAATTATTGGGATTCTCAAAAGGTGGGCCCCACTTGAAACTTTTAAGGGTCCAATTTGAAACTATCAACTAGCGTAAAAAGAGGTAGTTAAATTAGATCTTACAGTAAATAGCTCCTAATGTTTCCAGGGTCATGTTTCATATTATTACTTGATCAAACTGGTCTGAAGCATTCATTGGATAGTCGGTGCCCATCATATTAGCCTTATGATATACGCAATACGTACAAGTGAAACTAGAGCTGCAGGGCCAAAAAAGAGAGTGGTTGGTTAAGGTTAACCTACCTCAAGTCCAAATCAAAGTCTGCATTTAAGGGCTACCTTTCGGAGATCTAAACTGTTCAAACAATGAGCCTCCTTATGATTGCACAGGTAGGCCCATGGCCCATAAAAGAAATTACCACTGGATTAGTGATTTTTTACCAAAATGTGAGATTAAATATCATAGTTAATCATTCTTAACAAGGAAATCAAACTTTCTTAATAATTGATTATTATTATTATTATTATTTAAAATTGATATTTTTACAGTTTTCTAATATATTCAAAGAAAATTCTTAAATTTGAACTCTGCTGCAGTTCTGATTGTCTATGTTTCACATACAAATGCAATTCTATGTTGTTCTTATCTGAGTCTTAACAACTAGACAACTTGTGTGTTGACGGATTGAGCTGAGCAATCCTAGTCTTTATCTTGCAAGCAATACTAGAACACTGTTAAAACAGATTTTGTATTGCCCGAGTACTGCAAGTTTTTACCATGACCAAACTGATACTTCGACTAATATCATGTTTGAGGCAGAGGGCGATTTAATCCAATGGTTTAGTTATGGTAAAGGTGAGGCCCGCATTGTATATAATTTGCTAGCTGTTTTTAATAATTTAGATTCCTCATGTTTTCTTAAACACACAAGTGACTAACTTCAAGAATAAGAGATGTCAGTGAAACCCATGTGAGATGTGCCAACGCATCTCATGTCCTCTAAAAAGTGCACAGTCAATTCCTTTTCGTCAAACTGGGAGATCATCTTCAACTGATACTGTCATATCAATTATAACTTAATTTTGAAAATTTTGTAAAATCTTAACTCCCGAACTCGCAAGTATACTCTCGAGCTTGAGAATAAACCACAACGCCAAGAACTAACTTTCAAGCTTGCAACTGAATTATTTTTTGTATTCTGAATTGAGAAGATTGTTGAAAAGATCCATCGTTTTGGAGCTAATTCTCATCAAATTGCAGTAAGAGTAGAGTCAGTTCAAGACATTATTGGACTTGATAGAAGATACGAATCGATATGGGTTTGGGAGAACATCTTTTCATAGTAATGAGTTGTGTCGTGAATCTTTGTTTGGTTCTAGTCCTGTTTACCTTAAATGTTGGACACTTCAACAATGAAATATTGTTTTACATCTATTGTGCGTGTTTAAAGCTTATGATTGATCATTCAAAACATTTTTCCAATTCTTCAATATATGGAAACGACTGGAAAGAAATAATGGGATGTTAATTGAAACAAAACTTGCGAGTTCACAATACTCATATATATCTTCAACTAGCGAAATATCTCTCTATGTAGTAATCAACACTTGGTTTGTAATTAAACTTTCAGAATATATCAGTCATATTCAATAACCAGTATGGCAAATTGGTATACAAAATACTCGTACAAATGGATAAGCCGATGAATACAAGAATACATTTCCAAGGGGATAGCCTGCCATCCAAATTTGCACATTGAGAACCATTCGATTAAAACAAATTAAAAGTACAAAAAGTTAAAGCACATCACACTATACACCATAATAGCTTCTGTGAGATCTTGTGTGCGAAACTACTTTTAGCATGGTCCCAAAGAAGAAAGGCGTGGTTGCATATGCAACAACTACCGACAAGGACACAGACGTCACAATTACCCACACGGTCCCAAGACAGCTTGTGCGCGATCCTATGCAGCTTCAAATTCAATGTCAAACAGTCAAAGATAAATGTACCTGCACCCAAGCATCACATTTGCAGCCATATCAACAGGGTACAAAAGGGTTCATGAGGAAATTCAGGTTCCTGTCAAGTTCATTGCACCAGTAGGTGCTTTTACTCATTTACACCATTGCATCAATGCATCATTGGACCCCCATCAATTGTACAAGGTACAAACTAGAAACATGCACTTATCATAAAATCAATAGACAAGTGCTTTCACACATTCAATCCTCAATCCACTTTTTCTAGTTAATGGAATACAGTTAAATATAGGAGCTATGTAGAAAGAATGGATAGATTGGAATGGGAAAACAGAATTCATGTACCCAACTCCAACATAGTTGGGACAAAACTTTGATGATCGATGGTTATGATGATGATGATGTAGTAGAAGAATATAGCATCTATGGTGCCGTAATATTGACACAACATGAACTTCTACATTCCTCTAAATTCAACCCTTTTTCCTGTCCATTTGATTAGAATAGAATGCATATGACCTTTTTTTTTTCTTCTGTCTATTTGATCAAAATAAAATGTACCTTGCTTCTTTAAGCATTGTTTTCTCTTTGCAAATTTTTGGCGTCAATAGTTCTGACCTTGAATATGCCATCTTAAAATAGGATGAACAAGTACCAGCACCATCATTGTCAAACCTGCAAAGTAAAATCAAAAGTTTTTTAGCATCTCCATATCTTTCGGGAAGAAAAAAAAAAGAAATTCAATAGTTCTTGGTTGTCAAGTAAGAACAAACATGAGGGATGACAGCATTCTTCATAGGATTCTATAATAAACCTTGGAGCATCATTGTGGAAATAAGAAACTCAATAGTTCTTGCTTGTCAAGTAAGAACAAACGTGGGGAATGCTGGTATTTTTCTTGGGATTCCAGAACAAAACATGGAGCATCACTGTGTGGAACTAGGTGATTCTGTTTGATATGAATGTTAGGAAACCAAAACGAATTAACCTGTAAAGCAACCATTCTGTATCAAAGAATTGATTTGTGCAATAGATAAAATTTTACAAAATTGTATCATGATAGGTTTTTGCAAAACCAAAGACGAATTCCACAAGCCATTGGAGAATCGCCAAAAACAAAACCTCAACATCTCCAATTACCAAACCTTACCAAGGTGAGGTCATATTTGATTCAGCACTTATCAAAGTTAGCATCCCATCCAAATAAATAAATGGCCCTGCTTCTGATTTTGATTCCCAACTGTTGAGTGCTTGTCAGATTGAGTAGCATCAAGAACCAACCAGCATGCATGTTCACCATCTCAAAACCCAATCAGAATGGGTGCATCCATTGTCCTGAGTAAGAAAATAAATGAAAAAAAGAACAGAGAATTAGAGGCTAGAAATATTCAAATGTCATCTTGAAACTGGATAGTCATGCTCATGAGACTATAGACAAATATAAAATGATGAAGGCAACACGTGATATATTTATCTGTTCAACTTATATGATGAGGCTAGTGAGAATAGATATAGCATCTGTGATAAAAAGTAAAGTAATGATCATTTATAATAACTGTGATATACAGAGTATAGGAGCCAAAAAGATGCCAACATATAGGTTCTCAGATGACGTCCTACAAGATAAAATGTCCAAATGCTTTAGCAAGTGCTTGCAGTTACAGAATTTGAAGTAGTAAAGAACTGAAACTAGTAACCATTTTGACCGATTCAATGAAGTTCTAATAAAATCCCATTATCTCTCTAAAACTAGAAAAAGACCACACTCATACTAACATTTTCTTTTTGAATGGTCACTCATACTAACATTCCTTTCTTAATATAGACTTGACGAAACTAAATAATGCAATTAACATCCTAAGTAATTATGAAAAGACTTGTTCCCTTGGGAGATCTAGGGCCTGTTTGGAAGCACAACACAAGTTAAATTGCAATGCAAGTGCAAGACAAAACAAGAATCTATAAATATGGAAGTATGAAATCAACTTCAACACATACGAAACCAACAACTTGAAGTAAAGGTATACATAAACTTTTTTACGTGATGGCTGCTTCTTTGCAATTTTGGCAGTCAGTGGCTACTTTGGGATTAGCCAAACACAAACATAGACAACTCACATCGTAACTCCATAACAAACAAAAATGCAACTTTCCTAACCAAACAAAACAGAAACAGAACGTGGGATCAAGCACTGGTGGTACATAACAAAGTTCCTCTTGTGTATACAAGACGAACAACTCTTTCATGTTCCCATGTGCTTTGTATGTGTCCAAACCAGGGAAGATATGCAAAAAATGTCACAATGGAATTTTTATAAACAAAACAATAAAAAAAAAGAAATTTTTATAAACAAAACAATAAAAAAAAGAAATTCTATCAATGTGATTGATAATGAAGGTTGCAAATTGCCATGTTCAAAAATTCAAAAGTTTGACACAGCCCAACAAACTCAGCTCAGTTATCAAGAACCAACCCATTATAATCATGCCCAGCCCAACCATGTTGATCCAGCTCATCACTCAAATCCAGCATGTACAAGATCTCCCAGCTCAAGAGGATTATCTTTGCATATATTTTCTGATAACTTGGAGATTGACAAGCAAATGGAAAGCATATCTTCACCACCCAACACAGACCACATGTCAAGAGTTATCTTGGGCACTGGAAATACCTTGTGGAAAGACCTCTGTCGACCTCATCGTATGAAATCAAAGATGCTACACCATAGCATACAACCCATTCCCTTGATATTTGGAGCAAATAAAGAAGAATATCCATTGGCCATCTCATCATTAATTGAGTCCGCTATCAATTCATGAAGAGGATGACACATCAAAGATGCCATTAGATAATGCTTGATTGATCCTTTCTCATTACACATTTGTAAAGAAAATCCAATGAAACATATATATACAAGAAAAAGAACTTGTCACCTGGAAAAAAAATTCAAAAAAGGGGTGAACGATTCTGTCCTATTTCATAGTTGGCCTTATATTTCTGAAAATTGAGAAATTCTTTAGTGATTGGGCAACAACATAGTTTAAATAGTCACACTATCCTATAAATGACCCTCCTTATCTATAACAAATGGGAGACAGACATTCAGCCATATTGCAAGAGAAAACTAGTCCCCAAGCCTATCATAAGTGGATGAAATAAGATTCGATGTTGATTAGAAATATATTGATAAGCAAGAAATTTCCACTCAATATCATCTCAACATATCTTCTTTTCTTTTTTCTTTGTTTTTTTTTTTTTTTTAAGAATTCATTTCCTTTACAACATGTTACAAACAGGATAGAACAAGGCCCTACAGAGGCCACCTATACCAAACAGACCTTATTTTTTTCATGTACATATATTTCATTCTAAGATGTGAACAAGATGGTTCACATCCATCTCAGACATTTTGGTCACAACAAAACCACTTCACTCGTAAAAGGTAAAACAAGAGACCTTTCTAATTTGCTTGAAATATCATATAGAAGGGTAATAAGGCTCCACCAATTATTTCTCCAGACATTTTAGTTGGTCAGGAACTTGGTTTTGCACAACTATTTCACAAATTAAAAATAAAAAAGTAGTAACGAGTAACCACGATAATAATAACAGTAGAAGAAGGAGAACAAAAACCAATCAATGAAAGAGTGGTGGTGCTATAAACTTACCTTTTGTAAATAGGTCTACTCAAGCTCTTTTTATGATCTTGCAAATAGCCTATGCAAATCGAAAGTCCAACCAAATAGGCCCCCTCATTCATTATACAAACACTTGCACACACAGAAAGAAATTGATCGGGTTTCTTACATTCTTACGGGCTATATTTAAAAAGCATTATAAACCATGATAAACTTCATGAGCAAATTTACTAACAAAAAAATTACATGTGAATGTGATTTCTTATAGACGAAACTAAACCGAGCATGATAAATTATGAGAAAATCTCAAATGCAAGCATAGAAAGAATAAGAAACATGCTTGTTGGGATATTTGCTCGTTTCTTTTCTTTCAGCTTCTGATATATGCTCATTGGGATGCTGCTCTCGATTCTAGTGTGATCTATGTGCATCCGAATTCATTTGGATCTCTCTCTCCAAAGTTCAAAGAGAGATGGCCTTCTTTCGATTTATACAGAAAGACCCAAGATTCCAACGATCAAGATATCATCAGAAAACCTACCAAGGAATGGAGGAGTTTCTACCTCAAATGGCACAAAGTGAAGGTATGTAGAGCTACAAATTTATCCAAGTTTGTGATAAAATGTTCTCAACATGAATCGCTTGAAGTTGGAGATTACTTGAGAGCAATTGGACAACTGTGCTCAATGGAACTAGGATTTAAGGATATTCAGCTGTTTCTATTCACAAAAAATCAGAATGTGATGCCAAATTTGATTGGACTGCATTGTTCCTCGTTTTGCATAGCAACACCAGGGATGATTGTCCATTATCTGTGTCCTTTAATGATCACTATTCTAGTTAAAACTGATGGCTGGAGTATTCAAGAAACGCATTTTGAGCACATATTATCTGACCGATCCTTTAGAAAGGACAATTAAATAAAAAAATAAACATTTAAAACAAACAAAAAAAAAAGAAAAAAAAAACCTTAGTAGATCAAGAACTTCATCTGTAGCAAGAACAATAGTTTCTAAACTTGCAACAGATAGGTAACAGAACGATCATTCAAGGGGACAAGCATCTTTCAAAAAAGATGAACTGGTTGAGACATTACATCAAACACTTTGTGGCTAACAAAGACAAAAAAAGATGTGATAGTTTTGTCATGTTCAATCTATATCCCTTTTTTGGCCTTGCATATCATTAAACAAACGGAGATCATCATCTTCTTTCTTTGAGTTTTCTAAGCAACCCATTAATGAAAAAGGAAAAAAATACAAGAAGTGCTTATTTCAAAGAAATTTCAAAAGAAGTATTGCAGATGAAGAAGAAAAGAGATGTAAAAGAAATGAAGAAATGTAAAAAGATATTTACCTGTTCGATGTAGCTTATGACAGTGTCGTCCGTGTGCTTGTTTCCGTCTTGATAAGCAACGATATGAAAAATTGCATACGATGAAGAGAACTGAGGAGGTGGTTGCAGAGATCATTACCAAGATTTTAAAAAAGGTTGGAGTCGCTGCTTGATGTCATTGTCTTCCCACTCCAATGCTTCCCACCATGAACTAGAGCCTTCAATCTCCTTTAGTGCTGGTGCTACAATATTGGTGCCATTGGAGAGGAAGGAGAGACTCTTCAACTTGGGACATTGATAAATTTCAATAGTTTCCAGCGATGGCCATTCGAAATTAGAAAACCCTCGGCAAATGCTAACCAATTCCGGAAGAGACGAGAGATAAATTTTCTTCGTATTATGGAGGACGAGTCTATCATTATTATAACTTATAACATTATCGGTATGGCTTGCGACAGACATTGACATCTCCTCCTCCTCTTCAATTTCTATTATCTCTTCTACCGTCGAACAATTAGTGACGTAGAGGGTTTCTAAACTGCAGAGTTGTCGAATAATACTCAATTGGAAAACCTTCTTCAAGTTTTTACAACTATGAAAATGCAGCTCTCTTAGTTTGGAGAGGCTTCCGGGCAACAGTGGACCATCGCATAAGCTCCTGAATTCAGGAAGATTCTTGATAAAAAGCGTCTCCAAGTTGGGTAGTAGTGCACAAGTCTCCCGTTGCTCATCTCCGTCAAAAAGAGTTTCCATCTTATCACAATCTATGGCCCGACACTCTTTCAACTCATTCATGTTTGCGAGGCACAACTCTGATAGCTTTCTTACGGTGCGATGATCATGTAGTTGAAAATAGGAACAATGAGCAAGAGTCTCATAAATGGTGGCATGTGAGATCCCAAGACCACCTTTGTATACCAAACATCTTTCCCATTCTTGACCAGGAACATACCATGCACCCATTATCTTCCTTATCTCAGTGCCAACCCGAAACCGGAATCTCCTAAACCAGCCCTCTTTCACCGATTTTCTATGACGTAGAAAACGCTCGAGACACTCCACTTTTGGAAAGTATGCATCGAGATAAGTAAGATGTTCCAACCTGCATAATTCTTCAACCACGACTTCCATGCTTTCATCATCCCACTGCTCCTTTTCAACATAATCACGTTCAAGATAGAGTGGTCGTTGTGGGTGTTTATCAAAAACATACACATACAAGCCCAGTTCTTCCAACAATAGGAGATTTGGAATTATTCCAGTTGGAACTCTCAATTTCATGTTCCATTCTTTAGTGTCCTCGCCATCATTTTGAGAACAATTGCGGTATTGAAATCCCACTATCAAACGTTTCAAATGAGTTAGTTCCCCAACCTCCATAGGTAGATATTTAATTGCTGTGCAGCCTCCCAAATGAAGCACCTCGAGTTGCCTGAGCGCTCCTACTTGGGATGGAAGTTCTTCTAAATTACAACAATCCTTCAAATAGAGACCGCGGAGCTTAACCAAGTTCCACAAGGAAGACGGCAAGGACTTTATTTCTGTCCGACTCAAGTCTAGAATACATAGAGAATGCATACATTCAAAGAAGGGAACGGGGATCATTGTTAGCTGATCATTATCTTGCAACAATAATGAGGACAAAGTGCTACAGTTCGGCCTCTCCGACAAACAACCCAAACTACATCGCATTAATGATATCTTTTGTGATTGTAACCATTCCTTCTCCTCTGGTGGTTGCTTTACATGCCTACCGGTTTTTACTAAGAACCCTGAAGCTTCTTTCAATGCAAAATCCCTAATAATGTCATGCATTTTGACATGTTCTTCGTTATAACCTCTCTCCAACAATGACGCATCGACAAGATTCATTACCATGTGGCGACCATCATCCCGTGCCTCTTCAATGCTATCAACTCCTTGAATGTAGCCCTCCAACCAACAATACTCTACCAATTCAGTTATCCATATTTCACAATCTTCTGGGAACAATGAGCAGTACAAAAACAAATTTCTTTCACAATCGTTAGGTAACCGATCATAACTAATTCTCAAGCAGGAGAACACTTCCTTTTCCATGCCTTTAATTTGAGACTTCGATGGTAATTGCAGTTTCCTTAGCGTGTTCCTCCACACACCAACATAACTAATCTTTCTCAATGATGAACCAATAACGATGATGGCAAGTGGTAAACCACCACACTTTTTAACGATATCTCTAGCAATTGGTTTGATACGAGGAGACATGGCAACATCTCCAACTTTTTCATTGAATAGGCTCCATGCCTCCTCTTCAGATAGTTTCTCCATTTGTATTTCCATATCTGTTTGCATCTGCCGACATACGTCAAGGTCTCGAGTGGTCAACAAGACCTTACACCCATTATCTTGATTTGGAATTGGGATCCCAACGTCAGACAAATCTATTCTTTCCCAAATATCATCTAAAACCAACAAGAACTTCTTCCCCCTTAAATGGTGATATATGTTTACTTTTAGCCGATCATCAGACATATCTATTGCAGTACATTTCAGACGTTCTGCAATATCATTTTGCACCTTTCTTCGATTTCCTTCTCCTGAGACAGTTACCCAGATGACAATGTCAAACATGTGGGATTCTTCCAGCCGATTGTTCAACAATTTCAGACTTCTTGTCTTGCCAATGCCGCCCATCCCCCAAATCCCAATCTTTTGGATTCTGGCATCTTCTATATACCCCATTATCCCATGCAATCTAGTCTCGGAGTCGGTTGATGAATTAATTTCTACAATTTGTGGCTCAACTCTCTCCAGTGGTGCATTAGAAAACTCTTTTCCCTTCAACTTTGGTCGTTTATTACTAAGATCGGTGATTTCCTCGATAACATCACCTACCCGTTTGCCCAACTCTGACCTCTTGAAAACATTAGAACACCGCATATGCTCATCTTTAATGGACTGCACCTCAACTTCTAACTTTTTCACATCTTCAAGCCACAATCTACTCTCCCTTGTTGCCACATTTGGTGATTCTCTAGTTATTTCTTCCACATCATCCCTCCGGGCAAATAAATATCGTGCATTTTTGTCCAATTGTTCCATGTTCTTCTCGGGATTTGTTATGTGACCAATTTGCTTACCAAAAATATCATACAGGAGCTTCCCAGTTTCAAAAACTGATTTCCCAGTTTCTAAAATTGATTTAGTTGTATCCATGCCTGTTAAGAAACTAAAGATAATTAGGAAAAGATGAACAATAGCATCAATACTATCCAGATTATGTAATACTCACAAACACATGTAATGGTTTGAAAATTCAAAATGACAAGTGTCAAGCAACTGTGAAAGAAATAGTTCTTAATATGAAGATTTTGCTATATATGTGTGATAACTGTACACCCTTTTAATATTACAATAATGACCCATAGACTTTATCTATATCCGTCAACCACCTTAATCGACGGTCAAACCTATCTTTTTACATCATGTTCAACTAGCATATTTATAAAAGACAAAAATGTTGTTTCCTTATACCTCTCTGCTGTAGACCGTGTTTGAAATTAAAATAACTTTAACCAAACCGTTTTACAATATTCACCTTGATCTAAATTGAGTTAGCATGGTATTCTTACCATTGTTTCCTTTTTAAGGTTTTTTTTTTTTTTTTTTTTTGGTGAAAGTGTCCTTTTCAAGGTTTAAGTTCAGAAATTACAGTATTGTAGGGGGTATTTTTTGTCCTCTAAGTAGGCTTCAATATGAATATGATTAGGTCAGATTGAGTTAAGGCCAATGTGAGCTTGACCCAACCATACACAATCCCAGCACAACTTGAATCCAAACCTGACTTTTAAACTGACCTCTCAGCCCAAGCAACAACCCAGGTTCACTTGTTGCTGTAACCTGACTCAATCAGCCCTCATATCTTTTATTTCCTACCAAAAACCCTTGAGCCCAAGAACCCTAGCTTCATGGATTATAGGCAGAAACCCGAAGCCCACAACCTGGATTTAAGGTCAGACTGTAGTCAATATAAGTGATTTCTAAGTCTAAATGAGCTGTTTGGATTGTGAGGAGTGGCTTTTTGAAAATTTTAATATATTTTATCACAAATTTTTGAGAATTTTAAATGATATTCTATCAAATGATATTCTATCACAATTTTTGAAAATTTTAAATGATATATAATTACATATACAATGCTTTCAAGGAATTCATTAATTTAAAAGTACAGAGAGCTAAAAAATTGAATGATACTTGAATCTATGGGTGTGGTTAGAGATCAAGATCCTCACGTATATCAACTACTCTTTATATGTGTGCTAGAGAAAAGAAACATTGATAGAAAGGAAAAAACCTAGGATCAAGAATATATGAGGGTCAAAACCATTAATCTAGAAAGTATCAGAATTTGTTTAAAACCAATTGAAAATTTCACCCTCAATTTTTTTAAAAGCAAGATATTCTTTCAATAGGCACATCAAATTTTCAGATATTTTTATAGTTTTTTATTGATTTATTTCGGTGCATTTCATATTTTGTAATAATTTTTTAAATTAGTTTTTAATGTTTTGATTTGGTTCTGTAATGATTAAAACTTAAAAAAAAATAAAATAATGAGAAATTCACTGGACAAAATCACCCTTGATGGCCCCTAAACCAAAAAGGCCCCAATAGATATTTTGAAACTGGAGTGGTCCCCTGGAGTCTTTCTCATTCTTTTTCTATATATATATATATATATATATATATGGTGGCTCTTCTGCACACTACAATGGGCGCGAAATCCATTTTTCCTTTTCAGAAAAAAAACACCTCAATCCCCTTTTTTATTTCTTCGCAATCTTGTAGGCCCCTAGTTCATGATCCAAATCTTGTCTATGCCTAGAATGCACTGTTTATTTTTAGTATAGTTTTGGGGTCCTCGAGCCCACTAAATTATACAGAAACTAGAAATCATCTCTTCTTCCTCTTCCCACCTCATATATTATATATACACATCTAGTTTAAACAAATGTAATACAATGAATGACTATTGAGAATGATATGAAGTTTGTGTTTGCAATAACACATCGTCATGTTTCAATATTTAAAACTTAATATATAAATCCTCCTTTAACTCTTACCCATTGCCATCCCTAATTACTATAGTAAATTTTTAGTGGGAGAGAGTAATCATTCATAGATCCATCTCTATCAATACGAGGCCCATTTCATTAAATCTAAATCAATCACAAAGACAATCAGCACTTGTCCTTATAATTAGTTATAATGGACCCAATCCATGCACAACCCCCTATTTGTTGACACAAAAAAATTGTCACTTATGCCTCTTCATACATTTTAAACATCAAAGAAGTCGCATAAAGCTGCATCAGGTTACATAAAATGAGCAAATCTACTTCAAGCATCAAATCTTCTCAAAACCATATGAAAACTCCAAGATCCTTCAATACAGCCCTAAGGAGTGTACACATCAAGTTCTGGCCATTTCAACATCATTTGGCCTGACTTCACTCCTTCAGCAGCCAAACAAGAGCTCCCGGCGAAAATAAAGTTGGAGACCTTGTTTCACAAAGTAAAGCATACAATTGTTCTCAAAACAACTAGAGTGCTCTACATTAAATTTCAGGTCATTCCGTAATCGTTTGGCACAAAATGCAAAAAGTCATATTCTCCTCGCGACAAAGTCAACCCTTCTGGCGACAATAGCATCGGAGAAATCAAATTGTTAATCGGAGCTTGTAGATGGTCTTAAAACACTCCCAAGAGGCTCTATGTCAAGTTTTAGGTTAATTCGACACCGTTTGACCTAACATTAATCTTCAAGCAGCAAAAGCAGGCCTCCCGGTGACGGAGACCACCGAAATCATCACTATTCAAACAAGGCACATGAATGGTCTCAAAATACTTCCAAGGGGATGTATATCAAGTTTCATGTAATTTCGACATCATTTGACCCAACTTTGGCCCCTGGTATGAAAAGCAGGTGTCCCCGCGACGGAGCCCCTCTGGACCATGATTTGAAAATAAGAGCTGATGGATCACTTGACGAGGCTCCCTATTAAATTTCAGGTCAATCGGACGTCGTTGGACAATGCATTAAAGTGCGACATCTCCCTCCCAATGAAATCAAATCTACTGGCGACAAGCCCCATAACGGCTTCAAATTCAAACAAAAGACTAGGGAGGTCTTATTTCTTACCCATGAAGATTCACCTCAGTTTTTAGGTTATTCCGACATCGTTTGACCCGGTTTTGGCTTCTGACGACAAATCGGCGCCCCTGCGCGACAAAGTCTTAGGCTTTCTCGAAAAATTAGAAACTTTGCCCCTCATTTTGCATGGCTTCTCATCAAAATTTCAGTAGGAAAATCATTCGGAAAAATGTACAAAAGTACCATAAAAATATGCCAAAGACAGAAAAATAAGAAAAGGTCGGAAATGTGATCAAACGGGCACAAAGGGCCGTCGGAGACCATGGAAATCTAGGGTCGCCGGATTTCCGCGAAAACGCATTTTCGGGTCCCGTTTTCATTTTTGACCATTTGGCCTCTGTAATTTTTTGAAAATATGATTCTTGGAGCATGAAATCCGTTGATCTTCGTCAACATCATGGATTCGCCATGAAAATCATGGGTTCGTCATTGAATACCTCAAAATCATCATCCGACCAACCAAAAAAGCATACTTTCTGCGCGACCGATCTAGAAATTAAGAGGATGGATGGTATTGGCCCAGCAGGAATAATCAATGTCTAAAATAGCATGATCATCTGACAACAATTGATGTGAGAAATTCTTCAACGATCAAGACTTCCTACGTCGCGGGTAGAGTTCCAAAAGTCGCAACATGGCCCGCGACTCTTCAAATGCTTTGGCGGCCACTTAGTGCGGTTTATGATCCATTTTTATGACAATTTGATGCGGTTAATTACCCATTATCATTGACGACCCAATTAGAATCAAAGAAACATGAGATACAAGTCAAAGCAATTATGGTATTGAACCCTATAACTCCTCTCATGGTGATGATTAAAAGCGAATAATGGCTCATTATTCTCCAACGACCAATTAGAATTCAAGGAAAAGGAGTTACAAAAGGAGATACAAAACCATAAATCCAAAACATGTAACTCCTCCCATCATGGAGCATTAATGCATTTAAAGCCCATAAACACTCCACATGCCCACCAAAAGCCTATAAAAAGAGGCATTTCCACTATTCCAAGGCATGATTCTACACCGTTGCTTACGCTCCTACGACGGTTTCTCCCTTGTTGAAGAAGCTCTGCAATAACCTCCATTACGAGGTGATTGAAGACTACCCCCCCTTGCCCTCCCCTCCCCTCCCAAGGCCCATTCCTTCTCTCTCCATGGCTTAGACATGGCTCCCTAGCCCGTCTACTTGGATTTTTATTGAATAATATAGAATCTCTATTCGATCCTTATTCTTTAAAAATCTTAGGATCAAGCCTTGCCCAAGAATCAAAAGCGTCCTTTGTTATTATTAGAAGGATGACGGCGATGCCCAAATATGGTTTGCGGCCGTCAATATGAACGAGTCCTCACAATCTCCTGAGGAGTCAGATTCCTTTATATTTTTAAAGAGGCACAAAAAAGAACAAGTCTCATCTTTTTTGATGAGAATTGTAAATCGCCTCTCACGGCAACAAAAATCGCCTCTCACGGCAAACACAAAATCGCCTTTCACAGTAAAAACATCACCTTCCACGGCATTCGAGAATTCAAATTATGTCTCTTTTTTAACACATGCAATGAAAGTTAGAAAAAAGAAAAAAAAACTTATTTTATTTTCTACATGAAAATGTTGATTTACGGGCCATCGCCTATTATTTTCAAGTAGAATAGAAAATTTGGGATATCCGTACACAAAAGAAAAGGCGGCTGGTCGCTCGTCTCGCGTCACAAAAGGGTTGGACCTCACGAATTCTCACATCCACTGACCTCAGCAGTCTCGGAACTAAATGCGAACACTATTAGATTGGTGAGAGCTTCAAATACATCATTAGACTTTATGTGCATGGGAGAATTTGAGAGAGACAATTCGGACGTGGGATAAAATAATGATAGTTTTACAAATAATGACATATTTATCTTTGTTTAATGAATTTAAGGGTAAAGTTATCATTTAAAAAAAATCAACACAAATCTTTTGGTGGTCTCCTATTCTAGTTATGACTTGTGATTTTTGGGATGTGTCAGATGTGAATTTTGATCCCCCAAGGACATGGCTTGAGAAATCTCAATTCATCAAAATATATGCTATTTAAATTTTACATAAAAAATGAGGATTCTGACTACCCTAAAAATCGACGAATCACGATCGCCAACCACATTATCGACCGTAACACTGTTCTTCGACGAAAGTCAAAGAAAAATGGGAGAAAAAAAAAGAACTATTAGATCACCCAAGTGATCTAGGGTTCTTGGCTCTCCAAAGAAGAGGAGGCTATCCCTAATGCTCTCTACTGGAGGCTCCCTTGGAAAAGGAGGCTAATGATAGCTTATATAGAGGTTTGGGGCGTGCAAGAGGGTTTAGGGCTTTTGTTTGCATGAACTTCTAGAGGTTTCACGCATCCCAAGGCAGTTTAATGCGTCATTTCTCAAATTAGGGTTTTTAGGTGACTTGTGTGGCGCCCGGGTGGCATTTTAGGTGTTGGGCGCGCACACAGATGCGCCTATGTGTAACTCACTAAGGTTCTGGGGTCCCGCATTGAAAACATGACTTGGACGCATCCATAGTGGCGCCTAAGTGATCTTTTAAGGTTCCAGAAGCTTGGGTCAGTTCGGGTTGGTTTCGGATCAAATTCGGGCCAAAACAGTGGAAGTAGGGCTCAGGCGCACCTGTTGGGGGGCCTATGTGATTTCTAAGGTGTCGCAGATGACTTCCACGGTAGCGCCCAAGTGGAATTCACAACCTGGGCAGTGGCTTCTCAGCATAGTTCTGGGGCTAACTTCGGAAGGCCATATCTTTTGATCCGTTGGTCAGATTTTGACGTTCTATTTACCGTCAGAAAGCTCTCGGAACGTAGAATCCAAAGCTCATACATCTTAATGATCGGAAGTCAGGGAAAGGAAAGGACATTTGGAACAAGGGTTCTAGCCTCCTAACTTAGGGTAATCGGGCCAAAACTAGGCAGGTGCGCCCATGTGGATTTCTTGGGGAACTGGGGACCCGGGCGCACCTGTGGGGGCATCCAAGTGGCTTTTTAGCGAGGTCCTAGGGCGAACTTCCCACGGCCATATCTTGTGATCTGTTCATCGAAATTGGACGTTCTACATATCGTCTATAAGCTCTCGAAACGTAGAATCTGCTTGTCCATACATCATAATGATCAGAGGTCAGAAAGAGGAAGGGATATTTGGATCAATAATTCTAGCCTCCTAACTCATGCTAATCGTACTTACGCAAACCAACTGTAATCTTTCTAGGATTAACCTGAGTGTGTTCTAAGTGGTTCGGAAAAGGTTTGAATAGTGTCGTGGTCCTCTCCTTGTGTGAGTAGTGGGTTGGACTCGAGGTCTCGATGCGATTCAGCTTTTCTCTCACGAATTTCTAAGAATCGTTGAACTAAGTCCAAAATCAACAACAAGCATCTTCATTGCCATTAATTAATTTGAATTACGCCATTGATCATTTAATTATGGGTGAATTGGGGACATCATTGTATACGACAAGTATTTAAGGCTATCATAGGGGTCCAAATGAGGTGTCGATAATATGGAAGGTATTAAAATGAAAAAGGCAGGGGTGTAAATGCGAATACTGAAACCACATGGGCCTATTTACAAAGTCTATAAACCCTAGAGGGGTATATACAAAAAACTCTATTTATAAAAGCCAAAAATACTGTTACCTTATACCTGTTTGTAGAAATAGTGTCTGAAATTGAAATAACTTTAACCAAAATGTCTTACAATATTCACCTTGATCCAAATAGAGTTGGCATGGTATTCTTACCATAGTTTATTTTCCAAGGTTAAACTTCAAAAATTACAGTATTGAAGGGGGTATTTTTTGTCCTCTACGTACCCTTCAATATGAGTAGGATCAGGTCGGTTTGGGTTAAGGCCATTGTGAGCCCAAACCCTACACAATCCCAACATAACTTGATCCCAAACCTGACTTTTAAACTGACCTCTAAGCCCGAGCAACAACCAGGTTCAATTGTTGTAACCCAACTCAATCAGCCCTCATATCTTTTAACCCCTACCAAAAACCCTTGAGCCCAATACCCTTGGTTCATGGATAATAGGCAGAAACCTTATGCCCACAACCTAATCACTGTACTAGCTACTAAAACAACCCGGGAAAATACAAAAGCAGATGAACAGAAACCAACATATAAAATAGAACATTCACATAGTTTTAAGAAAATAGATGGGTAAAAATGCGAGGCCCATACTAAAATAATCATACATGTGCTGGCAAATCAAGTGGATCAGCTATAAAGTTACCTTCAAATTCTAATCTTATGGTCGGACTGTAATCAATATACGCGATTTCTAAATTCTAAGTCTATATGAGTTGTTTGGATTGTGAGGAGTCGCTTTTACTAACAGACTAGCAACAACACCCCATGCTTAGCCGAGGGCAAAAAGTAAGATATTACATTTTTAATTTATGAGATATCAAAATTAATTATAAACATATAAGAATATATTCATACATATTTATATAAAAATAGTCAACACATCTTTAATCATAAATACAAGTGTTATCTTCACATAGGCCAATGGTCATTTCAATCCCTCCGCACAAATTTCTTCTCTACCCCTTTGAAGTAGCACCTATACCATTTTAGAATCGATCAAACCGTTTTTTAGCTCTAGATTTTTTTTAAAAAATGTATAAACATCTTAACTTTAAAAGCCATAAATTATGAGACTTTAAAACCTCAGACTAATATTATTTGATCCCAGTAATAATTGGCCCACCTTGGATCAATATATATATATATATATTTCTTAATTATGAGTCCATGTGGGCCCACGAAAGTGTAATTATGGTGGGGCAAACCTAGAGTCATTTGTCTATATAATCAGATCAAAAAATGATGCCTATAACATTCAATAAAAAAAAACTCCAACCTCAAAACATTTTTATCACAAGCCCATCTATGAGGTGGTCTACCAGAAGGTCAGGTCTGATTTTCGTTCACGTGTGACAATCTTTGAATAGAGTAGAGCTCTATTTGGAAACTAAAAGTAAATGATATTTTTAATAAAAAATTTATCAGTGTGAATTGTTGAAAGGTAGGCCCCAGATATTAAAATAAAAAGATGACAATCTTGAAAGGATGGAAGATAGATGGTGTTGAGAGAGAAAATAATCCATAATCCATATTGACCTAGAAAACTAATATCTATGCATAATCCATGAGTGGGTCCTACTGCAGAAATAAGTTAAATGTGCGGGGCCCACTAATTGATTTGCATCCATTAAGAAACCAGACAACGGCCAATAGGCTTGCCTCCCTCCATCAGCGGGGCCCACTCTTAGAAAAAAGGGGTTAAGAGAAGGCCATTGGGATTTCATCCAATACTGGAGTCCAATCTTGAAATATATTTAATACGAACTGGTGCCCACTACTAGATTCATCCATTTAGGGAAAAAAACTGAAAGGAGAGTAAAGGAGCAACAGTTTGGATTTCAATCATCGGTAGGGCCCATAAAACATATTTAACATGGGATCCATTGATGATTAAAGATCTAAGGAAAAGAAAACAAACTAACTATAAAGATTTGCTTATAATTTGGATATTAGCAAGAAATATGACTCAAATTCAAACGTTCATAAAAATCTCTTATGAGAGAGGTTTAAGGAGAGAAAGAGTAACCCTCTTTAAAAAGAGAGACTTTTTAAGGATGATGTGGCACCCCTCACACAGCCCAGAGAGACTTTTTAGGGATGAGGTGGCACCACTCACAACCCACCTCCCCCTTTGCTTTAATATATATAATTCAGGTGGTGAATTCATGACTTTCTACATTTTGTAATCACTAACGACACTTTCGTCTATTTGAATTAGGGCTTGATCAAGAGGAATGGGCTAAATCAGAAACTGGGCGGTCAAGAAGGGCTCAAAACAGATTCCAAGATTAGTTATACATGTGTAGAGTTAAAAGAGAAGCAAAAGCAACAGCCTAATGGCCCAATTGGTCCATCCCATGAACCCCATTCAAGCTTTAAAAGGTCCAACAGCCCACAAATGTGCAGACAAGCAGCTAGTCCTATAGATGAATACATGCATGGGGCCCACGGCCTCTATGCCCAAGTTGCTAAAATGAAGCTGTGCTGCTGTGCACAAACCTCTTTCGTGTTTCCTTCCTTCAGATTTTAATTTCTTTCAAAAAAAAATTTTAAATTTAAGATTAAGTATACATATGTTAATGAAGGTCAAATCCACTGTACCAATAGAGGGAGCACCTCAACTAAATCACAAGACAGGAAGAGGGCCCAAAATACAGGGAGAAGAAAGAAAGCCAAAAGGAAAACTATGAACCCACAAGACAAGTCGGCTATAACTAGCGCCTAGGGGAACTCTTTATGTTCAAAATTTTTTTTTGGAAGGTCTAGGAAGATTCGTGTAATTAGGATTTTATAGTATTTTTATGCTTTAAGATTTTGTATGTCTTATGTATGCTTTGTAATGGAGGGTCATTTTCTACTTTGGATATTTTCTCCTATTTTGAATAACTGAGCTCTATCCCAAAGATTTAACATCCTTTTTTTTTTTGGTAAAAGATTCAACATCACTGTTAGTAGAATTAGCGATCATTGGTGAGAGCATAGTTGGAAAACTCTCCGAGTCGACTCTTGACTCTCCCGAGTTATCTCATTTTAATGGAGAACCGAGTCAAATATAGGGCAGACTCGGCCGAGTCATCTCATCTTAATAAGTTGTTTTTATTTTGAACTATTTGATTGATATATCTAATTTTGAACGATTAATGTTTATTTTTAAGTAATTATGCACGTGATTTGTAGTCAGTAACTCAAAATAATGATGTCTAGAATGTAATTTGAAACTTTATTTATTCTTTTACAATCAATATTTGGACTAACAAATTATGTAATATGCAATATTTTTTCTTTTTTTCCCCTTATCATAGTACTTTTCTTGCATAGATAAATTTATTGATTTACATTGATTATCATGAATGAATCTAAATAAAAGTATATTTTTATTTTTATAAATAACAGATTCATTTCTAAATATTATTAAAATTATTTTAAAAGAAACACGACTATCACGAGTCGATTTTTTTAGCATTGGACGGGTCGAGTCTAAGTCACGAGTTTTCCAACTTTGAGTGAGAGATCAACTACTTCTCTCATTGTTTTGGTGTTAATTTTCCTGTTCAGTTGAAGATTTTAGAGTTTTGGGCTGTCATATATGAATAAATTGATTTCAAAAAGGGGAAAAGAAGAACAAAAGTTCTGACATCATAATTAGAAACAAATAAAGAGATCTAAGAGATTTGAGATAGTGGCATGATCAATGCTCGGCAGCTGAAAAACAGAATATTGAAGAAAATGGAGGTGAGATTAAGTGATCTTGTAATTGTGAAAGGAAGCCGAGATTGCTCATATAGCTAGAGGTCAATGTTATGTCTTGGATGGTTGAAATTAACTAGGCACCTTGAAGGGCTAAGATGCAAGGATCATTAAAAAACATATCTTGTCGGCCATAATAAAATGACTTTTGTCCTTCTTTCTAATAAACAAAGACTGAAAAAGAAAGGTAGTGGGTGGAGTCCATGTCATACTCCATAATGTGGTAATTAAATATCAAAAGGTCATTTACATTATAAAAAGAGGGAGGAGCTTTGGTACACCCACGCTGCAGCATATTCTTATCCAATAGAAGTCCACCGTCGGTCATGGCAGTGTCTCATTTCCAAAATTTGACTTGCGCTAATCAATGTAACTTTTTTTTCCAATTTTGCTCTTCAATGTTATATCCGTTTGGGATGTGAACTCTTATATTCTAAGTAGGAATAGAAAGGCTAAAACACCTCAATCTCTCTCTCACCCTAACGTCTCTTCTCAACATTTTTCTCACATAAATAGAAAAATGGTCCCACCTTTCTCACATCAAAACAGGTAGACTGTTGCTTGATACTCCTGGATTCTCAGGCATTTTTTGGAATTTTAGATCTTGGATCGTGGATGCGTCACATCTATATCAAGGTTCATCACACATCTTGGTTGGTGTGGCTCATAGTGAATATAGTTGGGTTATGTCATGTTTTGGTTAGGTTAACGGATTGAAAATCAATAGCATATGCATTGCAATCTATATACCAAAGTAAATGTCGTATCCGCAGACCATGATTCTAAAACATATTTAAGATTACATGTTGGCCAAAACCCAAAGCTTTGCAAATAATCTCCTCTTTTTAGCAATGCAGCCAGATTTCACTATAATAGAAAATGGGCCATCATAAGATTGTTCACATAAAACACATGAATAATGATGACCACCTTACTAATTTGAATAATAATTTACAACTTGATTGAGACAATGGGTGCTAGGGTCCCAATTTGAAGGTGGGTCTCACTCCAATTCAAGATCAATGGTCAAATAAGAAAAACATTAATACGAAAGCTCAGCTCCTACCAGAGAGGTGAGAAATGAGGTCATTTTGTAAGCATTAGAAAGGTGGGACCATTTTTCTATTTATGTTAGAAAAATGTTGAGAAGAGACACGTTAGGGTGAGAGAGAATGAGGTGTTTTAGCCTTTCTTTTCCTACTTAGAAGATTAGAGCTCTCATCCCAAACGGATATGACATTGAAGGGCAAAATTGGAAAAAAGTTACATTGATTAGCTCAAGTCAAATTTTGGAAATGAGACACTGCTCTTTCATGTTCCATGACAGACGGTGGGCTTCTATTGGATAATATGCTCTCCCTATAAAAGAAACCCTTTCCTTTCGTCGAGAAAAACCATTAAATATAAATAAAGATCCTTTTGTTTTGTTGAATTGTGTAAATAATAAAGCCCTTAAAGTGTGGGATCAAGTAAAACAGTATTCATGAAGTAAAACAGAAACGTTCACTATAATTAATTTAAATGAGAAAGTGAAACAGTATTCATGAAGTTGACCCAACATTATTGGGAAGGCTTTCACAACCATGATAAATTCAAGGGAAAATCTAAAAAATGTATAAAATTTTTGTCTCATTTTTAAGAGAGACATCAAGATTTGAATATTTCAAAAAAGTATAAAAGCTTTTCACTATTCTTTCAATCAAGTCCTCTACATAAAAAAAGTTGTAAGAAATGACAAACGTACCCATCCCTTATGGGTTTTAGTCTATTGTTAACCCTTTTCCTCCCAAAATCAACCATTTTTATTTGCTGAAGTGGGCCCCACTAGGTCATTTGGTTTGTACTTCATCATTTTTCTTAAATGATTTATTATAGAAAAGTTTTGAAAAATGATATAAGGGTGCTTTTGTCATTTCTCAAAATTGTGTCTCAGAGAGGACTTTATTAAAAGAAATATGAAAAACTTTTATACTCTTTTGAAATATTCAAAATTTTATGTACTTTTTTTGGAATAAGGCAAAATTTAATACCTTACTGAAGTTTTTCTTAAATGCAAATCGCTCAAAATAATTATTTTATGTAGCACAAACCCATGCTTAGCAGCGCAGTCTTTAAAAGTTAAGAGGAGGTAGGACTCTTTACTATTTTTCACTTTCTTTGGCAAGTTTTTTTCTCTTGTTAGGAGGAGGATGATTCTTGTAATCAGGGATTTAAATAATGGTTAGATCAAGAGGATTGGGCTACATCAGAAACCGGATGGTCAAGATGGACTCAAAACATATTCCAATATTAGTTATAAATGTGCAGTATTAAAAAAGAAGAAAAAAGAGCACCTAATAGGCCCAATTGGTTCATCTCATGAAGCCCATTCAAGCTTTAAGAGATCCAACAGCCCACAAGTGTGCAGAGACGCAGCTGGTCCTAGAGATGCAGACATGATCGTTTCACAGCTTTTGTGCTAAGAGTTGCTAAAATGAAGCTGTGCTGCTGTTCACAGACCTCTTCCGTGTTTCCTTCCTTCAGATTTTAATTCCTTTCTAAATTTTTTTTCTTGTTTAAGAGTAAGTATAAATATATGACTAATGGTAAATCCGCTGTACAAAATAGAGGGAGCACCTCAACTAAAATCACAAGACAGGAAGAGGGCCCAAAATGCAGGGAGAGGAAAGAAAACCAAAAGGAAAACTATGAACTACCCCACAACCACAAGACCATTCAGCTATAACTAGTAGAACTCTTTTATGTTGAAGTTTTTTTTTTTTTGGAAGGTCTAGGAAGATTCTTGTAATTAGGGTTTTGTAGTATTTTTATGGTTTAAGATTTTGTAATCTGTGCTTTGTAATGGAGGATCGTTTCGGCTTTGGATATTTTCTCCTATTTTGAATAATTAGGTTCTATCCCAAAGATTTAACATCCTTGTCAGTAGAATTAGCAATCAACATTGCTTTTCTCCTTGTTTTGGTGCTAATTTTTCTGTTTAGTTGAAGATTTTAGAGTTTTGGATTGTCATATATGGTAGCTAATTAGAAGGGTAAGTAATGAATAAATTAATTACAAAAATCGGAAAAAGAAAAAGGTTCTTACATCATAATTAGTAACAAATAAAAAGATATAAGAGATTTGAGATAGTGGCAGTACCTGATCAATGCTCGGCAGCTGAAAAACAGAAGATCGAAGAAAATGGAGGTGAGATTATAAGTGGTCTTGTAGTTGCGGATGGATAGTGAGATTGCTCATATAGCTAGTGGTCAATGGACAGTGTTAGTTCTTGGACGGTTGAGATTTGACTAGGTACCTTGAAGGGCTAAGATGCATGGGTCACTAAATTAAACTTGTCTGGTCGGCCATAAGATAATGAATTTTTCGTTTCTCTAATAAAAAAATATTTAAAGAGAAAAGTAGTGGGGTGAAGTACATCAACATGTCATATAACTCCATAATGCAGTAATAAAAAAATAAAAATCAAAAGGTCAGTTTTGCAATATAAAAGTAGCACTTTCCGTTTTTTTGAGAATAATCATCATTAATTATAAAAGAGAACCTTTCGTTTTGTTGAATTATTTAAAAATAAGGGTAAATTAGCCAACAGTCCCTGAGCACAGTCTTCTAAGGCATCAATGACAACAACTTTTTCTCTAATGTCTCTAGTCTAGACAGCTGGAGATATTTTGGTGAAAGGTCCATATATGCCACGTCATATATTTTCATGACTAATTTGCCCCTTTCAACCCTCATTTCTAGCCCAAGTTCTCTCTTATTCTCTATTGTCCAAGAGAACTCCTTCCTTCTTCTTCTCTCTCATTTCCATTTTTTGTTCGTTTCCATGGTTGTGGAGTATCGTTGCAGAGCACATTCCGTCGCCACCATGACTTCCTTCTTCTTCTCTCTCATTTCCATTTTTTGTTCGTTTCTATGGTTGTGAAGTATCGTTGCAGAGTACATTCCGTCGCCACCATGACTTTCGATTTTATGTCTTTCATTTTTTCAAAGATGATAACAGTCTTACTTTCTCTTACTCTTTCATTTGAAGTCTTTTCCAAATCTCTCTCTCTACAACTAATTTGAAAGAGAGCAGTTTACTCTTTTGCTTGTTTTCCCCCTCACTTTTCTCAATTGGATCATGGTCATCAAGTGTTCTTGTTTTGGATTTTGATTTTTACTAGAATCTGAAATTCCGTATTCTGACTTTTGGTGTCGCCGAGCTCAGATAAATTTCCCAGAAACTCTGATAAACTGGACAAAAACTCAGATAAATTATCTGAGTTTTGGCAAATTTATCTGAGTTTCTGGTTTTCTCAGACAAATTTATCTGAGTTTCTAGCAGAACTCAAACAAATTTATTTGAGTTTCTGGCAGAACTCAGGAAGGGGAAGGATCACTTTGGTGTCAAGGTTGTTCTCTTCTATATCTCACCGGCCATGTAAATTATGTTGGGCATCTCTGGGAGTTAATTGAGAACCAACCCTTGTTCATCATAGGTCCCTTTTAATCTTGTGGAATTGTTAGTGAAAGGTGTCTTATGCGAGTCAAGTTTTTAAAAAAAAAAAAAAAATTGGCTACAGAGAGCTGAAGCATACTCTTGTTCAGGACGGAGGGTTTTTTTTTTCTTTCTAATTTGGGAGGACAGAGAGTGGAATGCCAAATGAAGTAGTGGTTCTTGACAGATGATTATTTTTTTATAGTGACATACATTGTAAACTTTTGAAGGGATACATTGATGTTATTATGTTTCTCTTTTGAGTGGTTTCCTTTTCTTTTAAAATTCCTGGACCATCTTGTGGTTACATTGAGGTGTGGAACTGAGCGCCATCAACCCAAATCTGTAGGCACGGCTTGGATTGAATATCTTGCTGCCTGCTACCATTACTATAATAGATGAAGAGACTAAAAAATCACTTTGACTTTGGTTATTCAAATCTGTAAGTCTCTAGCCTCCCTTCATTCTCATTTCACATCATTACAAAAAGCAAGACAAATTTATCCGAGTAGAAAAATTAATAGCAAACTCAGAAAAATAGGAAAGTTATCTGAGTTTTTCTGAAAACTTATGTTTAGTTCTGGTAAAACTTATTTGGAAAATTTATCTGAGTTTTGCCAAAACTCAAATAAATTTGTCTGAGGTCTGCTTTTGCTGACGTGTACAGGGGCTTTTTTGTCTTTTTTATGCCTCATTTTTATGCGAGGACTTTCATCGATACGATAAAATATCGTGCACCTTAGGCTATAAATTAAAGCAAATGATGAGGGACCTCCGCCCAAATGACCCTTAAAATAAAGCCTCTAAGTGTGGGATCAAGCGTTACTGGTTTCAAGTAAATCTTGGCGCCCCTATTTATTTTACAAAGAAAGGGTCTCTTTGTTTTTCAAAGGAAAGGCCTAATGTGATAAATTATTTAGAAGGCCGTATTCTTTTGGGTGGGGCCCACTCAGAAAATTGAAGGTGTGATGGAGCCATTTTATTTAATTTTTTCAGATGAGAATCTGGAGGAACCATTGACATGCCATGTGGCTTAAAAACTTCAAAGGCAGCAAAGACCATCACTTGACCTCTCCCATCCTCGATTGTCCCCATTTTTTGTTTACTAAAAAGGTGAGAGGATTGATGTGACTTCTCACCCTACTCATGAAACAAGGGAAGGAAAAGACAAATATAATATTAATTTATTTTTCTCTCACCTCGCAAGTAATAGTACCACGCAAACAAGATCTCCATCATCCCTATCATTTTCGTGGGTCTTAATATTTACACGCACCCTATCCCTATGCTTATGTGTAACTCATCTCACCCACCACATCATCATTATTCTCTCTCTTATCCCCACACATGTCACCATCATTCTCTTCCTCACACGCAACCTCACATATTTTATCTTTTTATCATTTTATGAAAGTTTATAGATTTTTTATTATATGAATTATATTGTCCGTGCTAAGCACGGGCATGACTCGCTAGTATTAGTTACAGGGGAAGTTTCAAGTGCATCCATCCCTCATCATAGGGTGAGGGCATTTTTCCTTTTGCACATGAAGACAAGGAAGTGTACATCATCCTATGTGCTTAAAAATTCACTTTTGTATGTACTTGAAAACTCTCATTTATGGAAGCATCCCTCACCTTATGGTGAGGGATGAATGCACTTGAAACTTCCCCTTAGTTATATATGTGTAGAATTAAAAGAGAAGCAAAACAACACCCTAATGGCCCAATTGGTCCATCCCATGAACCCCATTCAAGCTTTAAAAGGTCCAACAGCCCACAAATGTGCAAATAAGCAGCTGGGCCTATAGATGCATACATGGGGCCCACAGCTCCAGTACTCCAAGTCTTTTTTTTTTTTTGGTAAAAAAAAAAATTAAAAATAAGCTGTGCTGCTGTGCACAGGCCTCTTTCGTGTTTCCTTCCTTCAGATTTTAGTTTCTTTCTATTTTTTTTTTTAATTTTTAAGAGTAAGTATACATATGTTAATGGAGGTCAAATCCACTGCACCAATGGAGGGAGCACCTCAACTAAATCACAAGACAGGAAGAAGGCCCAAAATACAGGGAGAAGAATGAAAGCCAAAAGGAAAACTATGAACCCACAAGACAAGTCAGCTATAACTAGGGCCTAGGGGAACTCTTTATGTTCAAATTTTTTTTTTTTTTGGAAGGTCTAGGAAGATCTGTGTAATTAGGATTTTATAGTATTTTTATGCTTTAAGATTTTGTATGTCTTATGTATGCTTTGTAATGGAGGATCATTTTTTGCTTTGGATATTTTCTCCTATTTTAAATAACTGGGCTCTATCTCAAAGATTCAACATCCTTTATTTTTTTGGTAAAAGATTCAACATCATTGTTAGTAGAATTAGCGATCATTGGTGAGAGCATGGTTAGAAAACTCTCCGAGTTGACTCTTGACTCTCCCGAGCCATCTCATTTTGATGGAGAACCGAGTCAAATATAGGGAAGACTCGGCCGAGTCATCTCATCTTAATAAGTTATTTTTATTTTGAACTATTTGATTGATATATCTAATTTTGAGCAATTAATGTTTATTTTTAAGTAATTATGCACGCGATTTGTAGTCAGTAACTCAAAATAATGATGTCTGGAATGTAATTTGAAACTCTATTTATTCTTTTACAATCAATATTTGGACTAACAAATTATGTAATATGCAATAATATTTTCTTTTTTTCCCCTTATTATTGTACGTTTCTTGCATATATAAATTTATCGATTTACATTGATTATCATGAATGAATGTAAATAAAAGTATATTTATATTTTTATAAGTAACATATTCATTTTTAAATATTTTTAAAATTATTTTAAAAGAAACATGCCTCTCCCGAGTCGGTTTTTTTTCCATTGGACGGGTCGAGTCCGAGTCACGAGTTTTCCAACCTTGGGTGAGAGATTCACAGCTTTTCTCGTTGTTTTGGTGTTAATTTTCCTGTTCAGTTGAAGATTTTAGAGTGTTGGGTTGTCATATATGAATAAATTGATTTCAAAAATGGGAAAGGAAGAACATAATTTTGACATCATAATTAGTAACAAATAAAGAGATCTAAGAGATTTGATATAGTGGCAGTACCTGATCCATGCTTGACAGCTGAAAAACAGAATATTGAAGAAAATGGAGGTGAGAATAAGTGATCTTGTTATTGTGAAAGGAAGCTGAGATTGCTTATATAGCTAGAAGTCAATGTTAAGTCTTGGATGGTTGAGATTAACTAGGCACCTTGAAGGGCTAAGATGCAAGGATCATTAAAAAACATGTCTTGTTGGCCATTAAAATGACTTTTTCCCTTCTTTCTAAGAAACAAAGACTGAAAATGAAACGTAGTGGGTGGAGTCCATGTCATACTCCATAATGTGGTAATTAAATATCAAAAGGACATTTTACATTATAAAAGAAATCCTTTCCTTTTGTCAAGAAAAGCCATTAATTATAAACAAAGATCCTTTCGTTTTGTTGAATTGTCTAAATAAAGCCCTTTAAGTGTGAAATCAAGCGCTTTTTCTTACCGGTTTCTAGTAAATCTTGGCAGCTATTAATTTTAAAGTGCCCTCGTTTTGTTTTACATGTTAGGTTTGTGTAAATCCACCATGTATTGATTGATTCTCCTTGATTATGGTACACATATAATACACTTATAGATGGGAGATAAGATTTACAGGTCATTAAATCTTATCTCATTCTGTATACAAAAAGTATCGCAATATAATTCAGCAGCGGTAAGAGCAGGGGACCTTTTTATTTTGACTCAGTGCTATATTTAGATACTGTTGGTTGTTTATCTATATAAGAAATGGGATTGGGCCTTTACCAGAAATAAAAAATTAATGGGATTGGGTAAATCAAGAAAAAAAAACAATTTGACTGGTTGTCAATGGAGCTTTTAGTTAAAAACAAAACAAAACAGATTATTCAAGTAAAACAGAAACGTTCACTATAATTAATTTAAATGAGAAAGTGAAACAGTATTCATGAAGTTGACCCAACATTATTGGGAAGGCTTTCACAACTATGATAAATTGAAGGGAAAATCTAAAAAAATGTATAAAATTTTTGTCTCATTTTTAAGAGAGACATCAAGATTTGAATATTTCAAAAAAGTATAAAAGTTTTTCACTATTCTATGAATCAAGTCCTCTCCATAAAAAAAGTTTTAAGAAATGACAAACGTACCCATCCCTTATGATGGGTTTTAGTCTATTGTTAACCCTTTTCCTCCCAAAATCAACCATTTTTATTTGCTCATGAAGTGGGCTCCACTAGGTCATTTGGTTTGGACTTCATCATTTTTCTTAAATGATTTATTATAGAAAAGTTTTGAAAAAATTATATAAGAGTATTTTTGTCATTTCTCAAAATTGTGTCTTAGAGAGGACTTGATTAAAAGAAATATGAAAAACTTTTATACTCTTTTGAAATATTCAAAAATTTTATGTACTTTTTTTGGAATAAGGCAAAATTTAATACCTTACTGAAGTTTTTCTTAAATGCAAATTGCTCAAAATAATTATTTTCTGTAACACAAACCCATGCTTAGCAACGCAGTCTTGAAAAGTCAAGAGGAGGTAGGACTCTTTACTATTTTTCACTTTCTTTGGCAAGTTTTTTTCTCTTGTTAGGAGGAGGATGATTCTTATAATCAGGGATTTAAATAATGGTTAGATCAAGAGGATTGAGCTAAATCAGAAACTGGACGGTCAAGATGGACTCAAAACATATTCCAATATTAGTTATAAATGTGCAGTATTAAAAAAGAAGAAAAAAGAGCACCTAATAGGCCCAATTGGTGCATCTCATGAAGCCCATTCAAGCTTTAAAAGGTCCAACAACCCACAAATGTGCAGAGAAGCAGCTGGTCCTAGAGATGCAGACATGATCGTTTCACAGCTTTTGTGCTTAGAGTTGTTAAAATGAAGCTGTGCTGCTGTTCACAGACCTCTTCCGTGTTTCCTTCCTTCAGATTTTAATTCCTTTGTAAATCTTCTTTTCTTGTTTAAGAGTAAGTATAAATATATGAACTAGCGACAAATCCACTATACAAAATAGAAGGAGCACCTCAACTAAAATCATAAGACAGGAAGAGGGCCCAAAATACTGGGAGAGGAAAGAAAGCTAAAAGGAAAACTATGAACCCCACAAGACCATTCAGCTATAACTAGTGGAACTCTTTTATGTTAAAGTTTTTTAATTTTTGGAAGGTCTAGGAAGATTCTTGTAATTAGGGTTTTGTAGCATTTTTATGGTTTAAGATTTTGTAATTTGTGCTTTGTAATGGAGGATCGTTTCTGCTTTGGATATTTTCTCCTATTTTGAATAATTACGTTCTATCCCAAAGATTTAACATTCTTGTCAGTAGAATTAGCAATCAACATTGCTTATCTCCTTGTTTTGGTGCTAATTTTTCTGTTTAGTTAAAGATTTTAGAGTTTTGGATTGTCATATATGGTAGCTAATTAGAAGGGTAAGTAATGAATAAATTAATTACAAAAATTGGAAGAAAAAAAAGGTTCTTACATCATTATTAGTAAAAAATAAAAAGACATAAGAGATTTGAGATAGTGGCAGTACCTAATCAATGTTCGGTAGCTGAAAAGCAGAAAATTGAAGAAAATGGAGGTGAGATTTTAAGTGATTTTGTAATTGTGGATGAATAGTGAGATTGCTCATATATCTAGTGGTCAATGGACAGTGTTAGTTCTTGGATGGTTGAGATTTGACTAGGTACCTTAAAGGGCTAAGATGCATGGATCACTAAATTAAACTTGTCTTGTCGGCCATTAGATAATGATTTTTCTGTTTCTCTAATAACAAATATTTAAAGAGAAAAGTAGTGGGGTGAAGTACATCAACATGTTATATAACTCCATAATGCAGTAATAGAAAAAATCAAAATCAAAAGGTCATTTTTGCTATATAAAAGTAGCACTTCATATATTTGTTATTAGAGAATAATCATCATTAATTATAAAAGAGAACCTTTCATTTTGTTGAATTGTTTAAAATAAAGCCTCTAAGTGTGGGATCAAGTTTCAATTAAATCTTGTCGCCCCTATTTATTTTACAAAGAAAGGGTCTCTTTTTTTATTTTATTTTCAAAGGAAAGGCCTAATGTGATAAATTATTTACAAGGCCGTATTCTTTTGGGTGAGGCCCACTCAGATATTTGAAGGTGTGATGGAGCCATTTTATTATATTTTTTTAGATGTGAATATGGAGGAACCATTGCCATGCCATGTGACTTCATACTTTAAAGGCAGCCAAGACCATCACGTGATCTCACCCACCCCGACTGTCCCCATTTTTTGTTTACTGAAAAGGTGTGAGGCTTGATGTGACTTCTCTTTCTACGCATGAAACAAGGGAAGGGAAAGACAAATATAATATTAATTTATTTTTCCCTCACCTAGCAAATCGAGAGATCTCCATCATCCCTATCACTCTCACTGGAGCATAGCCTGATATAGATGAATGGCAGCATACTGAGTGTGGATTTATTCAACGTGAGCAGGCCATTGATCACCTACTTTGCACATTCATCAAGATAAGGATCACAGACAAATTAAATATAGTAATATAATTCTTAATTAACGGTCGGTCATTTAAGTTTATTTTTTTAGTTTTTTTTATTCATTTATTTTAATGGGTACTAGGGCAGTAAGTGTTCAATTAAGTAAAATTAAAAAGTTAAATGGAATGAGTTTTTCTACTTGGAGCATAGAATTAGGCATTTTTTTTTATTGGGAGATAAAGTTGAATACATTCTTGAGAGAGGATCCTGGCACTAATTCTATTGTTGCAAATAGAAGAATATATTAATAAAAAATTATAATCATAAGCTTGCTGGAGATGATATGTCAACTTTTATGGAATTTGATATTCAAATATTATTTGAAGAACGTAAAACATCAAAAGAAATGTTTGATGCTATTTCTGTAACCTTTTCAAGTTCATCAAAAACCTACGTGCAAATGTGAAAAATATAATTCAAGTAACATGTTGGACTCTGAAAATATGTGGTTGAACATATAAATAAAATGACAGAAATTGCAAAAGATCTTACTACTATATAGAATTCAATACCTAAGGGCTAGTTTTTATTGTTCCTTTTTTTTTTTCTGGAATTTGTGCCCGGAATTCACCATGTTTGTAGTTCTTAAACATGATGTGATATTTTGTCCTCTATAATCTCTAAATGCCATGTTTCTTCTCTGGCATTTCTGAATTCCAGCCATATAAAACATTTTAAATGACTTTTGGAAATCTAGGAATTCCAACTCCTTCGCATTTTGATGGAAGTCTTGGATGCTCAAGCCCAAAGGAGTATCCAGGAAATCCACTGTGTTTGGAAATTCAGGTATTCCCCAAACATGAATTTCTTGAATTTCAGCAATGAAATAGGCCCTAAGGGCACGTTTGTGTAAAGGCAGCTTCCATGGAAAGATAAAATTGCCACATCAACAAATTCTACATCGAAAAATGTTTTATGAAGAAGTTAGAAATTCATGTTTGGTGCAAAAAGTTTTACCTCGATGAATTGGTACTATTGTTGTTTGGTGCAACTGCGAATTTCTTAGTGAAAACTAATGGGTGGAGTGGGAATGGGAGTGAGGAAATAGGGGTCAGTTTTCTATGGAAATGGACATCGCATACCCCCCTATAGGTAGTCTATTTTCTAGGCTTAGCTAGGAAAAAACTGACGTGGCAAAAAGGCAATTTTGTAGAAAACTGTCACACCAAACACAGGAAAAAGGACTTTTTCGCAAAAGAAAGCTAGTTTCCACAACTTTAAAGTGTTTTTCTGATTTTTGGAAACAAATAGTCATTTCTTTAAACGTGTCTTTAACCGGTGAAAACTCCACAAAGGTTGTACCCCATAAACCTCTCATTTAGCCGTTGGAAGATCTGTATAAAAGACCATTTCTCAAGTTGAAAATGCAGAGAATACAAAGTGACTAGAAAGATGCAATGGTCCTTAAATACTGGGGATTTTCTTGTGTTCATCAGTCTCGGAGCCTTGTCCCCATTTTTTCACTTCTTGCAATTCTTCAATTTCTCCGGAAGAAAATGTTACAGAATAACTGGATAATACAATCTAGGTAACTGGTGTGGCACTGTGAGCCCCATGGCAGTAGGAGCTATTGTGTTTCTGAAGCTGTGTTTGATATTATAACAGGCAAAATGGTCCGGTACACAATGAATACCTACCTGGGAAACAGGGGCTGCAAGGCCAAACAAGAGAATTGTTAACAGGGGCTGTAAGGCCAAACAAGAGACTGGTTGGTTAAGGTTAACCTCCCGTAGGTGCAAATCAAATTTGTGCTTGTAGGGGCTGGGTCGGCTTTCAAAACACGCATGAAAATTGAAAGGCATGGGTCCACTTCCAAAACAATATGAAAATCATGGGGCCTGTCTCCAAAATCCACATAAAATTTTTGGCTTTGTACCAAAACCCAACTACATGTTTGGACACGGCCCCTCAAACGAAATTCTTGGGTCTGCCAATGACTTAGCTGGTAGGAACCTTGAGTATATTAGAGTAAGTGAGTTTGAGTTCTTAAGAAAGTGAGAAAAAAAAAGAAGAAACTAATTAATCCCACAATGAAAGTATTGGGGGAAAACTCATGTAAACAACAAAAAGAAAGAAAAAAGCTCAAATATCTTTGATCGGTTTTTCTTAGTTTCTTGGAGGGTTATCGTCACGAAAATATTAGTAAAAATCCTTGACTGAAGACTTCATTTGTGCAATGAGGGAATTTCGTGTGGTTTGTGGGTTTTTATTTTCAAAAAGAGAAGAATTATGCATTCCTATACCTCCCATAAAAAATTAAAATCCTTTCTATCGAAAAAATACTTTATTTTTCATGCAAGAATATGTGTCGCACCAATCACGCTCTATGGTGCAATCCTTTCTCTACACAAACGCGCCATGGACAATCTTTGTCCAATCCAATGGTTACTCTTTCTTTAAGTACACTTAAATTTTACATGATTATAGAGCACAAAATTTCTGATTTCTGATATATGGAATATGGATTCAATCAGTAAAAAGTAGGCCCCACTATTCAACAAAAAGTTTTGTTTAAAAGAGAATTTTATTGGAGATTTAATAATGTTTTTTCCAATCTAGTGATACATATTTTTTTGGTTTGGAGATGTGGTTAGGTACAGGGTTACTTGATTATCAGATCGCAGTTTTCAGTTCATAATCTAAGATTTAGGTCTAAGATTTGCAAATGGGGCAGCGGTTTAGCCCTAAGATTTCAACCCGTTTGATACAAGAGGCTCATTTTTTGTTCTGATGCATGTTCAACATGGATCTTAGGTTATGTAAAGTTGGGTCAAAATCCAAGGGGACTAGATTTTAAGCAATCAACAAATTGAAAGTTAAACTAGATCATATAAGACTGTATTGCGACCCAAACAGAAGTGGCCCATGATCAGGTCCACAATGATCAAGATTATAATTTAATCACAAGGCAGTAAAGGGGTCTACATGACCCAGTTGAGTCCAATCTAATCAAACAAGGTAATAGTTGATTTTTATGTTTAAGCCACCTTCTCTCAAAAGTGATAAAGCAGGACATCTTTGAAATTTGGTTGCCAAAACACACGGGGAATAGGAGCTAGCAACTTTGTTTACCTGCAATATAGCTAGACGTCAGTGTTAGGTCTTGGACGGTTGAGATCGAGTAGGCACCTTGAAAGACTAAGATGGAAGGATCACTAAAAACAATGTCTGGCCGGCCATAAGATAATGACTTTTTCCCTTCTTTCTAATAAACAAAGATTTAAAAAGAAAAGTAGTGGGTGGAGTCCATGTCATACACAATAATGCTGTAATTAAAAATCAAAAGGTCATTTTACATTATAAAAGAAATCCTTTCTGTTTGTCGAGAAAAATCATTAATTATAAATAAATGACCAGCCTCAGGGCATTGTCCCCATTTTCACTGCATGTAATTCTTCAATTTCTTAGGAGGAAAAATGGTCCGAAGCATCTATTGTGTTTCACAAGTTGTGTTTGATATCATAACTGCAAAATGGTCCGAAGCATCTATTAGATAAGCTGTGCCCATCAGTTTGACCACGCAACACTTGTATCTGGGTACGAAATGGGTTAGCAAACCCAAGCCTTCATTTGTGCAACGAGAGGATTTTGTGGTTTGTGGATTTCTATTTTCACCGGATAGAGAAATTATGCATTTCCTACACCTCCCGTGAGAAATTGAAATCCTTTCTATCGAAAAATTTGTTTCTTGAACAATAATCCATGTCACATCAATCACTCCCTATGGTTTAATCATCTGATTACACAAACGTGCCATGAACATCCCTTGATGCGTGACCTTTTTTATGGGTATGGGTCTACCTTGGTTTGAGTCGGCTCCAATATGCGTTGGGTCAGCCCTAGCAGAGGTTGGACTTGAGTCATTCTTTATCATAATTGTCACCATAAGCAAGAACCATGATTTCCAGCAATAGGGAGGAATATTGACCGGTTGATTGGATACTTCTAATTGGGACGGTGAAATAATCTTTGTCCAATCCAGTGGTTACTCTTTCTTTAAGTACATTTAAATTTTACATGATTATAAAATGCAAAATTTCTGATATCTGGATTCAATCAGTAAAAAGTCGGCCCCACTATTCAACAAAAAGTTTTGTTAGTTTTTTTTTTTTTTTTTTTCGAGACTTAATAATGTTATTTTTTCCAATCTAGTGATACATTGGTTTGAAAATGTGGTTGAGTCCAGGGTTACTTGATTATCAGATCACAGTTTTCAGTTCATAATCTAAGATTTAGGTCTAAGATTTGCAAATGGGGCTGCAGTTTAGGTCTAAGATTTCAAGCCGTCTGATTGGGTCAAAATCCAAGAGGACTAGATTTTAAGCAATCAAAAAATTGAAAGTTAAACTAGATCATATAAGACTGTACTGCGACCCAAACAGACTTGACCCATGATCAGGTCCACTATGATCAAGATTATAACTCAATCACAGGGCGGTAAAGGGGTCTACATGACCCAGTTGAGTCCACTCCAATCAAACAAGGTAACAGTTGATTTTTAACCTTAAGCTACCTTCTCTCAAACAAGGACATCTTGGTTGTCAAAACACACAGGGAATAGGCGCTATTGGATCCTTGGTAAGTCAGTTTGCTCTTAATTCTAATGATAGCAACTTTATTTGCCTGAAATATTGGTTATGGCAAAAAGAACTGAATTACCGACACTCACAGATCTTCTTTTTGGATCATTTGACAAGGATAAAGCTAGAGATGAAGATAACAATTTGATCATCTGAAACTGAAGTTCATTATTCAGGCAAAGACGCCTTGCAGACAGGGAGATAGCTGGAGTTACATTTCCTGGAAGCAGATTGCTCGGCTGTAGGACGTGAGCAGTATCCAAATTTCCAATCCAATATCAGCTTCTTCCCTGCTGTCCACACAAGTGGTCACACATAATGATTCCAGACACAAGAATGTCGCATTGACCTCCTTCGCGGCACCTTTTGCAGACAAGAAATGCCCATAAAATCCAACCCCAAAAATATCCCGTAAAACTTGACCTCCTGCAATATTCTCTTATTGTTGTCTTCCACTCTCATTGATGAAACATCTCTTAAGCACTCCAAAAGCCGAAGTAGGAATGGGGATTTCTTCCTTGTCACCACTCAAATCATTCTCCTCTGCTTGAATCTGAGACAACGCTGAAGGAGCAATCTGAACCACAACAGCCTCAGGCTGGACTTCCTTGATAAGATACTCAGCGTCTAAAGCAGCTTGTTCAGATAAATTCTGTGCAGCCAATACATGTATCACAGCCTGTGTCTTAGGATCGCAGACGGCAAACACAAATTGCTTCGTCTGGTCAGGGATCGAAAGCCCATGAACCAATCTGTGTGGGGGCCCATTCCGTGAACCAGTTTCTCTTGGTCTCGGCTAGGGTGTGCTCGGTTAGCTACTGTTTGGGGGACCACGTCCCTTGATCTCGGCTACGATCCGATCCACTTCGGTCTCGGCACTACGTGCTGGTCTCGGCCAAACAGAATTTAGTTCGGCCGCGCATACCGTTCAGTCTCGGCAATGCGAGCTCGGCAATGCAGTATTGCGCTTGCAACTAACAGCCACGGCCCTCTCGTGGCAAGGCCCAAGGAAGGGATCTGATGGGACTTCAGCCACCACCAGATGGGGGCAAGATCAGGCCCAATGTGACTGACATTAAATGCATTGTGGGCTGATCGGACCCACATTAAAATGAGTGTGGGCCATGATGGACCTTCATTAATGACTTTGTGGGCTGATGTGACCCAGGTCACATCACCAAGCCCACTGGCATTCACCCAAGACTGTCCCATATATAAGGCACGAGCCAAAGGGAGCAGGGGGTAAGCATTCTCACATAGACACTCAGTCTTTCTTCTTCTTCTTCTTCTCCGATTCATTCCTGACTTAAGCATCGGAGAGCCCTGCGCTGCCCATAGCCAGGGTCCTCTGACCTTTGTCTTTCTCCTCTTTCAGGCTCAGGTCGTCGCAGTTATCTCCTCCATGCATTGAGTAAGTCCTAAGAGGCATCCTGATCTTGTGAGTATTATTATTTCTGCACTTACAATTGGCGCCGTCTGTGGGGACCGATTTCTATAATCTTTCCTATTCCTATTCCTAAACACCATGACGAGGAGAACTGCGAAAGGCGGAGAAACCTCCAAGACAGAGCATGCAAGGCCGCCCCCTGCCAACCAGAGGGCTGGGAAGCAACCAGTCACAGAGGACGATGCTGAACGTGCTCTCATCCGGATCAACGTTCAGGAGCGTGACCTCCGCTCGGAGTCCGCTCCCGGGAAGGGAGACACCCAGCAGCCTACAGGTCTCCTGACGGGGGGAGACCAGCGGGATAAGTCTCCAGTGGTCGATGGATCACGCCCCCCGGGCCAAGCGGAGGACGTTGAGGGCCGGGTGGAGGACGTTGAAGATACCGAGGATGAAGACTACAGCCCTGATGACGACTTGGACTCCACCCTTCTGACGGTTAAAGCACAGAATGAGGCCATCAAGGAGAGAGACGCTCTGATCCTCCGGCTCCAGCAGCAGCTGGAAAGAGCTACGGGATCAGCGGGGCTTCGGCAGCAGTCCCAGCAGCAACGGACTCGTCAGGAGCAGTCCCAGCAGCAGCGGACTCGTCGGGAGCAGTCCCAGCAGCAGCGATCGCCACAACACGAGAGGGGAGTTACTCGTGTCACGCGCATCTCTTCCTCAAAGGAGGACCTCAGGGACCGCTTGAACAGGAAAAGGGACGACCGAACCCGAAATGAAGGCTCAAGCACTACCTGTAGCTACTCAAGGAAGGCGTCCGAGACCATTCCGGAGGGTATGTATCATAATCAGGAATGGCTGGACGCGCACATAAGGGAAACGGTCCAGCGCAACCTGGAAGTGGCCGGCTTCGGCCGAGACCAAAAGAATGCTTGCTGCGACCCCGTTGATCTCGGCACGTCTCCTTTCTCCCAAGACATCAGGAGGTACCCCTTACCGAAGAAGTTCACCGTACCAAGATTCGTCACCTATGATGGGGTCTCGGATCCAGCTACGCATCTCAGGCACTTCTCCCAGAGGATGTCTGTCTGGGGAGACGAAGGCCATCTGAACTGCCGAGTCTTTTCCTCCAGTTTAGGCGACCTCCCCCTGAAGTGGTTCTGTGCACTCCCAGAGGGATCCGTCTCGAGTTGGCAGCAACTCCAGCAGTCCTTTATGAATAAGTTCCAGGCCTACAGAGTCCTTCCGAAGACAGATGCAGACATCATGGCCATGAAGATGAAGCAAGGAGAGAACGTCACCCAGTTCGCCAAGCGGTTCTGGACGGTCTACAGTCAGATCGAGAACTCCAAGGACGAAGTTGCCGTCTTCGCATTCCAGAATGCCTTGCTGCCAGACAGTGATCTCCGCAAAGATCTGGCCAGGAACCCGGTGTCTTCCATAGCAGCGCTCATGGCCATCGCCAACCGGTACATCGCCCAAGAGGATGACCAGGCCCGTGCTCGGGAAAGCCATGGGACCGTGCAAAGAAACCGAGACCGAGGTGAGAGGCCCCCCAAGAAGGACGGAGGACCGTTTCTGAGGGATGAGCCTCGGCGAGACGAGCGACGAAGAGGTGACTCAGACAGGAGTTGGGTGCCTACAAGCTCGGCAAGGGCTCAGACGTTCGCCTCGGCAAGGAGCAAAAGGCCCAGGCTATCCGAGAACGCGCATCGGGGGGTCAACACGGTCTTCAAGATGCCGATCCACCGTATCATGTATAAGATCAAGAACAGGCCGTATTTCAGATGGCCAGATCCCATGCAAGGCGACCCTTCTATCCGAGATCAGACGAAGTTCTGTTCCTATCACAAGGAGGGCGGCCACAAGACTGAAGATTGCAGGATACTGCGGTCGCATTTGGAGAAGCTTGTCCAGGATGGACACCTGCAAGAATTTGTCAGGAGAGAAACCAGGGCCGACACCCGGGCCCCGCTCCAAGACGAGGAGGGTCACGACAGCGACGGGACAAAGAAGATAATTGACGTTACCCATTTGGCACCCCCGCCCAGGGGGAGTAACCAAGCTCGTGCCGAAGCCAGGAAAGCCGCTCACGGCAAGCAAGTCATGGCCGCCGAGCTCGGCCCAGCACAGAAAAGGGCTCGGAGGGAGCGTCCCGAGATCAGGTTCACTGATGCGGATCTGGAAGGGGTGCAACTCCCCCACAACGACCCCCTGATCGTCACTCTGAAGTTTGATTGCTCTAAACAGGGCGTGAAGAATTGCACTGTGAAGAAAGTCCTTGTTGACCCCGGCAGTTCTTCCGAGGTCCTCTATTTCGACAGCTTTCGGAGGATGGGACTGACGGAGAAAGATCTGCAAGAGGCTCGAGTTCCCCTCATCGGCTTCAGCGCCAAACCAGTTTATCCCAAGGGGAAGGTGACATTCAGGGTCGAGGCCGGTGGCGCGTCTGTCATGGCAACCTTCATGGTGATCGACGCACCCTCTCCCTACAATGCTATAATGGGCAGGTCTTGGCTCCACAGCCTGGAAGCAATCCCTTCCACCCTCCATCAGAAGCTGAAATTTTCGTGGGAGGGAAAGAGCGGCCGAGTTGAAATCATCACGGTCAGAGGAGATCAGCAGGCAGCCAAGCAGTGCCTGACCGCTGTGGTACCCGGGGAGCAAGAGCCCAAAGAGGTCAATGTAGCCGAGATGGAGAAGAACCTGGAGCAGGGGCTGGATGAGCTCGGCCAAGACCCAGGCAGAAAGAGCGTGGAGGAATTGACCGAAATCCGGATCGACCAGAAGGACCCGGATCGGTTCTTCCTGCTCGGCAGCCAACTCGGAGAGCCGGAGAGGTCCGAACTGGCCCAGTTCCTAGTGCAGAACAGAGATGCCTTCGCCTGGACACCTCAAGAGATGCCTGGCGTCGACCCCGAGGTAATGTGTCACAAACTAAATGTTGGCCCTAACCACAAACCTGTGATGCAGAAGGCACGGAGGACTGGGGTCCCGCAGACCGAAGCCGTCGTCGAGGAAATGGATAAGCTGCTTGAGGCCGGCGCCATCAGAGAGGTTCAATACCCGACCTGGCTAGCCAATCCGGTGGTCGTCAGGAAAAAGACTGGCAAGTGGAGGGTGTGCGTCGACTTTACCGACCTCAACAAGGCCTGTCCCAAGGATAGCTTTCCCCTCCCAAAGATTGACCAGTTGATCGACGCGACGGTCGGGCACGACAGAATGAGCTTCCTCGATGCCTACCGCGGCTATCACCAGATCCCACTGTTTGGGCCAGACGAAGAGAAAACAGCTTTTATCACGCCCAGGGGTACCTACTGCTATAAGGTGATGCCGTTCGGACTGAAGAATGCAGGAGCCACCTACCAGAGGCTCGTTACCAAGATGTTCCACGATCAGCTCGGCAAAACCGTAGAGGTCTACATCGATGACATGGTGGTCAAATCCAAGCAGGCGCGGGATCATCTGTCAGACTTGGCCGAGGTCTTCGCCACTCTAAAGGAGTTCCGGCTGAAGCTTAACGCCTCGAAGTGCGCCTTCGGCGTTGGCTCTGGTAAATTTTTGGGCAGCTTGGTCACACGCAGAGGCATTGAGGCAGACCCAGATCAGATCTCGGCTATCCTCAGGGTGCAGAGTCCCACCTCAGCAAAGGAGGTTCAGAAGCTTACAGGGATGGCCGCGGCACTGAATCGCTTTATCAGCAAATCTTCAGATAAGTGCCGACCTTTCTTCCAGCTTCTTAGAAAAAATTCTAAATTCCAATGGACCCCAGAATGTGACCATGCCTTACAGCAGCTTAAGGCTTACCTTTCTTCACCACCATTATTATCAACCCCGACCCACGGGGAAACCCTGTATTTGTATTTGGCGGTCTCGGATCATGCGGTCAGCTCAGTCCTCATCCGAGAAGAGGACACGGTTCAAAAACCAGTGTATTATACGAGCAAGACCCTTATTGATGCCGAGACCAGGTATCTGCCTCTGGAGAAGCTCGCCTTGGCGCTGGTTAGCGCCTCGCGAAAGCTCTCCCATTACTTTCAAACCCATTCTATTGTGGTTGTTACGGAGCACCCACTCAAGTCTGTTTTTAGAAAGGCTGACTTTTCAGGAAGAATCTCCCGATGGGCTGTCGAACTGGGGCAGTATTAGATTCAGTATCAGCCCCGGACAGCGATAAAAGCCCAGGTGCTGGCAGATTTCCTTGCCGAATTCGATTCGAGTTCGGCACCAATCCAGCTCGGCACCGAACTGGGGGGTGAGGAGCATGGGGCTTCCACGGGTTTTGAACAATCACCATGCCAAGCCGAGACCCCAGTTTGGAAAGTCTTCGTCGATGGATCTTCCACCTCGAGAAGAGCCGGAGCAGGAATTGTTCTCCAATCGCCAGAAGGACTGGTCATCGAGCAGGCTCTGACCTTAGATTTCAAGGAGTCAAACAATGAGGCTGAGTATGAAGCCCTTTTGGCCGGACTAAATAGCGCCCATATCCTCGGAGCTCAACAGCTGGTGGTCTTCAGCGATTCACAGTTGGTGATAAACCAGCTGACTGGGGACTATCAGGCTCGCGACGACCGGATGACCGCGTATTTGGCCCTGGCTAAGAAGCAGCTCTCTCAGTTCCACACGGCCGAAGTCAAGCAGATTGGCAGAGAAGTTAACTCTCACGCAGATGCTCTTGCGAACTTGGCCAGCGCTGTTGAGGCAGGAAAAAAGAGAAGCATCGAAGTCGGATCATTAGCTGCACCCAGCATTGAACTACGTCCACCTCGGGATGTGTTGTGCCTCGGTCTCGGCCCGAGCTGGATGGACCCCATCGTCACCTACCTTAAGGACGACAGGCTCCCCGAGGACAGTGGCGAAGCCTACCGGGTCAGACTCAAGGCAGCTCGGTTTTGGCTATCTCCCGAGGTCAAGCTCTACAGGAAATCATTTTCGGGACCGTACCTCCAGTGCGTCCATCCAAGTAAGGTCGAAGACCTCCTTTTCGAGATACACGAAGGAATCTGTGGAAGCCATATCGGAGGGAGATCTCTAGCCTATCGAGCCATCAGCCAGGGTTACTGGTGGCCGTACATGCAGAAAGATGCACAGGTATATGCGAAGAAGTGCGAGAAGTGCCAGAAGTTCTCACACTCTCTCCATCAGCCCGCGCAGGATCTCAGCCCGCTCTCTAGCCCGTGGCCGTTCGCCCAGTGGGGGCTCGACATAGTGGGCCCGCTCCACCGAACCCCAGGGAACAAGAGATGGCTTATTGTGGCGACAGATTACTTCACCAAATGGATTGAAGCAGAGCCACTTTCATCCATCACAGAGCGAGACTCCAAGAATTTTGTGTGGAAGAATGTCGTCACAAGGTTTGGCATTCCCAGAGCGCTGGTTTCGGACAATGGAACTCAGTTCGACTCTAAACTTTTCAAGACCTTCTGCCAGGAGCTCGGCATCCGAAACCATTATTCCACTCCAGCCTACCCACAAAGTAACGGCCAGGCCGAGATCTCCAACAAGGTGATCCTCGATGGGCTCAAGAAACGGCTGGACCAAGCAAAAGGAAGATGGGTGGAAGAACTGCCGAGCGTCCTGTGGGCTTACAGAACTACTCCGAGGCGTTCCACTTCGGCTACCCCATTCTCACTCGCCTATGGCATGGAAGCAGTCATCCCTCTGGAGATCGGCCTCCCCACTTTGAGGTCCGAACTCTTTGACCGGGGACAGAACGAAACCAATGTGGCCAGGGAGCTAGATTTAGCGGACGAGCGAAGGGAAGCAGCTGCAGTGAGGCTAGCCGTCTACCAGCAGCAGCTAGCCAGGGGTTACAACCAGAACGTCAGGGAGAGGAAGTTCTCTGTAGGAGAACTGGTCCTCAAGAAGGCTCTCCCAGGGGACAAAGACCCGAATCAAGGGAAGCTAGCGCCGAATTGGCATGGTCCGTTTAAAGTCACTTCCATTGCTGGACGGTCAGCTTATCGGCTCGAAGACATGGAGGGACGGCCGCTACCGAGACCATGGAACGCCTCACACCTCAAGAAATTCTATTTTTAAGTCTGCACCTGTACAATGGATTTAATGGAACTACATTTGTCCTCGATTTATAGCAATCTGGTGACCTGACAGTGAATGGTGTGAAGTTGGAAGACCGTCTAAGGCCGGCACTCAGCCACCTAGATGAGTTGCCGAAACGGCCCATATCTAAGGTTGGCACTCAGCCACCTAGATGAGCTGCCGAAACGGCCCATATCTAAGGTTGGCACTCAGCCACCTAGATGAGTTGCCGAAACGGCCCATATCTAAGGTTGGCACTCAGCCACCTAGATGAGCTGCCGAAACGGCCCATATCTAAGGTTGGCACTCAGCCACCTAGACGAGCTTCCGAAACGGACCATGTCTAAGGTTGGCACTCAGCCACCTAGACGAGCTTCCGAAACGGACCATGTCTAAGGTTGGCACTCAGCCACCTAGACGAGCTTCCGAAACGGACCAGATCTAAGGATGGCACTCAGCCACCTAGATGAGTTGCCGAAACGGCCCATATCTAAGGTTGGCACTCAGCCACCTAGATGAGTTGCCGAAACGGACCATGTCTAAGGTTGGCACTCAGCCACCTAGACGAGCTGCCGAAACGGCCCGAATCTAAGGCCGGCACTCAGCCACCTAGATGAGTTGCCGAAAACGGCCTGTCTAAGGTTGGCACTCAGTCACCGAGACGAGCAGCCGAACTGGCCATGGCTATGGTTGGCACTCGGCCACCTAGATCAGCCGAAACGGCATCAGTCAATGATGGTACCCAGTCTACCACCGCCTTGACAGGTCCGATACGGTTCTCTGGGGGTCAGAGCGCTCACAGAGAACCCTGATCTAACCGGTCCACTCTAGTCCGAACTCACACTCAGATTCATAACACTCACAGAAAGCGTACAAAGGAAAGCAAATAAAAGCCACACCACACAGGAGACAAATATGAGAAAGGGCCTTTCATTGATAACATTGATACATGCACTGGAGCTTACATTGAAATAGTTTGAAACAAAGACTACATTTTATAAGAAAGAGGAAGTCAAGCCGACGGCCCTACTTCTATGTCTTCGATAACGACCACGGCGGCCTCGGCTTGAGGAGCTTCTTCGACGGGGTCAGGCGTTGGCTCAGAAGGGGCTTCGGCCGGAGTGGCAGGGGTCTCGGCCAGGGCTTCATCTAGGGGCTCATCTCCGAGCTCGGGGAGATTCTGATATATCGGATCATCTGCAGGAACCCCCATCTTCTTCAACACGGCCTTGCAGCCGAGTCGGTACAGCTTCAGGCTGAGTGCCGTGATTTGATCAACATAAATTTTCGCAGCTTCCTCAGTCCCCTCCAGGAAGGCGGCATCGACCTCGGCTTTTTTCGATGCAAGGAGTTCCTCCTTCGATGCAAGAAGTTCCTCCTTCGCCTTCCTTTCCAGCTCCAGCTCGGCCTTGAACCCCGCCGACCTCTTTTCCTCTGCCTGGAGCTTCGTTTGCCGCTCTAAGCTCTCTGACCTTGCTTTGCAGAGGTCGCTGGCCATTATATCTGATTGAGCATTGAGCTCTGCAGTCTTGGCCGCCTCCGCCTTCAGCTCCTCCTTGGCCGCCTTCAGTTCGGCTTCGGCTCTCTGCTTTTCCTTTGCTAGGCGAGCCAGCCGGTTGTCCTCTTCCGTTATTCTTTCAGCGACAATCTGGAGCCTTTGGACAGCCTGCAGCGGAGCAAACGAAAAAAGCTCAGCACGAAAGCAAGAAATATCAAAAGATAGAAACACCTGTGACCAGGAAAGTCGGGCACTTACAGCGAGGGAGTGCTGTATGGTCCTCATAAGCAGCAGGGGGAGTCTTCCGACCTGTGCCTCTCCATGTCCCTGGGGAGTGCACAGGCTCGGCTGAGCGCCGCAATGACATCCGGGCTCCCCACCAGTCTGTCCTCAGCATTTAGGGGCCTCCCCTTCCTCAGCTCCATGTCCGGCCTGAACTCGGCCGGTTCGGCACCCGAGGACGTTGCCGCCTGGGACTCGGAGCGACTCTCCACCAGAGGAACTGCCGGAGTGGGCACCACGTCCGCTGCCCTCTCCCTCGCAGCTTGGGGTGAACGTTGCCGTGATCGCTCCTCCTGATCCAGCCCCTTCCCCTTCGCCTTTTTCCTCGGCCTCTCGCTTTCCGAGTCTGGAGGAGGTCGGGCCTCAACTCGGGCAGGGACGATGGTCCCGAAGGAGGGCGGGGCAGTGCGGGGTGCGGCAGCCTGTCTGCCGCCACCGACGACGGCGTCCGCCAGATTCCGCGGCTGAAACGCGGGCCTACGCCTCTCCATATTGTCGGCTTCGGTCTCGGCTCCGGAAGTATAGTTCTCAACTTCCCTTGTCGGAGAGTCTACCTCGGCTCCGGAGGTATATTCTTCAATTTCCCTTAGCGGGATGCCCGTGACCACGGCCAACGTTGCGGACGCTTCCGCAACCGTGACGGTCCCGCTGGTTTCTGCTAGATCAGGGGCGAATCTCTCCGGGTTGCCAGATTTCCGTGTATAAGACACGTACCTCGGCTCGTACTTCAGAAAAGAGTAGGCAGCTCTTGTGTGGTGGCCGTGGTAGCAGTACACCTTGGTCAGCCAAGGTGAGTGCCTTCTCCAGCCGTTCAGCTGGGCTTCGCGCCTGCGTTCGGAAAGGCCTGCGAAAAACAGCCGAGTTAGAATCCGGCAACAGAGATCAAACATAAGAAGAAATCGGAAACCCAGGGGGTTAGGTCTTTACTCGGTGGAGTCCCGAGGCGTCGAGGGACTCTGACCCTCCTAGTTGCTTCGGTCTCGGTCTCGCCGAACTCCCAGTTTCCCGAGACGAGCAGGCGGTCATCTCCGGCGTATTTATTGGAGTCCTCCAGCGCCGTGACGAGGGGTTGGCACCTCGCCTTGATGCGAAGATAATAGGTGCCCACCTCCCTAGACTTGCAGAGGTCATATATATCCTCTATATCATGGACGCCGAGGCTGATGTCTAGAATCCTATTCAGCTCGGCGATGCCCATGATGATCTTATACCCATTGGGCATTAACTGACAGGGGCTAAGCTTCCAGGTCTCCAAACAAGACCTAAGAAGGGGGGCCAAGGGGAATCTGACCCCACCCTCGATTACGGCTATCAGGGGAAACGGCATCCAGCCGTTGCGAAATGAGTAGATGGAGGGGTCGGCTGCCATGATCTGGACATCGTCTGGGATCATGTAGACTCTCCTAAGAGCTGCCAGGCCCGACTGGGAATCTATCCAGTGAGTAAAAATCCCCATCTCTGGATCTAAGGAACCCTAACAATCCCTAGAGGTCTAAACCGTGGAATGTCTGAGGAACGGAGGAGACCCTAGGTGGGGTCAAGACGGAAATACAGAATGAAAAGAGAAAAGAATCGAGGCAGGGAGACTCACAGACTCGGGCGAAATCACAACTCAGGCCGTTGATCCCTCACTGGTCCTGGAGGAAGTCCTGGACGAAGCTAGGAGGCGATGGAGGTGGTTCTGGCAATGAAGGTTCCGGCGAACAGAGGTTCTAGCAGAGCTTCGACAAGGTTCGTTTGCAGAGATGACAAAGGGAGAAGACAGAAGTGAATATAAAGGGGAGGAACGGGCGCCATTCCGGAATTCGAAGCGGGACACGCGTGAGATGTCGCCTCTGCTTGCGTCGCACGCCCCCTCGAAAGGACAAGAGAACCCACCAGGCAATAACGCGTGGCGCTGTGGCGATGATGGTCCGCCTTCCCATGCTAATCATAGCCCCGCATTTATTGCCCCCTTTATTATCTCTGGCAGACGAAGCAGCGGCGGCGTCCGGCGCCGAATAAGTCAGAACCCTTAAACAAAATCGGATGGAAGGCGAGCACTGTCCGTCTCGGGAGACCGGTTCAGTTCTCAACCCTAGTGCGGGGGATCGGTCCAGCTCTTAACCTTAGTGCCCGAGAGAGCCCTAGAGGTCAAGAACTGAGGGGCTATTGTGTGGGGGCCCATTCCGTGAACCAGTTTCTCTTGGTCTCGGCTAGGGTGTGCTCGGTTAGCTACTGTTTGGGGGACCACGTCCCTTGATCTCGGCTACGATCCGATCCACTTCGGTCTCGGCACTACGTGCTGGTCTCGGCCAAACAGAATTCAGTTCGGCCGCGCATACCGTTCAGTCTCGGCAATGCGAGCTCGGCAATGCAGTATTGCGCTTGCAGCTAACAGCCACGGCCCTCTCGTGGCAAGGCCCAAGGAAGGGATCTGATGGGACTTCAGCCACCACCAGATGGGGGCAAGATCAGGCCCAATGTGACTGACATTAAATGCATTGTGGGCTGATCGGACCCACATTAAATGCAGTGTGGGCTATGATGGACCTTCATTAATGACTTTGTGGGCTGATGTGACCCAGGTCACATCACCAAACCCACTGGCATTCACCCAAGACTGTCCCATATATAAGGCACGAGCCAAAGGGAGCAGGGGGTAAGCATTCTCACATAGACACTCAGTCTTTCTTCTTCTTCTTCTTCTCCGATTCATTCCTGACTTAAGCATCGGAGAGCCCTGCGCTGCCCATAGCCAGGGTCCTCTGACCTTTGTCTTTCTCCTCTTTCAGGCTCAGGTCGTCACAGTTATCTCCTCCATGCATTGAGTAAGTCCTAAGAGGCATCCTGATCTTGTGAGTATTATTATTTCTGCACTTACACAATCCATCTGAAGCTTTCAAGTCCCATCAGTTTTGCGTATAGAAAATGGCCACAAATTCTGCAAGCAGGACAGGATTGCACAAGCCATGACAAAAACATTAGAAACCGAGTGTCAAATGCTACTAATATCTTCTCTGCAGCAGAACCTGCATGAAATCAGCAGAAACAACAATTTAATCAATGTACAGTTCTACAAAAGCACAAAAAAACTATCAAACAGAACTCTTCAAAAAATAATAGTAATAAAAATTTCCCAACTTTCCAAAGACCGAAATGAAATAAGGGAATGTTTTAGTGTAAATCTGGATCCAAAACAAAATACAATCAATTCGGATAGTCGTTCCATAATTTAAACCCAAACCCAAATCCGCATATACCCTATGAACTGTATCACTCCCCTGAAACTGAAATCTCTCAGCAATTGTTCCATTTTATTATCTTCCAAAGATTTTCAAAAGAGCATTAGTAAAATGAGCAAATGGAATGGATATGTAAACCTGTGCTTTAAGAGTTATGTATCAATCTCCCTCAGACAAATCAAGAATCTCATTAGGTGGGTCATTGTTTTCAAATAATCTAACCCTGGGAATGTCTGTCCAGCTGACATTTCCAAACCCAGATACACACGATAGAACTTTTCCGCGAATTCTTAATTCTAATGCTTGGTGCAAGGAATATGGCACATAAAAAACAATTCTTTCCATGAATCTCTGCATCATTACACCAAACAGAAATTCCCACACCTTGTAGAATCCACACCACATCTCTAATTACCTAATTTAATGGGGTCCGTACTTGAACTGCAAACGATTCCAATCAGTTCCATTCAGAAATAACGAAAAAAGAAAAACACCCCACAGTTCGAAATAGTTCGAACAATCAAGAAAAAAGAAAAAAAAACGAAATCTTGGTTCATGGAAAACTCAAATACGAGTTTAGTGGAATTGCGAATCAGGTAGGTAACTATTGAAATTAAAAAAAGTAAGGATTCTGTGAAAGAAAATGGGAGGCTGATCAATCGAACATCCAAACGCACCCAAGTTCAGAACCAAATTCCTTGAGAAAAGAAGAGGAAACTATGAAAGGAAGGGATTCCTTTTTCCCACTATAGTTTTTCATGATTTTGTTCATTTTACCTGAAAATGGGATAAAGATGAGAGCTTTCGGTGCCTTTCTTCTTGTTTCTTCTTGCACGATCGATCGATGGATGGATATGACGAGAAGACGAAGAGGAAAAGAGTTATTAAAAAAGTTTCCAGAGAAAACCTGAAGCTGGGAAACCTTGAAATATGATACAGTGAGTGATCTTCCACAATTCCCACTGACTGGGATATGTTAAACCCCACTGGGGCCCACTTAAGGAGTATGGCCCAAATTGAAGGTGACAAAACTTAACCCCACTGACTAACCCTATTTGACGGTGCCGACCCGCATGAAATATGGATTGAGGAAGTCCACTTGGACCGAATGGGGAGACCGGATTCTAGCCCGGTCCCCATGAGGACCGTTGGATACAGGGAAGTCCCCCATTCGGGCCAAATAGCAGGGCTCATACGGATTAGTAATGAGTCAACCTGCTGACCGACACAAACAGAGGGGTGAATTAATTTTCCCGTAAATTTTTTCCTAATTTAGCCTACTGAATAAGAGTGAGACAATCAAGTTGAATACCCAATGACCGATATTAGGAAAGTGTGTGATAATTCATACCGGATGACCGATCTTTGGGACAAGTGTGATAATTGATACTAGGTGCCAACACCGCTCAACGATGAGTGTGTTAGTGGGTTTCCAATCTTTTATGATTTTTTTCGCTTTCTATTTCGTTTTGGGCATTTCACATGTAGAGTGAATTGAATTGAGTTGGCTCAATTTAAGAGATATGAATATGATGGTCAAATTAAAATAGAATAAAATGCATTCATCAAATGGCTGGCAAAATGGATGGTGGACCATGCTATCACATTGGATCTACCATTTATAAGATTGCCCAGCTTGGTCTCCTTTTGAGTCATTCCTATTGTTTAAAATCTTGATTTCGGTTGCGGTATCAGCCGGCCGAAAAACCAATATGATATCGGTATCGGTCGCAGTTATCAGTCTGTCGCGGTCGTCGCGGTGTGAAAATTTTTTTAATCCAAAAAATTTCTCAAAAATATCCAAAAAATCCAGAATATTAGAAAATGCTGGAGAACAATATTTTTTTTTATTAGTAACAACAATAAACCAAAATATCGGTCACCTTGAGTTATGAGTCTTGTTTGTGTCGCAGTTCGTTGTCTTCTCCAATATTTTATATAATGCAACCATTATTGATGCTCATGATCAATTTATTAGTGTAAAATATAAGAAAATAAAGATAACATATCAATCATCATTTAATACTAACTCAATCAGCAAATAAGTTGTGAAATTCAATATCTAAAAAAAAATATTTTTCTACACCCAAAATCTTATGATATATATGAGTAGATCTAGCAAGAAAGTGTGTAGATCTAACTTCGAAGTGAAGAAGAAGAACACAACACATGTGACAAACCCAATGATCTTTACATTTATTTCTACGCTTTATCTAAAAAATAAAATAAAGAACACATAATAGTAAAATTAAGGGAGTTAAGTTGATTTTCTCTACCAAATAAAATATTTTCTTTAAGAAATAGTGATGGAGATGAGCTATGGAGTATGGAGTATGGATGGTTGCTGCTACTCTAAAGAGATGAGAGGAGAGGAGAAGAAGATGGGGAAAAAGTAAGAAAAATAGGGTTTTTGTCAACCATACAATATCAAAATATCGGCCGAGATATCAATAATACCAATATGATCCTCATGTCGGCCAATATTGACCGAGATTTTGGGAATATTTTGCCGATACTGATTTATCGGCAAAATATCGATTCGGTATCAGCTGATATGAACCCGTATCGGCCGATTTTTTAAACCATGGTCATTCCTGCTAAAACCTTGGAGGGCTCAATTTTGTGGTCGGGTAAGGTCCATGGAGGACCCTGACTCAATTATTGTTTCCTATACCTAGACCCAGCTCCAATTGACACATGTGAACCCAGACTAAACTCAAGGCATGTCTCAAAGCACAATCATTATATATGATATATAAGAGTAATTTTCAGGAATGGGCAGGTCATCCCTGCTCATTAAATGACTTGGTCTATGAGCCCAACCTGGAAGCATAACAATCAAGGGGTTTGAAAGATCTCCTTCCGACGATCGTAACCATGATCTGGGAAGTACACTTTTCAATAGGGTTGGGTAAAAAATGGGCCGAGTTTACCATATCTATTGGCTGAGACCCAACTAGTGGTCCACCTGTTTTAGAAATTGTAGCTTGATAAGTTTTGCTAGCTAATTTGCATGATCAATCCAATGGCCTCCTAGTTGGATTGGCTTTTTGAGTGGCTGAGATTTATCACAGGGTGAGGCCAGGTTGTTCCATGCGGGGGTGGTGATGAGTCAAGCCAGGCTGAACACCCTGTAGGATTTACTGGGGTTGGCATCTCATAATGCAATTAGTTGGGCTGAGTCAGGCTCAGATCAGTTGCGAGTATCGCCACCACCCATCCCTGAAAGTGTCATATACTTGTACAAACTGGTCTGAAGGATTCATTGGATAGCCTGTGCCCATATATTGTGAACAAGGGGCTGTGAGGCCAAAAAGAGAATGGTAGGTTAAGGTTGGTGGTGGAAAAGAAGGAAGAAAGAGAAGATGCAGCAGCAGCATCATCTGCTACTGAGAAGGGCTGATGTTTTTAGTTTTGAGGAAATCATCGGCATCTATTACAGAGAGAGGGCACAACCCATGAATTAATGGTAGGTTAAGGTTAACATGCCTCAAGTGCAAATCAAATTCATGCGTTTAAGGGCTAACTTTGGAAGATCTAAACTGTTCAAATAATGAGCCCACTTGTGTTTGCAAAGGCAGGTCCATGACTCATAAAGAAAAAAAATTGCTGAACTAGTGAGGTTTTTTCCAAAATGTGTGATTAAATATCAAGTTGATAATTCCTATTAAGAAAATAAAATTTTATAAATCATTGATTACTATTATTTAAAATTGAGATTATTACAGTTTTCTAATAATATTCAGAGAAAATTCCTAAATTTGAAAAATACCCTACTGCAATACTGGTTGTTTATATTTCACATACGAATGCAATTCTATATTGTTCTTCTCTTAGTCTTAACAAGTAGACAATTGTGTGTCGAAGGATTGAGCTGAGCAGTCCTAGACATTTTCGTGCAAGCAAGCTTAGAAGGTTTTTGAAACAGACTTCGATTAATATCATGTTTGAGGCAAAGTGAGATTTCATTCCATGGTTTGGTTCTGGAAAGGCGAGGCTGCATTGTATATAATTTGGTAGCTGTTTTTAACAATTTAGATGCATCATGTTCTCTAAAACACGCAAGTGATTAACTTCAAGGATAAGAGATATCAGTGACAACACATCTCATGTCGTCTAAAAAGTGCACAATCAGTTCCTTTTCATCAAACTATTCAACAAACATAGAGATTTTCTTCAACCAAAAATGTCATATCAATTATAACTCAAATTTAAAATTTTTGTATCCAACTGATGCAACTTAGACCATCTTATTTGGTGAAATTTTCAACAATAATACCGCAAATTGGTGTACAAAAATATTCATACAACTGGATAAGCCGGTGAATCTAAGAATACATTGCCAAGGGGATTGCCTGCCATCCAGATTTGCACATTGAAGGACCATTTGATTAAAAAAAAAATTTGAACAGAAAAAAAGATGCTATACACCATGATAGCTTGTGTGAGATCTTATGTGAGATGACTTTTAGAATGGTCCCAAAGACGAAATATATGGTCAGAGACGTCACAGCTACCCACATGGACACAAACGTCACAACTACCCACATCACATGGTCCCAAGACAACTTGTGTGCAATATTGCGCAGCTTTAATTTCAATGTCAAAGGGCCCAAGATAAATGTACCTGCACCTCAATCATCACAATCGCAGCCATATAAGAAAGGGAGAAAAAGGGTTCATGAGGAAATTCAGGTTACTGTCAAGTTCATTGCACCAGTAGGTGCTTTTACTCATTTACATCATTGCATATCAATGCATCATCGGACCCCCATCAGTTGTAAAAGGTACAGACTACAAACATATTCTTATCATAAAAATAGAATGAAATGGTTAAATAGAATTCATGTACCCAACCCAACGTAGTTGGGACAAAGCTTTAATGATGGTGATGCTGATGATGTAGTATAAGAATATACCTTCTATGGTGTAGTAATATTTACAAAACATGAACTTCTCCACTCCTCTGAATTCTTCCCTTTTTCCTGTCCATTTGTTTAGAATAGAATGCATAAGACCCTTTTTTTTCCTTGTCCATTTCATTATAATAGAATGTACCCTGCATTTGTCAGCATTGTTTTCTCTTTGAAATTTTTTTGCTTCATTAGTTCTGACCTCGAACATGCCACCTTAAAAAAGGATGGATCCAAATATCTTTTAAAACAAGTACGGGCACCATTATTGTCAAACCTGCAAAGTAAAATAAAAAGCTTTTTAATATCTCCACGTCTTCCAGGAAGATAATAAGAAACTCAATAGTTCTTGCTTGTCAAGTACGAACAAACGTGGGGGAATGATGGCATTCTTCATAGGATTCCATGATAAGCCATGAAGCATCATTGTCGACAAGGTGATTCTATTTAGTATGAATGTTAGGATGCCGATCTGAACCTGTAAAGTAACCGCTCTATATCAAAGAATTGAATTGTGCAATAGAATGAATTTTACAAAATTGTATCATGATAGGTTTCTACAAAACCTAAGTTGAATTCCACAAGCCATTGGAGAATCGCCAAAAACTAAACCTAAACATCTCCAATTACCAAATCTTACCAAGGTAAGGTCATATTTGATTTAGCACCCTACCAAAGTTAGCATCCCATCCAAATACATAAATGGCCCTGCTTCTGGTTTTCATCTCCACCCATTGAGTACTGTCAGATTTACTACCATCGAGAACCAACCTGCATGCATGTTCACCATCTTAGAACCCAAGTAGAATGGGTAAATCCACTTTCCCGAGTAAGAAAATAAACAAATAATAAAGAAAGAGAATAAGAGGCTAGAAGTATTCAAATGTCATCTTGTAATGTTATGTAATTATAGACAAACAGAAGATGATGAAGACAAACGTAATATATTTAACTGTTCAACTTATATGATGCAACTAGTGATAATAGACATAGCCGCAAAAAAAGGAAAAGTAATGATCACTTCTAATAACTGTGATATACAAAATATAGGAGCAAAAAAGATGCCAGCTTATAAGTTCTCAAATGATCTAAAAGATAAAATGTCGAAATGTTAAAGCAAGTGCTTGCAGTTAGAGAGTTTAAAGCAGTAAAGAACTGAAACTAGTAATCATTTTGACAGATTCAATGAAGTTCTAATAAAACCCCATTATCTCTCAAAAACTAGAAAAAGACCACACATACTAACCTTTTTTTTTTTTTGAATGGTCACTCATACTAACATTCCTTTCTCAATACAGACTTGACAAAACAAAATAAAGCAGTAAACATCCAAACTAAATATGAAAAGACATTCTCCCCTGGGAGATTTAGGGCCTGTTTGGAAGCACAATGCAAGTGCAGGACAAAACAAGAATTTATAAATAGGGAAGTATGTTATCAACTTCAACACATACAAAACCAACAACTTAAGAGTAAAGGCATGGATAAATTTTGTTACGTGACTACTGCTTGTTTGCAATTTTAGGAGACAGTGGCTACTTTGGGGGTAACACAAGGAAAGCAGAAGCATCATCTATTAAAAATAGACATTAAATATACTATCCATCACTTCCTGCAGTAGCTAATATTTTGGCAACAGGCCAAACAACTCACTCACTAATACCTTCACAAACACAAACATTGACAACTCACACCATAACAAACAGAAATGCAACTTTCCTAACCAAACAAAATAGAAATAGAGCATGGGATCAAGCACTGGTGGTATGTAACAAAAGTTCCTCTTGCATATACAAGACCAACCACTTATTCATGTTCCTATGTGCTTTATATGTGTCCAAGCCAGAGAAGATATGCAGAAAATGTCAAAATGAAATTTTTATAAACAAAACAATTAAAAAATACAAGTTCCATCCATGTGACTGGGCAACAAGATAGTTTAAATAGTCATACTATCCGATAAATGACCCACTTTATCCATAACAAATGAAAGAGACACATTCAACCATAGTGCAAGAGAAAACTAGTACACGAAGCCTATCATAAATGGACGAAATAAGATTTGATGATGATTAGAAATATATCCACTCAATATCATCTCAACATATATTCTTTTTTTTTTCTTTTTTGGTTGTCTGTTTTTTTAACAAAACTCATTTCCTGTACAACATGTTGCATACAGAATAGAACAAGGCCCTATAGAGGCCACCTATACCAAACAAAATTCCTTTCTTCATGTACATATATTTCATCCTAAGATGTGAACAAGATGACATAAGTCCATCTAAGACATGCTGGTCATAACAAAACCACTTCGCTTGCAAAAGAAAAAATAGATGGCATCCAAAAAACAGGAGCTTAAACAAGACTACAAGAGACCTTTCCAATTTAATTGAAATACCATATAGAAGGGTAATAAGGCTCCACCAATTATTTCTCCAGACATTTTAGTTGATTAGGAACTTAGTTTTGCACAACTATTTCACAAATTAAAAATAAAAAAATAGTAACGATGATAATAATAACAGTAGAAAAAGGAGAACAAAAACCAATCAATGAAAGAGTCGTGGTGCTGTGAACTTACCTTTTGTAAATTGGTATGTAAGATTTTGATTGAATTAAATAATATTGCAAAAAAACAGATGCATATTTTGCACAACATTAGTTATATGGAGAATGTATTTCTCAACTTTCGTCAAGATGCGGATTTTTGTAGATAATGTTGACCTAAGTAAGAGGAAAAACCCCTTCATTCTATTATGTGGTTTCAACTTTCAAGATGTCCCACACGTCTTTAACCCTCACAAGGTAGGCTTCTTCCTTCTATGGTTCATTCAATAATGTGGTTTCAAGCTAACCCACGTGTCAAGAACCGCCTCATATTTGACCCTTCAACCCGACCTGTATTTTATTATGAGTCAAGGTGACTAACCCACCAAAAAAAGGGCCAAATTAACCTACCCTGTATTTTCTTTTCTTGGGTTGGCCTGCTAGATAGGAGTAATGTAATCAACTTGAAAACCCAATGATCGATCTAGGGGATATGTGCGATAATTGATACTAAAGTGCCAACACCACTCCACAATGAGTGTGTTGGTGGGTACCAAATTTCTAACTTTTCATGATTTCCTCGGCTTTTCATCATGTTTGGATAATTCACCTGCAGAGTGAATTGAAATGAAGGCTCGATTTAAGAAAGGGAAAATAATGGTCAAATCAAAAGAGAATAAAGGTGAAGATAATGTTTGGATAAACATGTCGAGAACCGCCCCTTACCTTACTAGTAAGAGGCGGCAATTCGCACCTGGCTGTGTAGGGTTCATGTTCCCTCACCATAGGACTTTATCACGTCACCTGAGAGCTCCATCATCTCACCTGAGGTCTACTACCCTCATTTGATGGGGTCCCAACCCCCTATAGCTGGGGTACCAAAAAAAAAGAAGGATATCAATCACACGCGTTCATTAACTTGGACCACATAGGCTCCTTTCTGCTACGGCTCGTTCAATTATGGGTTTCAAGATGCCCCCACGTGTATTTGCATGTACAACGTCGGCTCCTCCCTATTATTGTCCGTTCAATTATGTGGTTTCTTACCTTTTCTAGTGAAAAGATTCGATTAATTAAATTTTTTATTAACTTCAAGGAGAAGAGATATCAATAAACCCACCTGCAATGTGACAACACGTATCATGTCGTTTGAAAAGTGCACCACCAATTCCTTTTCATCAAACTATTCAATCAATCCATTTTCACCAAACTTTTCAACAAACACAGAGTACCTTCAACTTAATCTTATTTGGTGAAAGTTTAACTCTCGAACTCGTCAGTATACTCTCAAGCTCAAGAATAAACCTCGACATCTAAAATAAACTCTCAAGCTTGCAACTAAAACATGTTTCAGTTATTTTTGTATTCTAAATTGAGAAAATTGTTGTAGACATTATCGGTCTCCAAAGAAAATGAATCAATATGGTTTTGGGAGAATGTTTATTCATTGTAATCAATATGTTTCATCAGATTGTTGCCATGATTCTTTGTTTAGTTCTAGCCTGTATCCCTTTAATGTTAGACACTTCAACAATGAAATATTATTTTACATCAATGGAGTGTGTTTAAAGCTTATGATCGATCCTTCAATACATTATTTAAGTTCCCCAATATATGAAAACAACTGGAAACAAATAATGGGATGTTAATTGAAGCAAAAATAAACTTTCATATCAGGCGTATTCAGCGACAGTAAGGCAAATTGGCGTACAAAATATTCCTACAAATGGATAAGAAGGTGAATACAAGAATACATTTCCAAGGGGATTGCCTGCCATCCAAATTTGCACATTGAGGAACCATTTGATTAAAAAATTAAAACTAAATAAGTTTAAGTGCATCACACTATACACCATGACAGCTTGTGTGAGATCTTGTGCGAGACGACTTTTAGCATGATCACAAAGGCAAAAGCCATGGTCACAGACACCACAGCTACCAAAATGGACACAGACTTCACAGCTACCCACATGGCCCCAAGACACATTGTGCAGCTTCAATTTCAATGTCGAACAATTCAAGATAAATGTAGCTGCACCTAAGCATCACATTTGCAGCCATATAAGAAAGGGTACAAAAGGGTTCATGAGGAAATTCAGGTTGCTGTCAAGTTCATTGCACCAATAGGTGCTTTTACTTATTTACACCATTGCATCAATGCATCATTGGATCCCCATCAATCGTACAAGGTACAAACTACAACCATGCTCTTATCATAAAATCAATTCCTTTAACACTTTCAATTCTCAAGCTATTTTTGCTAGTTAATGGAATACAATTAAATTTAGGAGCTATGTAGAAAGAATGAATAGATTGAAATGAGGAATAAAAATTCATATACTTGACCCCAATGTAGTTAGCAAAATGCATTCATGATGGTGGTGATGATAATGTGGTAGGAGAAAATAGCTTCTATGGTGCCATAATATTGACACAACATGAACTTCTCCACTCCTCTGAATTCATTCATTTTCCCGTCCATTTGATTAGAATAGAATGCATAAGAAATCTTTTTTTCTGTCCACTTGATTAGAATAGAATGTACCTTGCTTTTGTGAGCATTGTTTTCTCTTTGCAAATTTCCGGGTTCATTAGTTCTGACTTGAACATGCCATCTTAAAACAAGATGGATCCGGAAATCTTTTCAAACAAGTACTAGCACCATCATTGTCAAACCTGCAAAGTAGAATCAAAAGTTTTTCAGTGTCTCCAGAACTTCCGGGAAGAATTATAAGAAATTCAATAGTTCTAGCTTGTCAAGTAAGAACAAACGTGGGTGATGACCGCATTCTTCATAGGATTCCATATTAAACCTTGGAGCATCATTGTGGTAATAAGAAAATCAATAGTTCTTGCTTGTCAAGTAAGAACAAATGTGGGGAATGACGACATTCTAGATAGGATTCCATAATAAACCATGGAGCATCATTGTGGACAGGGTGATTCTGTTTGATACGAATATTAGGATGCCAACCTGTAAAGAAACCGTTCTATATCAAGGAATCGAATTGTACAATAGATAGAATCTTACAAAATTGTATCATGATAGGTTTCTACAAAACCTAAGCTGAATTCCATAAGGCATTGGAGAATTGCCAAAAATAATACCTAAACATCTCCAGTTACCAAACCTTACAAGGTGAGGTCATATTTGATTTAGCACTTGCCGAAGTTAGCATCCCATTGAAATGAATCAGAATGGGTGCATCCACTGTCCTGAGTAAGAAAATAAACAAAAAATAAGAACAGAGAATTAGAGGCTAGAAATATTCAAATGTCATCTTGAAACTGGATAGTCATGCTCATGAGATTATAGACACATATAAAATGATGACACGTAATATATTTATCTGTTCAACTTATATGATGAGGCTAGTGAGAATAGATATAGCCTTTGCGATAAAAAGTAAAGTAATGATCATTTATAATCACTGTCATATACAGAGTACAGGAGCCAAAAAGATGGCAGCATATAAGTTCTCAAATGACCTTAAAGATAAAATTTCCAAATGCTAAAGCAAGTGCTTGCAGTTACAGAATTTAAAGCAGTAAAGAACTGAAACTAACCATTTTGACCGATTAAATGAAGTTCTAATAAAATCCCATTATCTCTCTAAAGCTAGAAAAAGACCACACTCATACTAACATTTTCTTTTTGAATGGTCACTCATACTAACATTCCTTTCTTAATATATACTTGACAAAACTAAATAATGCAATTAACATCCTAACTAATTATGAAAAGACTTTTTCCCCTGGGAGATTTAGGGCCTGTTCAAGTTAAATTGCAATGCAAGTGCAAGAGAAAACAAGAATCAGTAAGTATGGAAGTATGAAATCAACTTCAGCACATACGAAACCAACAACTTGAAGTAAAGGTATGCATAAACTTTGTTACGTGACTGCTGCTGCTTTGTAATTTTGGCAGTCAGTGGCTACTTTAGGATTAGCCAGACACAAACATAGACAACTCACACCATAACTCCATAACAAACAAAAACACAACTTTCCTAACCAAACAAAACAGAAACAGAACGTGGGATCAAGCACTAGTCGTGGTACATAACAAAGTTCCTCTTGTGTATACAAGACCAACAACTTATTCATGTTCCCATGTGCTTTGTATGTGACCAAACCAGAGAAGATATGCATGTAATAATGTGTAATGAGAGAAGGAAGAAGGAGACGAAAGTTGGAGAGAAACTGATACCTCAATGGGAGGATCATCTGTCTATTTATAATCTCATTATACCCTAATCAAGGGCTCTAAACATGCTAATAATACAAATCAGAATAGTAAACAATATCCCCTAGTCTATACAAGGAAGTAATATGAGACAAATTAGCATAAACTTGATCCCACGTGTGGGACTATATACAGGCTGTATATGGCCTTGATGGGCTGGGCCTAAGCCTTGTTTTACAGGGCCCATTATCTTCTACACTCCCCCTCAAATTGATGTGGTAAGGCAGAAAACATCAATTTGCTAGTGAGATCATGATGACGCGTTTTGGGAAGAACTTTGGTGAAGACATCCGCCAACTAGTTAAGAGTAGAGACATGAGGCAGAGTTATCTTTTCAGTAACAACATGCTGACGGATGAAGTGGCAATCAATCTCAATATGCTTCGTTCTTTCATGAAAGACCGGATTGTTTGCAATTCGGGTAGCACTGGTGTTGTCCCCATGAAGAGGTGTAGGACTACCAATAGTGACACCGAATTCACAAAGAAGACGGCGTAGCCAGATGATATCAGCACTCGCAGAGGACATGGCCCGATATTCTGCCTCAGCAGAAGATTTCGAAACGGTGGTTTGCTTCTTGCACTTCCATGAGATCAGTGAGTCCCCAAGAAACACACACCAGCCAGTGGTAGATCTCCGAGAATCAGGGCAACCAGCCCAGTCAGCATCTACATAAGCGGATAAGTGCAGGGAAGTGCCCGAAGGGTAGAAGAGACCATGATTAAGGGTGCCTTTGACATAGCGAAGTATGCGCAAGGCAGCAGCAAGGTGAGGTTTGTGAGGATTGCTCACAAACTGGCTAACCGTATGAACGGCATGAGAGATATCCGGCCGAGTCATAGTTAAGTAGAGCGAACTACCAACTATCCGTCGAAAAACAGAGGGATCATCCAGGGGAAGGCCATCATCCGCACTGATCTTGCTGTTTAACTCCATAGGTGTATCACAAGTGTGAGCATCATCAAGTCTTGCCGAAGTGATCAAATCTGTAGCATATTTCCGCTGATGAACCCGAATGCCAGATTTGTTACGCAAGAATTCCAGCCCCAGAAAGTAGGTGAGAGGTCCAAGATCCTTCATTCTGAAGTATCGAGTGAGATGATGTTTGAGATCCGTAACACCAGCACTATCATTGCCACTGATAATCATATCATCAACATAGACTAAAAGGAACGTGTAGCCCTTCGTTGTCCATCGAAGAAAAAGTGAGCTATCCGAATGACTCTGACGAAATCCAGCTTGAAGAATTGCAGTCCGGAATTTTTCAAACCACGCTTTGGGAGCTTGCTTAAGTCCATACGAAGATTTCCGCAACTTGCAAACATGCTGAGGAGGACATGCACACCCTGGAGGAGGCTTTAAGTAAACAGTCTCTTGCAACTCGCCATGAAGAAATGCAGTTTTGACATCCATTTGCCACAGAGGCCAGTTACGTGCTGCAGCAACACAGAGGAGAGTACGAACGGTGGTCATTTTAGCCACTGGTGCAAATGTCTCCTCATAGTCGATTCCATACTCCTGTTTATAGCCCTGCGCAACCAATCGAGCTTTGTAGCGATCAAGACTCCCATCAGAGTGAACTTTGATGGAGTAGATCCATTTACTGCCAATCATAGAGGCGCCTTCAGGAGTCGCCCATGTATGATTAGCTTCGAGAGCGAACAATTACTCATTCATAGCATCCTGCCAGTAAGCAATCTTCGAGGCCTGTGAATATGAGGTGGGTATAGGAGTACTATCTAAGGATGAAAAGAGAACCGGAAAGCCATAGCGGTTAGGGGCAATGGCAAGACGATTAGATCGTCGCAGAGAGAAGAGATTATCAGAAGAAGCAGGGTTACCTGTAGGAGCAGTAGGCGGCACTGGGAGATGATCAGGAGAGGGAGGCACCACAGGAGGAACCTTGTTACGCCGGACATAGACCTTGAGAGCAGGTGATGGAGTATCAGACTCCGGGAATTGTGGCAAATAGGACACAGCAATGGGAGGATGATCTAAACGTAATGAAAAGAAAGGAATATTTTCCAGGAAGATCACATTACGAGAGATCCGCATGCGTTTTTCAAGCCGATCATAACACAAGAACCCTTTTTGTTCAGAACTATAGCCAAGAAAGATGCATTTGGCGGCCTGTGGGGATAGCTTAATGCGTTCAGTCGGTGGAAGATGAACAAAACACAAGCAACCAAACACACGTAAGTGAGAGTATAAAGGTGGATATTCAAAGAGAACTCCATAAGGAGTAGTTTTGCCTAGAATAGCACTGGGAAGACGATTAATCAGATATACTGCAGTCTGTGCAGCATCACACCAAAATTCTGGAGGAACTAAGGATGGAAGTAAAAGGGTGCGAACAGTTTCAAGAATATGTCTGTTCTTTCTCTCCGCAATTCCATTCTGCTGAGGAGTGTGCGGACAAGATTTTTGATGAAGAATTCCTTTATCAGAAAGGAAAGCAGAGAATTCATGAGACAAGTATTCTCCGCCAGAATCAGATCTAAGGATCTTGATATCTTTCTTAAATTGAGTGTGTACCATGTTATAGAATCTTTGAAAAATAGAAAACACTTCAGATTTTAAACACATGAAATAAATCCAAGTATAACGGGAATGATCATCAATAAATGTCACATAGTACTTGAATCCTAACCTACACATGGTAGGAGCAATGCCCCAAACATCAGTGTGAATGATATCAAATGATTCTAATGAACGAGAGTTATGAACAGAAAATGGCAAAATATGACTCTTACTTAAACAACAAGTTTCACATTTTGATTGAGATAAAGAAGACATTATTTTATTATCAATTGAAGAGTCCAAACAACCAAGTTTAAATAAAGAAATTAAATTGGCATTGTTCACATGACCAAGACGTTTATGCCAAACCGTCCACAAGTTTTTGAAATTTTTAGAAGAAGAAGCAAAGAAGGAATGATGTCCAATGTCCAGCAAAAACAGGCGCCCATGTTTACTCCCCGTCGCGATCACCTTCCCAGTTTGTCACCCCTGTATGACACAACCAGAAGAAGAAAAGTAAACAAGATAGCCCTCGTCAATAAGTTGTCCTACAGAAAGTAGATTGGCCGATAATTTTGGAACAAAGTAGACATTGGAAAGGGTGATGGGCTGGCCAGTGACACTAGATAAAGTAATGGTACCAACTCCAGAAATGAGTAGTTGATCACCATTAGCAGTGGTAATTTTTTCTTTTCCAAGATAAGGGTGGGAATTTGTAAAGCTATGTTCAACAGATGTCATATGATTTGAGGCTCCTGAATCTAAAAACCAGGTAGAAGAGGTGATAGAAGAAGAAAGAGATGCAGAAGAATGAAAGGCAGGAGATGCTATATGAGAATGAGGTTGATACCGACCACCAGAGAAGCCCATAGACGCATATGCAGAAGTGACTGCACTCTGGATCAGCTCTTGAATCTGAGCAGGAGTCATGGATATAGCTCCGGAGGAAGTGCTGCCTGTATCTGATAAGGGCGCTTGAGCCTGAAAAGCGGATGGAACATTTTGTCTTGGCATATGGGAGGGAGGCTTTTTAGGCTGTGTCTCTTTCCGTCTCTGCATGCTTCGACAGTCATCAATCACATGACCTATCCGTTTGCAATACCTGCAAACCAATTTCTTGCGACAATTTTTGGTAATATGTCCGAAGCCTTTGCATTCATAACATTGAGTCTGCTTTGGAGTTGCCAGAAGAGCCGAGTCAGCAGGAAGAGGTGCAAGGAAGGCTTTGGGTGCGTCAGGTGCTTCCAGAATAGTGCGCTGTGAAGTGAGACGAAGTTATTCGCGAAGGACTTCTTGGAGGCAAGTATCAAGATTAGCAGTATTCTCCCTATTCATAAGTGCAGACCGAACAGATTCAAATTCAGGTCGGAGATTCATAAGAAACTGGCTTATATGAGTTTCTTCTTGTAACTGGAGAGCCTCAGATAGAAATCCAGAAGAGACCGTTTGGATCAGCATGGAATCACTTTCAGTCCACAAGGTGAGGAAACCATTAAAGTATTCCTGCACAGTTTTATCCCCTTGACTGTATCTGGCAATTTCACTATCCAGATGAAATTTTCGGACTTTATTTGTTTAATGGTAAACTTTCTTTAGATGAGCCCACATATTAGCTGCTGTGGTGTAGGCTTGAAGGGCCACAGCAAGAGAGGGATCAATAGAGTTAAGGATCCAAGTGATGACTTTCGCATTTTCTTTGGACCAGGTGGCTAGGCCTTTTGAGTCGGAAGTGCTTGTAATCTGAGGTTTGGTTATCAATCCATCAAGATAAACAAAAAGACCTTGTCCTTCAACAAAGTTCCTCAAGTGGAAGGACCAGGACATATAATTCTGCCCGTTGAACTTAATTGGGATGACATCGTACTTGTCCATTTGTAAGAATGTAGTAGATAACAAAGTAAAACAGCAGAAAAAGGAAGAGAGCACCACGCAAACCAACCAAAAAGGTGTTCTGATTTGCTTTAAAAAGGCTTAATATAGCAGAATCGGAGCAATAACCAGCACTGAACAGTATTTAATCAGTCATAAGCAGCATTAACAGCATACAACAGCAATATTAGAAGAGATCAGAGAAGTAGCAGAGGCATCCAACGGTACACAAAAGAGTGCAAATCAGTAGTGCAAAAAGAGACCAGCCCTCAGATCAACGAAACAGAAGGTAGAGTTTATATTGATCTGCTATAAATCTGCTAAAACAGCAGGAAGATTGCACTGTATTGATCTGATGAAGAATCCAGCAACAGAAAACATAAACAGTGCAGAAATTTATCCCAGACAGAGCCAGGCGACCATGAATTATGGTGCAGGATCTGTGCGTGGGCCCCACAGAGTTATCTAATCTCAGATCAAGTTTGAAACTCTTGAAGGAGTTCAAATGTACTTCCTCTAGTCCAAATCTGATGAGTATCGGATAAGGATCCACAAATCTGGAAGGTGGAGATGAAAACTTTCTGATAATAATGTGTCAAAAACGACTGAGGAAGAAGATGATAAAACCTACCTCAGATGGTGATGAAAAATTCCAGAAAAGTCCTTACAATAACCCTGAAGAACTGGCGAACACAACTGTGGAGGTTGCTTGGTGATAGGAAGTTGATTAGTGGTGGGCCACAGTTTGATCAAAGGCACGTCAGACACTATTATCAGTAATGACAGCAGCAATGGAGAGAGGATTCACGCCAATAAGAAGAGTTTGATCAATGAAGGAAGATGGATTGATCATAACCTATGCTCTGATACCATATAATAATGTGTAATGAGAGAAGGAAGAAGGAGACGAAAGTTGGAGAGAAATTGATACCTCAATGGGAGGATCATCTGTCTATTTATAATCTCATTATACCCTAATCAAGGACTCTAAACATGCTAATAATACAAATCAGAATAGTAAACAATATCTCATAGCCTATACAAGGAAGAAATATGAGACAAATTAGCATAAACTTGAACCCACGTGTGGGACTATATACAGGCTGTATATGGCCTTGATGGGCTGGGCCTAAGCCTTGTTTTACAGGGCCCATTATCTTCTATAATGCAAAATATGTCACAATGGAATTTTTATAAACAAAACAATAAAAAAGAAATTTAAAAAAAGAATTCTATCAATGGGATTGATAACGAAAGTTGCAAGTCGCCAAGTTCAAAAAATTCAAAAGTTTGACTCAGCCCAACAGACTAAGCTCAGTTATCAAGATCCAACCCATTATAATCATGCCCAGCCCAACCATGTTGATCTAACTCATCACTCAAATCCAGCATGTACAAGAATGCCCAGCACTACAACAAAATACAGTTTTGCCAACGCAATCACTGCGTCTGGAAATGTAGATTTCGCGTCGGCAAATGATTTCCCAACGCATTTCAGCACATCGACAGCACGTCGGCAACCATGTGTATCCAAATCCATAGCCGACGCTATTTTAATTGCGTCAGCATATCCATGTACAATTGCCAACGCATTGCAGCGTCGGTCCATACATCGGCAAAGAGATGTGCGTCAGCAAAAAGTCTGACTTTCATGATTCGAAAACCATATTTGCCAACGCAATACCAACGTCAGCAAAATAAACGCCGACGATGGTAGTGCGTTGGGAGTTCCTAAAAATGGCCGACGCTAGCAGCGCATTGGGAATTCATAGTAATGGCCGACGCTTGTAGTGTGTTGGAAATTCCTAGTAATGGACGATGCTCGTAGTGCGTTGGGAATTCATGATAATGGCCGACGATGATTAAGCGTTGGAAATTCATGAAATAACCAACGCTACCAATGTGTTGGGAATGCATGGAATAGCCGACGCTACCAATGTGTTGGTAATTCATAAAATAGCCGACATTACTAATGCGTGGGGAATGCGCTATATCTTTGGGCTAACGCATTGCGAAATGCAACTTCGCCGACGCATAAATCACATTGGAAAATGTTATAATACATTTTCTTTTTTGCAACACACGCTGGTGCGTCAAGAAAGATTATTATTATTATTTTTAAATTAAGTTTTCATTTCTCCTTGGATACCACAAATAAAAATCCGAATACCTGTTCAAACCAACAAATTTGATGCACAACCCAATTTAAAATATGTTCATTAACAAATAAAAAATAACATCCACAACCAAATATCCTACATCCATAAACCAAAATAAACCCACAAATCTCTAAAATACACAAATATTACTACTTGATCATTTCCAAAAATTCTGTAACATCCACAAATGTCTGTGATCGAAATAAAAAAGGTAATCCCTAAGAGCCCGCAGCCAGCACAATAAAATCCAAAACTAATCTGCAAAACCAAAAAAGAACACCATGAGAATACAAGTAGCAATAAATTCTTGCAAGGCAAAGCATTCACTCCAAAAAAGATTTTGGGATAATGAGACAATATTAAATTAGCATAATAATTTTATATAATCACTTTGCAATACTCATATGACAATAACAAAAAATCACCTGGAGAGTATCCTATCCAAGAGCTCCCCATCTTCACATAACCTGAAACTAGACATCAAGTTCTAAATCATTAAGCATGTGTTTACCTAATAGTAATAGTAAATGAAAATGAGAAAGGAAAGAAACATCTAAGGGCACTTGAGAAAAAAAAATTCAGAGTTATAAATTTTTTTTTTAATGATAAAGACCTCTATTAGTAACCCTAATGAGGAAACTCTCAGTCTTCAATCACCCACTCTTCCAAACCTAACAATGGAATAGTAAATTTTTTCACCAATTCTTTCAAGTATAACAATGATAAGAACACAACAACAATGGCAGCAAGTATGACTGATGAATGTGATGCTCTACAGAAACTGTATCTTAGTACAGACCTACTATCACACAGAAACAAGGCGGCAAGTACAACTGATGAATATGATGCATGCAGAAACTATATCTTAGTATAGACCTACTATCATACAAGATTAAACACAGCTTCGTGTCAAACTGAATTCTAATCACCCACATTTGTCATAACAAAAACACTACAAAAGCCCTGCCCTATCAGTTCCCTTAAAATGACATGGTGCAGACAATGATGGAGACATGGAGCTGATATATAAGCATTATATCCATCAAGTAGCAATAGTAAGAACAAGGACCGCAATCAGTACAATGGAGTGCATATTTTCATTATACCCTGTTTCTTCATATATCCTCTACTTTTTATTACAGATTTGCAATTCTGCCTTTATCACTTGAAATTTAGAAAGGGGTTCTATATAATTCAAACAAATGGCTAAAAACACAATTTCCAAGACTAAAACAAATCAAGGATGCAAGAATTCTGACCCTGTGAACCCACCGGTATAAGGTTGAGAACTCCCATTGACAAACATAAGCAATGTTGGGAATCCTTTGATGCCAAGCAGCGAGGCGGCGTTCGCATGCCACTATGTGTCAAGCGTGCATATAAGCTAATGAAGAAATGGAGTCATGGTTTGGTATTGAGAAGAATTTCATGGTTTGTGCTTGCCACAATGCGTTCAGAATAATTTGTATTTATGAAGGAATTTCACCTATTCTAATAATGTATTCTTAACTTGCACATGTGTATGTGAATGCAGAGCAAGTTCTTTGAAACATGAGTTCTATTTAGATTAAGCTGATAAGGCTCAGATGATGATAAAGAACTAGATGATTGTTGAAAGGCTTATTTTTAAAAGACTCTGCATGATAATCTTTCTTTTCAAATTTAAATGCAAATAATTACAATTCAGTGCTCTGTAATTGCTCATCTATCTTAAGATGGAACTGTAATTTTAGCAGCTAATTCTTCTTTTCTGGTTTTTTTCTTCATCTTTTACACATATGAGTCTTTTAGAATATTTCATTTGTGTGAATTAAAGAGTTCCATGTTGGTACTGATTCAAAAAGTGATGTTTACTTGCTAATAGCACAATCTGCCACTTGATATCATGAATTTCAGGGACCAATGAGAATAACAAATCATAGCAGTGAACCGGAAAAGAACTAAAAAACAGAGGTCATGATCTCCATTCCCATCAAGAGTTACCTGCTGCACTTTTTTTTTATCAATATAGGAAAGGTTTGAGTCTAGACTCCTAATGGCTCTGTGTTTGTAGAGTGATTCAGGTCACACATTTGCAGTTCTGGTAGACGTGTGTGGAAGTGAATGCTCCTTTGAGACTTGGGATGGTCCACTACAACAGTTACTAAATTGGTATTCAGGCACAGATCATTAACATGTTAGCTCTTCAAAACACTGCAACTTATAAGAAATTTATGTATTTTCTATAATATGGTTTCTCAGATGGGATTCTTAGTTCAAGACCACTGTCATTATGCACATCGACAAACTTTAATGTGATTAGACTAGCGCAATTTCGAGATGAATGGCACTTTCAATTGCAATATATATATATATATATATATATGTTTCTAAGTTTAAAATCATTTAGAATAAGTGGCGATTATTGGATTTATTTTGAGAATTCCTGAACATAGAAGAAATAACCTTTCTTTTTTTTATAACAAGAAGTTACCTTTCTTTAGTAGTCATCTTTTTTTAGTCACTGTCAGAAAAGGATTAAAATGGAAGGGATTCAAAGAGGATTCTCATTAATCAACTTGATTTAGGTAACTGATGAATACAATAATAGTGCTTTAAGCAGTGCAGAAGAAATCTGGACATCAGTGCTTGTGGTGTGATGGACCTTGCACTTTGCACATAATTTTTTTCTCAAAGAGCAGATGAGCCCTTTCTCACGTCGTCCCATTGAATGTGACCATGTTAACTAGGTTCTTCAACTGAATCAAATAGGTTAGGTTAAACTAGTCATTACAGACAAGCCAAGACCTTTGGCTTCTGACCATTGGTGGAAAAGATTTCAATCACTGCAAGCCAACTCAACCATCTTAATACGAATTTGAATGATAAAAAGCATAGGCCACCTTCACCCCTAACAAGTTCCTGTTCTTCCATCACCACTCTTTCATAAATTGGGACTCCATCTATAACAATCAGCTATACTTATAACACAATAAATGTAACCATAAAGTGTCCATTGCTGTAATATTTGTTGCTTGGACTTGAACTAGCAGACACTAGTTTCAGAACAAAGATGACTTGTATTCTCAAAATGAGATTTGAGTGAGATTTGAAAATTATGGTTAGAGCTGAAACTAGTAAGCCATCAACTACTGGGTCCAATGTTTTAGCAATCCACGGTGCTCAAATGGAAGGACCACTAGAGAGATGAAAGGACTGAAGACACCCATGATGGTATTATGAGCTTACAAACCATCTGACTTGGGGAATAACCATGAACAGTTTCAGTGCTAGGTCTAGTTGGGCAATCTGATTAAAAAGTCAATGTGATTTCTTATAGACAGAAACTTACCAAACAGACCTCATTTTTTTCATGTACATATATTTCATCCTAAGATGTGAACACGACGGTTCACGTCCATCTCAGACATTTTGGTCACAACAAAACCTCTTCACTCGTAAAAGGAAAAACAAGAGACCTTTCCAGTTTGGCTGAAATATCATGTAGAGGGTAATAAGGCTCCACCAATTATTTCTCCAGACATTTTAGTTAATCAGGAACTTGGTTTTGCACAACTATTTCACAAATTAAAAATAAAAAATAGTAATGACGATAATGATAACAGTAAAGAGTGGTGGGGCTGTAAACTTACCTTTTGTAAATTGGTCCACTCAAGCTCTTTTATGATCTTGCAAATAGCCTATGCAAACCGAAAGTCCAACCAAATAGGCCCCCTCATTCATGATACAAACACTTGCACACATAGAAAGAAAATGATCAGGTTTCTTACATTCTTACCGGATATATTTAAAAAGCAATATAAACCATGATAAACTTCTTGAGCAAATTTACTATCAGAAAAATTACATGTGAATGTGATTTCTTATAGACGAAACTAAACTGAGCATGATAAATTATGAGAAAATTTCAAATGCAAGCATAGAAAGAATACGAAACATGCTCGTTGGGATATTTGCTCGTTTCTTTGCTTTCGGCTTCTGATATATGCTCGCTGGGATGCTGTTCTCGATTCTAGTGTGATCTATGCGCATCCAAATTCATTTGGATCTCTTTCTTCAAAGTTTGAAGAGAGAAGGCCTTCTTTCGATTTATACAAAAAGACCCAAGATTCCAACGATCAATATATCATCAGAGAACCTACAAGGAAAGGAGGAGTTTCTACCTCAAATGGCACAAAGTGAAGGCATGTAGAGCTACAAATTTATCCAAGTTTGTGCTAAAATGTTCTCAACATGAATCGCTTGAAGTTGGAGATTACTTGAGAGCAATTGGACAACTGTGCTCAATGGAACTAGGATTTAAGGATATTCAGCTGTTTCTATTCACAAAAAATCAGAACGTGATGCTAAATTTGATTGGATTGCACTGTTCCTTGTTTTGCCTAGAAACACCGGGGATGATTGTCCATTATCTGTGTTCTTTAATGATCAATGTTCTAGTTAAAACTGATGGCTGATGTATTCAAGAAACGCATTTTGAACACATTATCTGACCGATCCTCTAGAAAGGACAATTAAATAAAATAAAATAAAAGAGAGACATTTAAACAAACAAAAAAAAAAACCTTAGAAGATCAAGTAAGAACTTCATCTATAGCAAGAACAATAGCTTCTAAACTTGCAACAGATAGGTAACAGAACGATCATTCAAGGGGACAAGCATCTTTCAAAAAAGATGAACTGGTTGAGCCATTACATCAAACACTTTGTGGGCATATGAGATTGAATTAAACTCGTCCAACAAAGACAAAAGAAGATGTGGTGGTTTCGTCATGTTCAATCTATATCCCTTTTTTGGCCTTGCATATCATTAAACAAACGGAGATCATCATATTTTTTTCTTTGAATTTTCTAAGCAACCCATTAATGAACAAAGAAAAAAAAATACAAGCAGTGCTTATTTCAAAGAAATTTCAAAAGAAGAATTGCAGACGAAGAACAAAAGAGATGTAAAAGAAATGAAGAAATGTAAAGAGATATTTACCTGATAAAAAGAAATGTAAAGCACTTTTTCATCATCTACCATCTCGATTCAAAGAAAAGAGGTTGGAGTCGTTGCTTGATGTCATTGTTTTCCCACTCCAATGCTTCCCACCATTCACTAGAGCCACGAATATTCTTTAGTGCTGGTGCTACAATATTGGTGCCATTGGAGAGGAAGGAGAGACTCTTTAACTTGGGACATCCAGCAATACCAATAATTTCTAGTGATGGCCATTCGAAATTAGAAAACCCTCGGCAAATGCTAACCAATTCCGGAAGACCAGAGAAATCAATCCACTTGATATTAGGGAGGATGAGTCTATCATTATTATAACTTATAACATTATGGGTATGGCTTGCGACAGACATTGACATCTCCTCCTCCTCTGCAATTTCTATTATTTCTTCTATCGTCGAGCAATTGCTGATCTGAAGGATTTCTAAATTGCAGAGTTGTCGAATAATACCCAATTGGAAAACCTTCTTCAAGTTTTTACAATTATATAATCTAAGATCTCTTAGATTGGAGAGGCTTCCGGGCAACATTGAACCATCGCAGAAGCTCCTCAATTCAGGAAGTCTCACAAGATGAAGAATCTCCAGGTTGGGTAGCAGTGCACAACCATCGTGCTTCTCATCTCCATCAAAGAGAGTTTCCATCTTTTCACAGTGTTGGACCATACATACTTTCAGCTTATTCATGTTTGCCAGGCCCAACTCTGATAACATTCTTGCGGTGCGATGATCGTCGAGATGGAAAGAGGAAGAATGAGCAAGAGTCTCCTTAATGGCGGCATGTGACGTCCCAAAACCACCACCGTTATATACCAAACATCTTTCCTGTGGAGGACATGGAAGAAAACCAGAAGATACATCCCTTATCTGAGTGCCAACCCGAAACCGGAATCTCCTATCTGCTAAGTTTTTCACCGATTTGCTAAACCAAGAGGAGGTTGCTTTCACCGATTTGCTATGACGTAGAAAATGGTCGAGACACTCCACTTTTGGAAAGTATGCATCGAGATAAGTAAGATGTTCCAACCTGCATAATTCTTCAACCACGACTTCCATGCTTTCATCATCCCACTGTTCCTTTTCAAGACAACCACCACGAAAATAGACGCACAGGGCCAGTTCCTCCAATAATGTAAGCTTTAGAATTATTCCAGTTGGAACTCTCAACTTCATGTTCCATTCATTAGTGTCCTCGCCATCATCATCTTGGGAACAAACATCCTCCCCATTTTGCCGACGCTCGCGTTTTTTAAACCCCACTATCAAACGTTTCAAACGAGTTAGTTCCCCGACCTCTTTAGGCAGATATTTAATTGCTAAGTATCCCAAATCAAGCACCTCCAGTTGCGTGAGCGCTCCTACTTGGGATGGAAGTTCTTTTAATTTAAAACAACTCTTCAAATAGAGGCCACGAAGATTAACCAAAGTCCACAAGGAAGAAGGCAAGGAATTTAATAATGGTGTCCGACTCAAGTCTAGAATACATAGAGAATGCATACATTCAAAGAAGGAATCAGGGATTATTGTTAGCTGATCATTACCTTGCAACAATAATGTGGACAAAGATCCGCAATTTGGCCTCTCCGGCAAACAGCCCAAACTACATTGCATCAATGATATCTTTTGTGATAGCAACCATTCCTTCTCCTCTGGTGGATGCTCTACATGCTTACCAGTTCTTACTAAGAACCCTGAAGCTTCATTCAATGCAAAATCCCTTATAAGGTCATGCATTTTGATATATTTTTCGCTATGATCAACTCTCTCCAGCAATGATGCATTGACAAGATTCATTACCATGAGGTGACCATCATCCCGTGCCTCTTCAATGCTATCAACTCCTTCAATGTAGCCCTCCAACCTGCAATACTCTGCCAATTCATCTATCAATATTTTATAGTCTTCTGGGTACAACGAGCAGTACAAAAACAAGTTCCTTTCAGAATTTTCAGATAACCCATCATAAGTGATTCTCAAGGAGGAGAACACTTCCTTTTCCATGTCTTTAATTTGAGACGTAGATGGTAATTGCAGTTTCCTTAGCGTGCTCCTCCACACACGAACATTACTAATCTTTCTCAATGATGAACCAATAACGATGATGGCAAGTGGTAAACCACCACACTCTTTAACGATATCTCTAGCAATTGGTTCAATATCAGGAGACATGGCAACATCTCCAACTTTTCCATTGAATAGGCTCCATGCCTCCTCTTCGGATAGTCTCTGTATTTGTATTTCCTCATCTGTTTCCATCTGTTGACATATTCTATAGTCTCGAGTAGTCAACAAGACCTTACATCCATTATCTTGATTTAGAATTGGGATCCCAACAACAGACAAATCTATTTTTTCCCAAATATCATCTAAAATCAACAGGAACTTCTTCCCACTTAATTTCTTAGATATGAATGGATTTAATCTATTGTCAGACTTATCTTTTTTAGTACATTTCAGACGTTCTGCAATATCATTTTGCACCCTTCTTTGACCTCCTTCTCCTGAGACAGTTACCCAGATGACGATGTCAAACATGTGGGATATTTCCAGACGATTATTCAACAATTTCAGAATTCTTGTCTTGCCAATGCCACCCATTCCCCAAATTCCAATCTTTTGGATTCTGACATCTTCTATAAGCGCTAATATCTTCTGCAATCTAGGCTCGGAGTCAGTTAATGAATTAATTTCTAAAATTTGTGGCTCAACTTTCTCCAATGGTGCATTAGAAAACTCTTTTCCCTTCTTACCAGGAATATCATACAGGAGCTTCCCAGTTTCTTTGGTATCCATGCCTGTTAAGAAAATAAATGACAATTAGGAAAAGATGAACAATAGCATCAATACCATCCAGATCATGTAATACTCACAAACATATGTAACAGTTTGGATATTCAAAATGGCAAGTGTCAAGCAACTGTGAAAGAAATAGTTCTTGATATGAAGATTTTTCTATATCTATTGAAATTCCCAAACGAGTGATGTTGCTCTCTGGATATATGTATGATAACTGTACACCCTTTTAATATTACAATAATGATCCCTAGATTTTATCTTTATATACAAGTAATACAATCCGTCAACCACCTTAATCGACGGTTCAAACCTATCTTTTTACGTCAAATTCAACCAGCATATCTATAAAAGACAAAAATCTTGTTACCTTATACCTCTTTGCAGCAGACGGTGTTTGAAATTAAAATAACTTTAACCAAAATGTTTTACAATATTCGCCTTGATCTAAATTGAGTTACAAAACTATGGTATTCTTACCATAGTTTCCTTTTCAAGGTTTTTTTTTTTTTGGTAAAAGCTTCCTTTTCAAGGTTAAAGTTCAAAAATTACAGTATTGCAGGAGGTGTTTTTTTTTTTTGTCCTCTAAGTAGGCTTCAATATGAGTATGGTCCGGTCGGACTGAGTTGCGGCCAACGTCAGCTTGACCCAACCATACACAATCCCAGCACAACTTGAATACAAACCTGACTTTTAAACTGACCTCTCAGCTCGAGCAACAACCCAGGTTTAATAGTTGCTATAACCTGACTCAATCGGCCCTCATATCTTTTATTCCCTACCAAAAACCCTTGAGCCCAAGACCCCTGGCTTCATGGATTACTAGAACAAAAACTCGTGCTAATCACGGGTATGCATGAAGAGATAGGATTCTATGTATATTAGAAAGGGGGAAGATGAGAGTCCATAGGGAGTGGAAATATATTAGTAAAAAGTGGAGGAAGAGTATGTTAGCAGTTGTAAAAACCGAAAATAACTTATGATCAAAATTAAAAGGTAAAGTCAAAATTAGATCCAAAACCTTCCAGCTTAATATATTATAATAGGCAAAAACCCGAAGCCCACAACCAAATCACTGTACTAATAAAACAATACGAAAAGAAAAGAAAAACGGATGAACAGAAACCAACATATTAAATAGAAGAGTCGCATAGTTTTAAGAAAATAGATGGAGAAAAATTTGAGGCCCGCCACTGAAATAATCATACATGTGTCGGCAAATCAAGTGGATCACCATGGGCGGCGCCACATTAATCACAGTGGGGTCAATTGATCCCACTGAGATCTTTAGATTTTTTATTTTGACCCCATTGAGATTTGAAAAAATCTTAAGATTTTTTATTTTGACCCCACTGGGATCTGAAAAAATATTAAAATTTTTTTTTCACCCCCACATTAGCTAATTTTACACATTTTTTTTTTTGTTGATGTGGTAGTGAACAAAAGTCACCATAAAATACCCACCGCCTAAGTTAATGGGCAAACTGTCTACCAAAATACAAAAAAAAATTAATGGGCCCACATTGCTGATATGCACTCTAGCAATGAGTTTTTAGAACTTAAAAGAATTGGTGATATTGCTAGAAAATTATTGGAGACAAAGAAAGATATCGTATACCAATTGGTTTATTTGCTTCTAAAATTGGCATTGATTTTACCAATAGCGACTACGACGGTAAAAAGAATTTTTTCAGCAATAAAGTACGTAAATAATCAATGGATGAATGATTTTTTGGTCGCATATATTGAAAAGGATATGGTTGTTAATGTTGATAATGAAGCTATTATGCAACAATTTCAACACATGAAATCTTGTTGAGAGAAAATGTAGGAGTTTATGAATTTGGATTAAGAACCATTAGTAACAATGTATTAAATTTATGTTTTTTTTTTTTTTGAGAATCCAATATTATCTGTCGGATTATCAGAAATAGAGAATTTGAAAATTTTATATTATATCTGTTGAATTATCAAAAGTAGATGACAGATGTTGATAAAGGGGAAAACAAATTTATTCGATTTGCGGAAGATAAGTTTTTTGTTGAACCCACTGACTTGGATTTCGGGAGCCGCCACTGTGGATCACTATAAAGTTGCAGTAAAATTTTAATCTTAAGGCCCGCTACGATTGACTTTATCGTCAATATAATTGATTTCTAAGTCTAAATGAGCTGTTTGGATTGTGAGGAGTGGCTTTTTGAAAATTTTAAAATATTCTATCACAAATTTCTAAGAATTTTAAATGATATTCTATCACAATTTTTGAAAATTTTAAATGATATATAATTACATATACAACGCTTTCAAGGAATTCATTAATTCAAAAATACAGAGAGCTAAAAATTTGAATGATACTTGAATCTATGGGTGTGGTTAGAGATCAAGATCCTCAAGTATATCAACCACTCTTTATATGTGTGCTAGAGAAAAGAAACATTGATAGAAAACAGAAAATCTAATATCAAGAATATATGAGGGTCAAAACCATTAATCTAGAGAGTATCAGAATTTGTTTAAAATCAATTGCAAATCTCACCTTCAATTTTTTTAAAAGCAAGATATTCTTTCAATGGGCACATCAAATTTTCAGATATTCTTATAGTTTTTTATTGATTTATTTAAGTGGATTTCATATTTTGTAATAATTGTTTAAATTGGTTTTTAATGTTTTGATTTGGTTCTGTCATGATTAAAAATTTTAAAAATAAAATAATGAGAAATTTACGCGACAAAATCACCCTTGGTGGCCCCTAAATAAAAAAGGCCACAGTAGATATTTTGAAACTGGAGTGGTCCCCTAGGGTCTTTCTCATTCTTTTTCCATATATATAATGGGAGGCGGACGGTCTGCACAGTTCTGAACGCCCACTAGGGCCCACCTTATGACCCATCCAAATTGACCACACATTCACAACCTCCTTATAGACACCGAATCCCATGAATTTGCAAGGATTCAGATGGACTATACCGTTGGATTGAGGGTTAATTTTTCTTGTTTGTTATAAAGCTATTAAACTTGTGGATCACACATAAAGGGGTTAGAGGTATTAGATTGACTTCAGATTTGATATTTAGGTTGGCCCCACTTGGATCTTTCGATCCCCCTCTATCCCATGACTAGTGGGGTAGTATATATATACATATATCGTGGCTCCTCTACACACTACAATGGGCGCAAAACACATTTTTACTCTTCAGAAAAAACAGTTCAATCCCCTTTTTTATTTCTTCCAATCTTGTAGGCCCCAAGTTCATCATCCGAAGGATCACTTGTACATGTCTCACGTATAGAAACAAAGCATGCGATACTCTGCAAAAACCTCTTGTATCTTAGAATTCATTGTCATGTATATACATAATGTATGCCGCGTTTCCATTTTTAGTAAATTTTTAACCACAACACAAACACACACGCACAACCACCCACACACGCACACAAAAGATTTAAAAAGAAAAAAAGAGGGAAAAAAGAGAGGACAAGAAAAGGACAAGTTGGTTGATTATTAAGGATATTTACTTAAAGATACTCAAAACAAAGCATACAAACATTAAGTAAAAGATTTTTGCGATATTAGAAAAAAATTAAAATCAGAGATCTACATCTTTCTATATATTGAAACCAAAGGTTACTGAAAAGAAAAGAAATGATGAGAATGGTCAGGAAAAGAAGCCTTTTAAACACCAATAACTTGATAAAAATTTGTACATCAAAGAAAGGAAAAAAAATGAAAAACAAAATCTTTGAAAGAAGATAATATACCTAAAATGTAGATGGATTGGACTGATTGGTGTTCAAAACCTTTTACAAGACTCCCTAATTGAAACCCTAACCCGCATTTCCGAAATCATGACTAAAATAAATCATCCTCTGTAATGATCAAATAAAAGAATAGCAACAAGAGTTATTTACAAAAAATACATAAGGATCATAGAAGTCATGATGTAATTTTGGTTTTAGAGAGCTTTTAAAGGTGAAAAAAATGCATTTGAATCATTTTATTTGTTTTCATTTTGCATTCTAGATGCGGAGATGCATATGGAAATTATTTATAAGTGGACGAATTCTTACTTTCAATGAAAAACACAAAATTCCTATTTTCACATCAAGGTACACAAAGTATTATTAAAGACAATCTAGAATGTCGTTTCACATCATTGAAAATAATTTACCATTTGACCTATTTTTACCATCTCAATATAATTTAGACTAAAAATTATTTAAAAATCAAATTATTTTTAATATTATAAAGCACGGGCGTATTTTGCTAATTATTCTTGATTTTGAAATATTTCAATTCATTGTCATTTAATTCGCTTTGATACATCATGTAATTACTTATTAATGCTTGTACCTACCAATTCGTCGTATTTTAGATACTATTCTTGATCAGATGCAGGTGCAGCTCCCCACCCTGAAGAGGTCGGGAGGGACAGGAGGAAACCGAAGAGGTTCCTCCAGGATTAGAAGAATGGCTGGGCAATGGCCCTATGTAGTTCAGTCTACGGAGAGCAACTGACTCATTCTTTTATGAGCTTAAATGAAGTGTGTGACTGACTCCTTTTTGTGTGGGTCACACCAATGAGATTAAAAGTTAGATGTGGATAACATTTTTGTAATAGAATGTAGGGTGATTTTGTAATCCATACTTTAGTTTGAATCTGTAATTATGTTGTGTATAAACCTGACACTTAACTTTAAATAGGACTATTGGATGAAATAATACATAGTGGCTTATTATTGAAATGCTTCCGCTATTAAATGTGATTTGACAGGTTAGTGAGCTAGACTCACAAGTGGAATAGTGGAATTTTCTCCTTCGTAATGTTGTATTTGACTCTAGACAGGTATAATATTATGGGAGTACGGGTGCTACATCTTGGAGATTACCCTAGGCCAGAGTGATTCGGGACCGGAATGTGACAAGTAGTTTCAACATTCTTTTTCAAATGGGGATATGTGTAACATTTCCGAGTCCATCTACCACCACAATTTTCTTGAATTCCCGGATTGACGTACCTACTTGATATTCTTCAGTTCCCAAATTGATGTTACCATGAATATTTACTTGAATTCCGAGGTTGACGTTAGCTCCAGTACCGGCTTTGATATCCCCTTGGACCATGGCATTGTTCCCTCCCGCACCATGCATGGTATTGCTCCCTCCTACACCATGCATGGTATTGCCCTGCAACATCAGCCACAAAAAATTTCTCCTTAATCTAATTAAGTTTTAGAAATTTTGAATTTAAACTTAAAGTCAAATTCTCAAGATATTGATCAATAGGCCACCAAAATGAATAGTTTGAATCAATTACAATCCAACTAAAATCATTTATTTAGACCACATTGATGTGGCCCTACTTTTAGATTCACATTCATTTGTGTGACCCAAAGTTTCCAAATGCAATATCTTAATTTGTGTGCCCCATCTAACCAATCCACTAATTCAAATTTAAACAAATAAAGGCCTGTAGATCTATAGATATATTTTTCTTATGGCTATTAGGTACTGAGCGAGAATTCTTCCGCGGAATTTGTATGTGATCTTCTTCTCTATTCTTTTCTATTTATTTTATCCGTGTCATAGTTTTTATTGTTAAATTCTTATATTTTTATTAGCTTCATTATTTCGTCTCTCAATCATATATTTTGCTTCTAGGTAATGTCATTTCTTATCATATGAGAATATATCAGATGGTATGGATTCGGAAAAAGGCCTTTCCACATTTGGATTTTACAAAGGTTGGTATAACTGATAGTCTTGAATTATATAGATTTTCTATGTTGTCAATGGCCTTAGATAGTTGGTTCCTATTGGTATTCCTTATTTTGTTCCATTTACAACTATGGATAGATTTATTTTTTACTTTGCTTTTACCTTTCATTTTTCCAAGATATTATAGCCTTTCCATTCATTAAGATGTTATTCTGCCCCTTTTACATTTTTTCCAAAAATTAATAATATTGTGTTCTTTTCAAATTTTTGTTTTTTGATTTAATCTTATTTAGAAAATCCTAATATATTCTAAAGTGAAAGTATTATTTAATTTTAGTTTGCATGGATTTTGTGGGTGTGCGCCACTCGAGGGATTAATCTTATTGGGCTTAAAAGACATCATCATCATAATAATAATAATAATAATAATAATAATAATAATAATAATAAAATTCTCATATATCTCCCAAACCAATTGAATGGGCTCGCAAAATTAAATTATTTATTTATATATCAACCGTCATTGTTGGCTCAAGCTCAGCATGGGTGTCGTATTTTGCTTTCTCTTTGTTTATAAACTTCTCTCTAAATTTTACTCTTTCAGAAAAGATATGGTTAATTTCATTTTAGATAATGTATTCTCTTTTGAGCTTACGATGCCATTGAGTTTCTCATAATCTCATTTCTTCAATAATCATAAAACAACCAGGGTATCATGTAATTGGAAAGTAATAAGATTTATATAACACATGCTTACAAAAAAAAAAGATTTTTAAGTAAAAATGTTGTTTATTTATTTATTTCTTATTTTTAGGTGAAAATATTTTTCTGATTTTCATAGACTTCCTTTTACTACCTTACAATCCCCACCCACCCACTCAAAAATTTCCATTTAGGATCTTTACATTCCATTTCTCAATTTCTTTACTTACTTTGGGTAGAGATTCTAATTCTTTTATTCATGTAGAGCATGGTATCTTAATTTTTTATGTAGTTTTTTTTTAATGGTTTTGAGTACTAGCATTTTAAACTTTTAAATCTGAAGTTTCGTTCTTTAATAGTGTGGTGTGAGGATCATGTTATCACAATTTTGAAAATGACCACTTATATTTTTTAATATTTATTTCAAATTTGACATCTCAAAGTAATTCATACAACAAATATAAGTTTTTAATTATGAATTATATTGAACTCCAATTTTGTAGTTATTTTTTTATTTCAATTTTAAAAGACCGAGACTCCCAATTTGGTTGATTTTGCTTTTAGCATTGAAATTGATTGCTTGATTTTACATGGAATTATGTAATGTTGGATTCAGGTTTATATCGACTTAAAATCAGCCAAAAAACTTAAATATATAGCATGTCACACATTTTAATAGCGGAGCTATTTTAATTCATATAATGAAATATTATATATATAGATATATGTATATGTATATATATAAGACATATGGTGCGGTCTTATCAAATTCATTGGTTCAATCTTCTTTTGCTCTTTTTTTAAGGTTCTCTTGTAGTTGTTTTAGACAAAACCACATATCTAATTTCTTTAAAGTTTTACACTTTTAAATTGTCTTCGTAACTTAAATAATAAAATTATAATATTATTATAAAAAACAATATGATACATATCTTAATTTTATAATAATGATAATGATAATCCACAATAATACTATTTTTCTAATTTCAATATAATTTTATAGAATGCTTCACATATTTTGTCTTTTTATCATTTTTTGAAAGTTTATAGATTTTTTTATTATATGAATTATATTGCATGTCTCGCTAGTATTAGTTATATATGTGTAGAATTAAAAGAGAAGCAAAAACAACACCCTAATGGCCCAATTGATCCATCCCATGAACCCCATTCAAGCTTTAAAAGGTCCAACTGCCCACAAATGTGCAGATAAGCAGCTGGGCCTATAGATGCATACATGGTGCCCACAGCTCCTGTACTCCAAGTCTTTTTTTTTTTTTTTGGTGTAAAAAAAAAAACGCTGTGCTGCTGTGCACAGACCTCTTTCGTGTTTACTTCCTTCAGATTTTAGTTTCTTTCTATTTTTTTTTTTATATTTTTAAGAGTAAGTATACAAATGTTAATGAAGGTCAAATCCACTGTACCAATGGAGGGAGCACCTCAACTAAATCACAAGACAGGATGAAGGCCCAAAAAACAGGGAGAAGAAAGAAAGCCAAAAGGAAAACTATGAACCCACAAGACAAGTCAGCTATAACTAGGGTCTAGGGGAACTCTTTATGTTCAAGTTTTTTTTTGGAAGGTCTAGGCAGATCCGTGTAATTAGGATTTTCTAGTATTTTTATGCTTTAAGATTTTGTATGTCTTATGTATGCTTTGTAATGGAGGATCATTTTCTGCTTTGGATATTTTCTCCTATTTTGAATAACTGGGCTCTATCCCAAAGATTCAACATCCTTTATTTTTTTGGTAAAAGATTCAACATCATTGTTAGTAGAATTAGCGATCATTGGTGAGAGCATGGTTGGAAAACTCTCCGAGTCGACTCTTGACTCTCCCGAGCCATCTCATTTTGATGGAGAACCGAGTCAAATATAGGGAAGACTCGGCCGAGTCATCTCATCTTAATAAGTTATTTTTATTTTGAACTATTTGATTGATATATCTAATTTTGAACAATGAATTTTTATTTTTAAGTAATTATGCACTCGATTTGTAGTTAGTAACTCAAAATAATGATGTCTGGAATGTAATTTGAAACTTTATTTATTCTTTTACAATCAATATTTGAACTAAGAAATTATGTAATATGCAATATTTTTTCTTTTTTCCCTTATTATAGTACTTTTCTTGCATATATAAATTTATTGATTTACATTGATTATCATGAATGAATGTAAATAAAAGTATATTTATATTTTTATATGTAACAGATTCATTTTTAAATATTTTTAAAATTATTTTAAAAGAAACATGACTCTCCCGAGTCGGTTTTTTTTTCCATTGGACGGGTCGAGTCCGAGTCACGGGTTTTCCAACCTTGGGTGAGAGATCCACTGCTTCTCTCGTTGTTTTGGTGTTAATTTTCCTGTTCAGTTGAAGATTTTAGAGTTTTGGGCTGTCATATATGAATAAATTGATTTCAAAAATGGGAAAAGAAGAACATAATTTTGACATCATAATTAGTAACAAATAAATAGATTTAAGAGATTTGATATAGTGGCAGTACCTGATCCATGCTTGGCAGCTGAAAAACAAAATATTGAAGAAAATAGAGGTGAGATTAAGTGATCTTGTTATTGTGAAAGGAAGCTGGGATTGCTTATATCGCTGGAGGTCAATGTTAAGTCTTGGATGGTTGAGATTAACTAGGCACCTTTAAGGGCTAAGATGCAAGGATCGTTAAAAAACATGTCTTGCCGGCCATAAGAAAATGACTTTTTCCCTTCTTTCTAATAAACAAAGGCTGAAAAACAAAAGTAGTGGGCGGAGTCCATGTCATACTCCATAATGTGGTAATTAAATATCAAAAGGTCATTTTACATTATAAAAGAAACCCTTTCCTTTTGTCGAGAAAAACCATTAATTCTAAACAAAGATCCTTTCATTTTGTTGAATAGTGTAAATAATGGTTTTTCCTGCTTGATTTTAGTTTAGTCCCTCCTTGTGGTTATAACTCACAGGTATTTTAAATCCATGGCAACAAAAAAAAAAAGGTGAAACTTGCTTAAAATGATAGGCTGGATGGGTTCTCCACAGATGTAAATCTTTGCGATGTGCGATTTTGATCGCTATAATTGAGCAGACTCTCCTAATTTCCCCAGTTTAGAGTTTTATTATTCCTATTTAAAAGATCGATTGAAATTGTAGGCAGTTCTGAAGATCTTTGAAGGCTCCATGTTGTTTTGAAGGTTCCATTCTTTGGTTTTCTGTGCTGAGAAAAAGGAGAGACTTGTTATTTCGTATCTGTTGATATCTGTTGGTATGTGGGTGATGTGGCCCACACAAGATGGCCACAATGAGCCTTAAAAGGCTTATTGATTTTTAGTCAACCATAAGTGCAGAGTGATGAGAAAGATGCAATGCTCTGCAAATACGGGGGACTTTCCTGTGTTGACCAGCCTCAGGGCATTGTCCCCATTTTCACTGCATGTAATTCTTCAATTTCTTAGGAAGAAAAATGGTCCGAAGCATCTATTGTGTTTCACAAGTTGTGTTTGATATCATAACTGCAAAATGGTCCGAAGCATCTATTAGATAAGTTGTGCCCATCAGTTTGACCACGCAACACGTGTATCAGGTAGATCTGGGTACGAAATGGTTTAGCAAACCCAAGCCTTCATTTGTGCAACGAGAGGATTTTCTGGTTTGTGAATTTCTGTTTTCACCGGAGATAGAAATTATGCATTCCCTACACCTCCCATAAGAAATTGAAATCCTTTCTATCGAAAAATTTATTTCTTGAACAATAATCCATGTCACATCAATCACTCCCTATTGTTTAATCCTTTCATTACACAAACGTGCCATGAACATCCCTTGATGCGTGACCTTTTTTATGGGTATGGGTCCACCTTGGTTTGAGTCGGCTCACATATGCGTTGGGTCAGCCCTAGCAGAGGTTGGACTTGAGTCATTCTCTATCATAATTGTCACCATAAGCAAGAACCATGATTTCCAGCAATAGGGAGGAATATTGACCGGTTGACTGGATACTTCTAATTGGGACGGTGAAATATTCTTTGTCCAATCCAATGGTTACTCTTTCTTTAAGTGCATTTAAATTTTACATGAACGCAAAATTTCTGATATCTGGATTCAATCAGTAAAAAGTCGACCCCACTATTCAACAAAAAGTTTTGTTAATTTTTTTTTGGAGAATTAATAATGTTTTTTTTTTTTTCCAATCTAGTGATACATATTTTTTGGTTTGAAGATGTGGTTGAGTCCAGGGTTACTTGATTATCAGATTGCAGTTTTCAGTTCATAATCTAAGATTTAGGTCTAAAATTTGCAAATGGGGCTGCCGTTTAGGTCTCAGATTTCAAGCCGTTTGATACAAGAGGCTCTTTTTGGTTGACTTAACGCATGATCAGGTCCACTATGATCAAGATTAAAACTTAATCACAAGGTGATAAAGGGGTCTACATGGTAATAGTTAATTTTTATCTTTAAGCTACCTTCTCCCAAAAGTGATAAAGGACATCTTTGAAATTTGGTTGCCAAAACCGACAGGGAACCGGCGTTATTGGATCCTTGGTAAGTCAGTTTGCTCTTAGTTCTAATTACTTGCAACTTTGTTTGCCTGCAATATTGGTTATGGCAAAGAGAATAAATGTCTGAATACTCTGTTCACATTTGAACTGAATTACCCACTCACAGATCTTCTTTTTGGATCATTTGACGATGATATATAAAGCTAGAGATGAAGATAACAATTTGACCATCTGAAACTGAAGATTGTTCAGATAAATTCTGTGCAGCCAATAGACATATCACAGCCAATAGATTGACCACGCAACACGTGTATCTGGGTGCGAAATGGGTTAGCAAACCCAAGCCTTCATTTGTGCAACGAGAGGATTTTATGGTTTGTGGATTTCTGTTTTCGCCGGAGAGAGAAATTATGCATTTCCTACACCTCCCATGAGAAAGTGAAATTCTTTCTATCGAAAAATTTATTTCTTGAACAATAATCCATGTCACATCAATCACTCCCTACGGTTTAATCCTCTCATTATACAAACGTGCCATGAACATTCCTTAATGTGAGACCCTTTTTGAGGGTATGGGTCCGCCTTGGTCTGAGTAGGCTCACATATGCGTTGGGTCAGCTCTGGACTTGAATCATTCTTTATCATAATTGTCACCATAAGCAAGAACCATGATTTCCAGCAATAGGGAGGAATATTGACCGGTTGATTGGATATTCTGTCCAATCCAATGGTTACTCTTTCTTTAAGTACATTTAAAATTTACATGATTATAGAATGCAAAATTTTTGATATCTGGATTCAATCAGTAAAAAGTCGGCCCCACTATTCAACAAAAAGTTTTGTTAGTTTTTTTTTTTTTTTCGAGATTTGATAATGTTATTTTTTCCAATCTAGGGATACATTGGTCTGAAGATGTGGTTGAGTCCAGGGTTACTTGATTATCAGATCACAGTTTTCAGTTCATAATCTAAGATTTAGGTCTAAGATTTGCAAATGGGGCTGCGGTTTAGGTCTAAGATTTCAAGCCGTCTGATTGGGTCAAAATCCAAGAGGACTAGATTTTAAGCAATCAAAAAATTGAAAGTTAAACTAGATCATATAAGACTGTACTGCGACCCCAACAGACTTGACCCATGATCAGGTCCACTATGATCAAGATTATAAGTCAATCACAGGGCGGTAAAGGGGTCTACATGACCCAGTTGAGTCCACTCCAATCAAACAAGGTAACAGTTGATTTTTAACTTTAAGCTACCTTCTCTCAAACAAGGACATCTTGGTTGTCAAAACACACAGGGAATAGGCGCTATTGGATCCTTGGTAAGTCAGTTTGCTCTTACTTCTAATGATAGCAACTTTATTTGCCTGAAATATTGGTTATGGCAAAAACTGAATTACCGACACTCACAGATCTTCTTTTTGGATCATTTGACAACGATAAAGCTAGAGATGAAGATAACAATTTGATCATCGGAAACTGAAGTTCATTATTCAGGCAAAGACGCCTTGCAGACAAGGAGATATATAGCTGGAGTTACATTTCCTGGAAGCAGATTGCTCGGCTGTAGGACGTGAGCAGTATCCAAATTTCCAATATCAGCTTCTTCCCTGCTGTCCACACAAGTGGTCACACATGATGATTCCAGACACAAGAATGTGGCATTGACCTCCTTCACGACACCTTTTGCAGACAAGAAATGCCCATAAAATCCAACCCCAAAAATATCCCGTAAAACTTGACCTCCTGCAATATTCCCTTATTGTTGTCTTCCAGTCTCATTGATGAAACATCTCTTAAGCACTCCAAAAGCCGAAGTAGGAATGGGGATTTCTTCCTTGTCACCACTCAAATCATACTCCTCTGCTTGAATCTGAGACAACGCTGAAGGAGCAATCTGAACCACAACAGCCTCAGGCTGGACTTCCTTGATAAGATACTCAGCGTCTAAAGCAGCTTGTTCAGACAAATTCTGTGCAGCCAATACATGTATCACAGCCTGTGTCTTGGGATCGCCGACGGCAAACACAAATTGCTTCGTCTGGTCAGGGATCGAAAGCCCATGAACCAATCCATCTGAAGCTTTCAAGTCCCATCAGTTTTGCGTATAGAAAATGGCCACAAATTCTGCAAGCAGGACAGGATTGCACAAGCCACGACAAAAACATTAGAAACTGAGTATCAAATGCTACTAATATCTTCTCTGCAGCAGAACCTGCATGAAATCAGCAGAAACAACAATTTAATCAATGTACAGTTCTACAAAAGCACATAAAAACTATCAAACAGAACTCTTCAAAAAATTATAGTAATAAAAATTTCCCAACTTTCCAAAGACCGAAATGAAATAAGGGAATGTTTTAGTGTAAATCTGGATCCAAAACAAAATACAATCAATTCGTATAGTCGTTCCATAATTTAAACCCAAACCCAAATCCGCATATAGCCTATGAACTGTATCACTCCCCTTAAACTGAAATCTCTCAGCAATTGTTCCATTTTATTATCTTCCAAAGATTTTCAAAAGAGCATTAGTAAAATGAGCAAATGGAATGGATATGTAAACCTGTGCTTTTAGAGTTATGTATCAATCTCCCTCAGACAAATCAAGAATCTCATTAGGTGGGTCATTGTTTTCAAATAATCTAACCCTGGGAATGTCTGTCCAGCTGACATTTCCAAACCCACATACACACAATAGAACTTTTCCGCGAATTCTTAATTCTAACGCTTTGTGCAAGGAATATGGCACATAAAAAACAATTCTTTCCATGAATCTCTGCATCATTACACCAAACAGAAATTCCCACAGCTTGTAGAATCCACACCACATATCTAATTACCTAATTTGATGGGGTCCGTACTTGAACTGCAAACGATTCCAATCAGTTCCATTCAGAAATAACGAAAAAAGAAAAACACCCCACAGTTCGAAATAGTTCGAACAATCAAGAAAAAAGAAAAAAAACGAAATCTTGGTTCATGGAAAACTCAAATACGAGTTTAGTGGAATTGCGAATCAGGTAGGTAACTATTGTATCCAGTCGTGCCCTAAACTCATACCTACATAAGAAAAATGAAATTAAAAAAAGTAGGGATTTTGTGAAAGAAAATGGGAGACTGATCAATCGAACATCCAAACGCACCCAAGTTCAGAACCAAATTCCTTGAGAAAAGAAGTGGAAACTATGAAAGGAAGGGATTCCTTGTTCCCACTATAGTTTTTCATGATTTTGTTCATTTTACCTGAAAATGGGATAAAGATGAGAGCTTTTGGTGCCTTTCTTCTTGTTTCTTCTTGCACGATCGATCGATGGATGGATATGACGAGATGACGAAGAGGAAAAGAGTTCTTAAAAAAGTTTCCAGAGAAAACCTGAAGCTGGGAAACCCTTTTGAAATATGAATCAGTGAGTGATCTTCACAATTCCCACTGACTGGGATCTGTTAAACCCCACTGGGGCCCACTTAATGAGTGTGGCCCAAATTGAAGGTGACAAAACTTAACCCGACTGACCAACCCTATTTGACGGTGCCGACCCGCATGAAATACGGATTAGTGATGAGTCAAACTGCTGACCCACACAAAAAGAGGGGTGAATTAATTTTCCCGTAATTTTTTTCCTAATTTGGCGGATAAGAGTGAAACAACCTATCTTGGGAAAGTTTGTGATAATTCATACCAGATGACCGATGTTCGGGAAATGTGTGATAATTGATATTAGGTGCCAACACCGCTCAACGATGAGTGTGTTAGTGGTTATCCTATCTTTCATGATTTTCTTGGCTTTCTATTTTGTTTTGGGCATTTCACATGTAAAGTGAATTGAATTGAGTTGGCTCAATTTAAGAGATATGAATATGATGGTCAAATTAAAATAGAATAAAATGCATTCATCAAATGGCTGGCAAAATGGATGGTGGACCATGCTATCACATTGGATCTACCATTTATAAGATTGCCCATCTTGGTCTCCTTTTGAGTCATTCCTATGGTTTAAAATCTTGATTTCTGTCGTGATATCAGCCAAGCCGAAAAACCGATATGATATCGGTCACAATTATAGGGAAGATAATAAAATAAAAAGCTTTTTAATATCTCCACGTCTTCCAGGAAGATAATAAGAAACTCAATAGTTCTTGCTTGTCAAGTACAAACAAACGTGGGGGAATGATGGCATTCTTCATAGGATTCCATGATAAGCCATGAAGCATCATTGTGGACAAGGTGATTCTATTTAGTATGAATGTTAGGATGTCGATCTGAACCTGTAAAGTAACCGCTCTGTATCAAAGAATTGAGTTGTGCAATAGAATGAATTTTACAAAATTGTATCATGATAGGTTTCAACAAAACCTAAGTTGAATTCCACAAGCCATTGGAGAATCGCCAAAAACTAAACCTAAACATCTCCAATTACCAAATCTTACCAAGGTAAGGTCATATTTGATTTAGCACCTACCAAAGTTAGCATCCCATCCAAATACATAAATGGCCCTCTGGTTTTCATCTCCACCCATTGAGTACTGTCAGATTTACTACCATCGAGAACCAACCTGCATGCATGTTCACCATCTTAGAACCCAAGTAGAATGGGTAAATCCACTTTCCCGAGTAAGAAAATAAACGAATAATAAAGAAAGAGAATAAGAGGCTAGAAGTATTCAAATGTCATCTTGTAATGTTATGTAATTATAGACAAACATAAAATGATGAAGACAAAACGTAATATATTTAACTGGTCAACTTATATGATGCAACTAGTGAGAATAGACATAGCTGCAAAAAACAGGAAAAGTAATGATCACTTCTAATAACTGTGATATACAAAATATAGGAGCAAAAAAGATGCCAGCATATAAGTTCTCAAATGATCTAAAAGATAAAATGTCGAAATGTTAAAGCAAGTGCTTGTAGTTAGAGAGTTTACAGTAGTAAAGAATTGAAACTAGTAATCATTTTGACAGATTCAATGAAGTTCTAATAAAACCCCATTATCTCTCAAAAACTAGAAAAAGACCACACATACTAACCTTTTTTTTTTGAATGGTCACTCATACTAACATTCCTTTCTCAATATAGACTTGACAAAACTAAATAAAGCAGTAAACATCCAAACTAAATATGAAAAGACATTCTCCCCTCGGAGATTTAGGGCCTGTTTGGAAGCACAATGCAAGTTAAATTACAATGCAAGTGCAGGACAAAACAAGAATTTATAAATAGGGAAGTATGTTATCAACTTCAACACATACAAAACCAGCAACTTAAGAGTAAAGGCATGGATAAATTTTGTTACGTGACTGCTGCTTCTTTGCAATTTTAGGAGACAGTGGCTACTTTGGGGGTAACACAAGGAAAGCAGAAGCATCATCTATTAAAAATAGACATTAGATATACTTGACAGAGAAAGAGAGAGAGACAGAGAGAGAGACTTCTGTGAAATGCTTTTCAATCGATCCCTTTCTTCTTGGATTGCTCTGCTTTATATAGAACTTACATTGCCTAAGTTTAGGCTACAAATCATCAAATCAGAACCTAATTAAATCTCTAAATATGGTAAGAATCATGAAGAGGAAACATAAGGGTTTTCCCTTTCGCCATCTTGCAGCTATCACAATTAGAAGAAACATCCTTAAAAGAAACTTTATGATCATTAATTAAACCAGAATTTAATAAAAACATCAAAGTTTTGGAATTAGGATGTCCTAAACGATTATGCCACAACTGGCATTTATTATGACTAGAATGAGAAAGCAAAGCAGACTCTGAAGGGGGCCTTTCTTGTGACCTATGATGCCCAGATACGGCACGGATACGGCAGGGACACGCCATAGACATGGGAGGGACACGGGTTTTACATGTAAAAAGCGAAGTATCGGTTACGATACGACACGATACGTTGCCCATTTTGAAGTATCCGTGCATCATAGCTTGTGACGAAATCTGGAGAGGAAACAGTCGTCCCTGCTTAGGGCCCTTCGCCAGCACCTTCCCCGATACTTGATCCTGCACAACACAACCAGAGCGAGAAAAAAGGATGGAGCAATTATTATCAACAAGTTGACCAACTGATAACAAATTTGTGGTTAAGCGAGGGGAAAGAAAAACATTATGCAAGGGCAAGGAGTGAGGAACGTGGCCAACATCGGTAATGGGAACACTGCCACCGTCAGCAGTATTGATGCAGAGGTCTCCATCATACGTCCTAATATGAGTCATATTGGCAGGAGAGTGTGTCATATGATTGGAGGCCCCTGAATCAATATACCAGGTGGATACTGAAGATTTTGGTTTACCTGACAGGCCAAGTGCAGAGAAAGCATTTATGATCATTTGTTGGACCATTTCAGGAGTAAGAGTAGAAGAAGAAGTGGCAGCAGGTGGAGCAAGCATGACTGGTGAAGAAGCTTCAGGTGGTGCAGACATGACTGGTGAAGAAGCTTCAGGAAGATGTGCAGAATAGGCTCTCTGTTGCTGTGGCCTATTCTGAGGTCGTGTCCGGCATTCCGGAAGAACATGACCTTTGGTTTTGCAGTAAGAACAAAACTTCTAGTTGCATTGAGTGGAAATATGTCCGAGTTTTTTACAGCAAAAACATTTGACCTTGCTCATGTCTCGGGCTTGGGGCTTTCCCCGGGCTATATAAGCAACATCGATAGGAGCCGCTTGAGGAGCAGTCTGTGTAAGTGTTGTCTGAGTCACCAAGAGTTGTTCCTCTCTAAGGAGTTCGCCTAAACATGATTCGAGTGAGGGGGATGGCACCCTGCTCATTAAGTTGGAGCAGACAGTTTCAAATTGTGGCCGTAACTTCATCAGAAACTGATCCCGCTGACTTGTTTGATGGATCTCTTGAATAGAGGATAAGGAGGCAACGGGGAGGTCAGCATAAATAATCTCAGCATAATCAGTCCACAGACTTGTAAACTGAGAATAGTAATCCTGTATCGACAATGTCCCTTGAACAAACTGCGAGATTTCATGTTCTAAATGAAACCGTCGAGCAGAATTTTCCTGTAAATAGATCTTCTTTTAATAAAGCCACATTTCTTTTGCAGTCTTGTATGGGCGAAGGTTCAAGATAAACTGTGGATCGACGGATCCCAATATCCAAGTCATGATCTGGCAATCTTTAACCTCCCATTTAGCGAGAAGCTTATCATCAGTAGGTTTGGGATCTGAACCATCAAGATGTCCCCAGAGTTCTTTACCCTTAAGGTAAATTTGAAATTGAAAAGACCAAGTGGTATAGTTTTTACCATTAAACTTGATCAGAGTGATATCATTTTTCTCCATAATATCAATGCAGAGATATACTTAGAAAAAAACAGCAACAAGCAGCAATCACAGATCAAAGTATCCAGAGTATTCAACTACCAGAGAATTCCAGAGAATCCAACTACCAGCACAATAATCAGAGATCCAGAGTATTCAAAATAGCAGTGTATAACCAAAAATTCACAGAAGATCAGAATCTGTGATGTAATCTGAGATGATTTCACTAACCCAGCATGATGGAGACAATTGTAGTGGCTGAGAGAAGCATTCAACAAAGTTTGCCCCAGAACAGAGAAAATAAATAGTGCCTGGCAACCTGGAATTTTTGTGCTGGAGAGATGCGTGGGCCCCACTGCTTGGTCCAATCACATATCAGAGGACATCATCCTGGAGGAAATCAAAAGTGTGTCCTCTAGTCCAAGTTTGATGGGATTTGGATAAATATCCACAAAGTTGTACGGTGGAGATGAAATCCTTTTGAGAGAAAACCACCAAAGTCGCCAGATGAAGAAGAGGATGAATGGTACCTTATCAGAGGAGAAAAAAACCAAGAAAAATCTTCAAAATAACTTTGAAGAGTAGTCGATCATCACCATGTAGGTTGCTGGCTACAAGTGATTGATCATAGATGGGCCACCTTGATCAGAGATGCTCCAGGTAGAGAGAAGAGAAGAAACAAAGAGATAACTCTTAATTAACGAAGGAAGTCTCTCAGGGGGAATGAGATTTCTTAGAACCAAATCTCTGATACCATGACAGAGAAAGAGAGAGAGACTTCTGTGAAATGCTTTTCAATCGATCCCTTTCTTCTTGGATTGCTCTGCTTTATATAGAACTTACATTGCCTAAGTTTAGGCTACAAATCATCAAATCAGAACCTAATTAAATCTCTAAATATGGTAAGACATCCTAGCATATGATTTAGTCTTGCTGTACAAGTTATGACTAGATCTCATATGTACAAGTTGGCCGGGCTTATTATCATACAAGTGAGCTGGGCCTATTTATCATACAAGTTTACACTTTAACAATACTATCTATCACTTCCTGCAGTAGCTAATATTTTGGCAACAGGCCAAACAACTCACTCACTAATACCTTCACAAACACAAACATTGACAACTCACACCTTAACAAACAGAAATGCAACTTTCCTAACCAAACAAAACAGAAATAGAGCATGGGATCAAGCACTGGTGGTATGTAACAAAAGTTCCTCTTGCATATACAAGACCAACCACTTATTCATGTTCCTATGTGCTTTATATGTGTCCAAGCCAGAGAAGATATGCAGAAAATGTCAAAATGAATTTTTTATAAACAAAACAATTAAAAAATACAAGTTCCATCCATGTGACTGGGCAACAAGATAGTTTAAATAGTCATACTATCCGATAAATGACCCACTTCATCTATAACAAATGAAAGAGACACATTCAACCATAGTGCAAGAGAAAACTAGTACACGAAGCCTATCATAAATGGATGAAATAAGATTTGATGATGATTAGAAATATATCCACTCAATATCATCTCAACATATATTCTTTTTTTTTTCTTTTTTGGTTGTCTGTTTTTTTAACAAAACTCATTTCCTTTACAACATGTTGCATACAGAATAGAACAAGGCCCTATAGCGGCCACCTATACCAAACAAAATTCCTTTCTTCATGTACATATATTTCATCCTAAGATGTGAACAAGATGACACAAGTCCATCTAAGACATGTTGGTCATAACAAAACCACTTTGCTTGCAAAAGAAAAAATAGATGGCATCCAAAAAACAGGAGCCTAAACAAGACTACAAGAGACCTTTCCAATTTAATTGAAATATCATATAGAAGGGTAATAAGGCTCCACCAATTATTTCTCCAGACATTTTAGTTGATTAGGAACTTAGTTTTGCACAACTATTTCACAAATTAAAAATAAAAAAATAGTAACGACGATAATAATAACAGTAGAAAAAGGAGAACAAAAACCAGTCAATGAAAGAGTCGTGGTGCTGTGAACTTACCTTTTGTAAATTGGTATGTAAGATTTTAATTGAATTAAATAATATTGCAAAAAAACAGATGCATATTTTGCACAACATTAGTTATATGGAGAATGTATTTCTCAACTTTCGTCAAGATGTGGGTTTTTGTAGATAATGTAGACCTAAGTAAGAGGAAAAACCCCTTCATTCTATTATGTGGTTTCAACTTTCAAGATGTCCCACACGTCTTTAACCCTCACAAGGTAGGCTTCTTCCTTCTATGGTTCATTCAATAATGTGGTTTCAAGCTAACCCATGCGTCGAGAACAGCCTCATATTTGACCCTTCAACCCGACCTGTATTTTATTATGAGTCAAGGTGGCTAACCCACCAAAAAAAGGGCCAAATTAACCTACCCTGTATTTTCTTTACTTGGGTTGGCCTACTAGATAGGAGTGATGCAATCAACTTGAAACCCAATGATCGATCTAGGGGATATGTGTGATAATTGATACTAAAAAACCAACACCACTCCACAATGAGTGTGTTGGTGGGTACCAAATTTCTAACTGTTCATGATTTCCTCGGCTTTTCATCATGTTTGCATAATTCACCTGGAGAGTGAATTGAAATGAAGGCTCGATTTAAGAAAGGGAAAATAATGGTCAAATCAAAAGAGAATAAAGGTGAAGATAATGTTTGGATAAACATGTCGAGAACCGCCTCTTACCTTACTAGTAAGAGGCGGCAATTCGCACCTGACCGTGTAGGGTTTATGTTCCCTCACCAGAGGACTTTGTCACGTCACCTGAGAGCTCCATCATCTCACCTGAGGTCTACTACCCTCATCTGATGGGGTCCTAACCCCCTATAGCTGGGGTACCAAAAAAAAAAGAAGGATATCTCACGCGTTCATTAACTCGGACCACATAGGCTCCTTTCTGCTACTGTTCGTTCAATTATGGGTTTCAAGATGCCCCCACGTGTATTTGCCTGTACAACGTCGGCTCCTCCCTATTATTGTCCGTTCAATTATGTGGTTTCTTACCTTTTCTAGTGAAAATATTCGATTAATTAATTTTTTTTATTAACTTCAAGGAGACGAGATATCAATAAACCCACCTGCAATGTGACAACACATATCATGTCGTTTGAAAAGTGCACCACCAATTCCTTTTCATCAAACTGTTCAATCAATCCATTTTCACCAAACTTTTCAACAAACACAGAGTAACTTCAACTTAATCTTATTTGGTGAAAGTTTAACTCTCGAACTCGCCAGTATACTCTCAAGCTCAAGAATAAACCTCGACATCTAAAATAAACTCTCAAGCTTGCAACCGAAGTGTGTTTAAAGCTTATGATCGATCCTTCAATACATTATTTAAGTTCCCCAATATATGAAAACAACTGGAAACAAATAATGGGATGTTAATTGAAGCAAAAATAAACTTTCATATAAGGCGTATTCAGCGACAGTAAGGCAAATTGGCGTACAAAATATTCCTACAAATGGATAAGAAGGTGAATACAAGAATACATTTCCAAGGGGATTGCCCGCCATCCAAATTTGCACATTGAGGAACCATTTGATTAAAAAATTAAAACTAAATAAGTTGTGCATCACACTATACACAATGACAGCTTGTGTGAGATCTTGTGCGAGACGACTTTTAGCATGATCACAAAGGCAAAAGCCATGGTCACAGACACCACAGCTACCAAAATGGACACAGACTTCATAGCTACCCACATGGCCCCAAGACACATTGTGCAGCTTCAATTTCAATGTCGAACAATTCAAGATAAATGTAGCTGCACCTAAGCATCACATTTGCAGCCATATAAGAAAGGGTACAAAAGGGTTCATGAGAAAATTCAGGTTGCTGTCAAGTTCATTGCACCAATAGGTGCTTTTACTCATTTACACCATTGCATCAATGCATCATTGGATCCCCATCAATCGTACAAGGTACAAACTACAAGCATGCTCTTATCATAAAATCAAATCCTTTAACACTTTCAATTCTCAAGCTATTTTTGCTAGTTAATGGAATACAATTAAATTTAGGAGCTATGTAGAAAGAATGGATAGATTGAAATGAGGAATAAAAATTCATATACTTCACCCCAATGTAGTTAGCACAATGCATTCATGATGGTGGTGATGATAATGTGGTAGGAGAAAATAGCTTCTATGGTGCCATAATATTGACACAACATGAACTTCTCCACCCCTCTGAATTCATTCCTTTTCCCGTCCATTTGATTAGAATAGAATGCATAAGAAATCTTTTTTTCTGTCCACTTGATTAGAATAGAATGTACCTTGCTCTTTGTGAGCATTGTTTTCTTTTTGCAAATTTCCGGGTTCATTAGTTCTGACTTGAACATGCCATCTTAAAACGAGATGGATCCGGAAATCTTTTCAAACAAGTACTAGCACCATCATTGTCAAACCTGCAAAGTGGAATCAAAAGTTTTTCAGTGTCTCCAGAACTTCCGGGAAGAATTATAAGAAATTCAATAGTTCTAGCTTGTCAAGTAAGAACAAACGTGGGTGATGACCACATTCTTCATAGGATTCCATAATAAACCTTGGAGCATCATTGTGGTAATAAGAAAATCAATAGTTCTTGCTTGTCAAGTAAGAACAAATGTGGGGAATGACGACATTCTAGATAGGATTCCATAATAAACCATGGAGCATCATTGGGGACAGGGTGATTCTGTTTGATACGAATATTAGGATGCCAACCTGTAAAGAAACCGTTCTATATCAAGGAATCGAATTGTACAATAGATAGAATCTTACAAAATTGTATCATGATAGCTTTCTACAAAACCTAAGCTGAATTCCACAAGGCATTGGAGAATTGCCAAAAATAATACCTAAACATCTCCAGTTACCAAACCTTACAAGGTGAGGTCATATTTGATTTAGCACTTGCCGAAGTTAGCATCCCATCGAAATGAATAAATGGCTATGCTGCTGATTTTCATCCACGCCCATTGAGTACAACCAGATTTAATGCCATTGAGAACAAACATGCATGCATGCTCACCATGGGTGCATCCACTTTCCTGAGTAAGAAAATAAATGAAAAATAAGGACAGAGAATAAGAGGCTAGAAGTATTCAAATGTCATCTTGCAACTGGATAGTCGTGCTCATGAAATTATAGAAAAACATAAAATGACGAAGACAACACATAATATATTTAACTGTTCAATTTATATGATGAGACCAGTGAGAATAGACATAAGCCTCTGCAATAAAAAGTAAAGTCATGATCACTTCTACTAACTGGGATATACAAAGTACAAGAGCAAAAAAGATGTCAGCATAAAGTTCTCAAATGACCTAAAAGATAAAATGTCCAAATGCTAAATCAAGTGCTTGCAGTTGCAGAATTTAAAGCAGTAAAGAACTGAAACTACTAAATTTGGACCGATTCAATGAAGTTCTAATAAAATTCCATTATCTCTCAAAGACTAGAAAAGGCCCACACTCAAATAACAATTTTTTTCTTTTGAATGGTCACTCATACTGACATTCCTTTCTTAATATAGACTAGACGAAACTAAAAAAAAGCAGTAAACATCCTAACTAAATATGAGAAGAGTTTTTTTCCTTAGGAGATAAGGGCCTGTTTGGAAGCACAACGCAAGTTAAATTGAAATGCAGGTGCAAGACAACAAGATTCTATAAACAAGTATGGAAGTACGAAATCAACCTCAACACATACAAAACCAACAACTTATTGCGAAGGCATAAATAAATTTTGTTACGTGATTGCTTCTTCTATGCAATTTTGGCAGACTGGCTACTTCGAAGGTAGCCAATCTCCTTAGTCAGTTTGAGTAACAAGAGGAAAACGAATGCATTGTCAATTAAAAAACAGACATTAATATACCATGCATCACTTCCTACAAGTTAGCAACAGCACACGACTCTTCACACCACCAGCAACTGCAGTAGCTAATATCTTGGACACAGGCCAAACAACTCACACACTAATAACTGCATAAACATAAACATGGACAACCCGTGCCATAACAAATAGAGTAATAGTAAGAAAATAAGAATGCATACCATATTCATTGATGTTTAATTTTCTTCACACTGTACATTTAGGACTCTATTGCTTCAAGTACCTTTGCACTATTTGTTTGTCTCACTTCCCGAGAAGCTTGGTGTAGACTTTAAAGCCCACAACCCAAACAAGTAATTCTCGGGGCCACAGGAGCAGACTCAGCAGCACACTCAAAACCATCGCCATAAACCAGCTAGCAACCCTGCATAAACACTGCAACCAAATGCAGTCCATGGTGTAAACCAAATTGCCCATCCCCGCTGTCTTCCCATTATTTCGTAGAAAGTCGTTGGCATTATCTGGAAGCTAGTACACTCGACAGAGGCAATGACGCTGTGTGCCACAACAAGTATTTTTTCAGTAGAAGCAGCCACCTTTAGAGAAGAGGTTTTGACACCAGAACTTGCAAGCCAAGGCACTACCATTTTTAATGGTCCAACAACTTCAGTTAATGCAAGAGCAGCTGTTCTCTGTGTCTGTGCCAAACCAATTTTTACAAAAGCAGGGATCTTGTAAGTAATGAGCTTCATGAATGTTGACATGGGAACAACTTTTGAAAGTGAGGATGCCCCTAGCATAGCTGATGCTCCTTCGCCAACCGCCCCCACCAGTTTGTCAGCTAGCAAAATCTCTAACATCTTCTTTCTCCACCATGTTACTGCTTCTCCATCATTTTCAAAACTAGTGCAATATTGCACCTGCATCCAAGCATCACATTTGAAGCCATATTGAAAGGGTACAAAAGGGTTCATGAGGAAATTCAGATTGCTGTCAAGTTCATTGCACCAGCAGGTGCTTTTACTCATTTACACCATTGCATCAATGCATCATTGGACCCCCATCAGTCATACAAGGTACAAATTACAAAATGCTCTTATCATAAAATCAATAGACAAGTGCTTTCATACATTCAATCCTCGATCTATTTTTCTAGTTAATGGAATACAATTAAATAGAGGAGCTATGTAGAACGAATTGATAGATTAGAATGGGAAAACAAAATTCATGTACCCAACCCCAACGTAGTTGGGACAAAGCTTTGATGACGGTTATGATGATGATGTAGAAGAATATAGCTTTTATGGTGCCGTAATATTGACACAACCTGAACTTCTCCACTCCTTTGATTCCATCCCTCTTTCCTAATCAATTTGATCAGAATAGAATGTACCTCAGTACCTTGCTGATTGGAGCATTGTTTTCTCTTTGAAAATTTCTAGCTTCATTAGTTCTGACCTTGAATGTGCCATCTTAAAAAAGGATGGATCTGTAAATCGTTTCAAACAAGTACTGGCACCATTATTGTCAAACCTGCAATGTAAAATCAAACATTTTCAGCATCTTCATATCTTCCAGGAAGAAAAATAAGAAATTCAATAGTTCTTGGTTATCAAGTAAGAACAAACATGGGGGATGACAGTTCTTATGACTCCATAATAAACCTTGGAACATCATTGTGGTGATAAGAAAAGCAAAAGTTCTTGCTTGTCAAGTAAGAACAAATGTGGGGGATGACGGCATTTTTCATGGGATTCCATAACAAAACACGGAGCTTCATTATGTGGAACAAGGTGATTCTGTTTGATATGAATGTTAGGAAGCGACTCTGAACCTATAAAGCTACCATTATGTATCAAAGAATTGATTTGTGCAATAGACAGAATTTTACAAAATTGTATCATGATAGGTTTCTGCAAAACCAAAGCTGAATTCCATAAGCCATTGGAGAATCGCTAAAAACAAAACCTAAACATCTCCAATTGCTAAACCTTACCAAGGTGAGGTCATATTTGATTTAAAACTTACCAAACTTAGCATCCCATCCAAAATAAATAAATGGCCCCGCTTCTGATTTTCATTCCCTCCCATCGAGTACTGTCAGATTTACTGCCATCGAGAACCAACCAGCATGCATGTTCACCATCTCAAAACCGAATCAAAATGGGTGCATCCACTGTCCTGAGTAAGAAAATAAACGAAAAATAAGAACAGAGAATGAGAGGCTAGAAATATTCAAATGTCATCTTGAAACTGGATAGTCATGCTCATGAGATTATAGACACATATAAAATGATGAAGACAACACGTAATATATTTATCTGTTCAACTTATATGATGAGGCTAGTGAGAATAGATATAGCCTTTGCGATAAAAAGTAAAGTAATGATCATTTATAATAACTGTCATATACAGAGTACAGGAGCCAAAAAGATGGCAGCATATAAGTTCTCAAATGACCTAAAAGATAAAATTTCCAAATGCTAAAGCAAGTGCTTGCAGTTACAGAATTTAAAGCAGTGAAGAACTGAAACTAACCATTTTGACCGTTTAAATGAAGTTCTAATAAAATCCCATTATCTCTCAAAAACTAGAAAAAGACCACACTCATACTAACATTTTCTTTTTGAATGGTCACTCATACTAACATTCCTTTCTTAATATAGACTTGACAAAACTAAATAATGCAATTAACATGCTAACTAATTATGAGAAGACTTTTTCCCCTGGGAGATATAGGGCCTGTTTGGAAGCACAACACAAGTTAAATTACAATGCAAGTGCAAGAAAAAACAAGAATCTGTAAATATGGAAGTATGAAATCAACTTCAGCACATACGAAACCAACAACTTGAAGTAAAGGTATGCATAAACTTTGTTACATGACTGCTTTTTCTTTGCAATTTTGGCAGTCAGTGGCTACTTTAGGATTAGCCAAACACAAACATTGACAACTCACACCATAACTCCATAACAAACAAAAACACAACTTTCCTAACCAAACAAAACAGAAACAGAACGTGGGATCAAGCACTAGTCGTGGTACATAACAAAGTTCCTCTTGTGTATACAAGACCAATAACGTATTCATGTTCCCATGTGCTTTGCATGTGACCAAACCAGAGAAGATATGCAAAATATGTCACAATGGAATTTTTATAAACAAAACAATAAAAAAAGAAATTCTATCAATGTGATCGATAACGAAAGTTGCAAGTCGCCAAGTTCAAAAAATTCAAAAGTTTGACTCAGCCCAACAGACTCAGCTCAGTTATCAAGATCCAACCCATTATAATCATGCCCAGCCCAACCATGTTGATCTAACTCATCACTCAAATCCAGCATGTACAAGATCGCCCAGCTCAAGAGGATTATCTTCGCATATATTTTCTACTAACTTGGAGATTGACAAGCAAATGGAAAGCATATCTTCACCACCCTACACAGGCCACATGTCAAGAGTTATCTTGGGCACTGGAAATACCTCATGGAAAGACCTCTGCCGACCTCATCGTATGAAATCAAAGACGCTACACCATAGCATACAACCCATTCCCTTGATATTTGGAGCAAATAAAAAAGAATATCCATTGGTCATCCGTCATCTCATCATTGATTGAGTCCACTATCAATTCATGAAGAGGATGACACATCAAAGATGCCATTAGATAACGCTTCATTGATCCTTTCTCATTACACATTTGTAAAGAAAATAAAATAAAACGTATATATACAAGAATAAGAACTTGTCACCTGGAAAAAAAATTCAAAAAAGGGGTGAACGATTCTGTCTTATTTCATAGTTGGCCTTATATTTTTGAAAATTGAGAATTTCTTTAGTGATTGGGCAACAACATAGTTTAAACAGTCACACTATCCTATAAATGACCCTCTTTATCTATAACAAATGAGAGACTGACATTCAGTAATATTGCAAGAGAAAACTCGTACCCCAAGCCTATCATAAATGGATGAAATAAGATTCGATGTTGATTAGAAATATATTGATAAGGAAGAAATTTCCACTCAATATCATCTCAACATATCTTATTTTCTTTTTTCTTTGTGTGTTTTTTTATTTTATTTTAAAGAATCCATTTCCTTTACAACATGTTACAGACAGGATAGAACAAGTCCCTACAGAGGCCACCTATACCAAACAGACCTCGTTTTTTTCATGTACATATATTTCATCCTAAGATGTGAACACGAAGGTTCACGTCCATCTCAGAAATTTTGGTCACAACAAAACCACTTCACTCGTAAAAGGAAAAACAAGAGACCTTTCCAGTTTGGTTGAAATATCATGTAGAGGGTAATAAGGCTCCACCAATTATTTCTCCAGACATTTTAGTTAATCAGGAACTTGGTTTTGCACAACTATTTCACAAATTAAAAATAAAAAATAGTAATGACGATAATAATAACAGTAGAAAAAGGAGAACAAAAACCAATCAAAGAAAGAGTGGTGGTGATGTAAACTTACCTTTTGTAAATTGGTCCACTCAAGCTCTTTTTATGATCTTGCAAATAGCCTATGCAAATTGAAAGTCCAACCAAATAGGCCCCCTCATTCATTATACAAACACTTGCACACACAGAAAGAAAATGATCAGGTTTCTTACATTCTTACGGGATATATTTAAAAAGCAATATAAACCATGATAAACTTCTTGAGCAAATTTACTATCAGAAAAATTACATGTGAATGTGATTTCTTATAGACGAAACTAAACTGAGCATGATAAATTATGAGAAAATTTCAAATGCAAGCATAGAAAGAATACGAAACATGCTCGTTGGGATATTTGCTCGTTTCTTTGCTTTCGGCTTCTGATATATGCTCGTTGGGATGCTGCTCTCGATTCTAGTGTGATCTATGTGCATCCAAATTCATTTGGATCTCGTTCTCCAAAGTTTGAAGAGAGAAGGCCTTCTTTCGATTTATACAAAAAGACCCAAGATTCCAACGATCAAGATATCATCAGAGAACCTACAAGGAAAGGAGGAGTTTCTACCTCAAATGGCACAAAGTGAAGGCATGTAGAGCTACAAATTTATCCAAGTTTGTGCTAAAATGTTCTCAACATGAATCGCTTGAAGTTGGAGATTACTTGAGAGCAATTGGACAACTGTGCTCAATGGAACTGGGATTTAAGGATATTCAGCTGTTTCTACTCACAAAAAATCAGAATGTGATGCTAAATTTGATTGGATTGCACTGTTCCTTGTTTTGCCTAGGAACACCGGGGATGATTGTCCATTATCTGTGTTCTTTAATGATCAATGTTCTAGTTAAAACTGATGGCTGATGTATTCAAGAAACGCATTTTGAACACATATTATCTGACCAATCCTCTAGAAAGGACAATTAAATAAAATAAAATAAAAGAGAAACATTTAAACAAACAAAAAAACCCTTAGAAGATCAAGTAAGAACTTCATCTGTAGCAAGAACAATAGTTTCTAAACTTGCAACAGATAGGTAACAGAACGATCATTCGAGGGGACAAGCATCTTTCAAAAAAGATGAACTGGTTGAGATATTACATCAAACACTTTGTAGGCATATGAGATTGAATTAAACTCGTCCAACAAAGACAAAAAAAGATGTGGTGGTTTCGTCATGTTCAATCTATATCCCTTTTTTGGCCTTGCATATCATTAAACAAACGGAGATCATCATCTTCTTTCTTTGAGTTTTCTAAACAACCCATGAATGAAAAAGGAAAAATAAGAAACACGCAGTGCTTATTTCAAAGAAATTTCAAAAGAAGTATTGCAGACGAAGAAACGATATGTAAAAGAAATGAAGAAATGTAAAGAGATTTACCTGTTCGATCTAGCTTATGACAGTGTCTGTCGTCCATGTGCTTGTTTCCGTCTTGATAAGCAGAGATCAATACAAAGACTTAAAAAGAGGTTGGAGTCGTTGCTTGATGTCATTGTCTTCCCACTCCAATGCTTCCCACCATGAGCTCTCTCCTTCAATCTGCTTTAGTGCAGGTGCTACAATATCGGTGCCATTGGAGAGGAAGGAGAGACTCTTCAACTTGGGACAATCCTCAATTTCAATAGTTTCTAGTGATGGCCATTCGAAATTAGAAAACCCTCGCCAAATGCTAACCAATTCCGGAAGATGATTGAGGGTAATTTGCTTGATATTAGGGAGGATGAGTCTATCATTATTATAACTTGTAACATTATGGGCATGGCTTGCCACAGACATTGACATCTCCTCCTCCTCTTCAATTTCTATTATCTCTTCCACTGTCGAAAAATCTACCACGAGGTATTCTAAACTGCGAAGTTGTTGAATAATACCCAATTGGAAAACCTTCTTCAAGTTTTTACACATCGATAAATATAGATATCTTAGTTTAGAGAAGCTTCCGAGCAACGGTGGACCATCGTATAAGCTCCTCAATTCAGGAAGATTATGAAGCTCAAGAATCTCCAAGTTGGGTAGCAGTGCACAAGCCTCTCCATCTAAGAGAGTTTCCATCTTTTCACAGCTTTCGACCCGACATTGTTTCAACTCATTCATGTTTGCCAACCCCAAATCTGATAGCTTGCTTGCTGTACGGTGATCCTGTAGATGAAAAAAGGAACAACGAGCAAGAGTCTTCACAATGGCAGCATGTAACGGCGTCCCAGAACCACCGTTATATACCAAACATCTTTCCCATTCTTGATCTAAAGGACAAAACCATCTCTCTGTTATGTCAGTGCCAACCCGACACCGGAATCTCACCAATTCGCGAAGACGTGGAAAATGCTCCAGACACTCCACTTTTGGAAAGTATGCATCAAGATAAGTAAGACGTTCCAACGTGCATAATTCTTTAACCACAGCTTCCATGCTTTCATCATCCCACTGACCCTTTTCAACACAAACACCAACAAGAGTGACAGATAAGCTCAGTTCTTCTAAATTTGGAAGCTTTGGAATTATTCCAGTTGGAACTCTCAACTTCATGTTCCATTCATCATTTTGAAAATAGTTGCGTTTTTTAAACCCCACTATCAAACGTTTCAAACTAGTTAGTTCCCCGACCTCTCTAGGCAGATATTTAATTGCTGTCTCGTCTCCCAAATCAAGCACCTCCAGTTGCTTGAGCGCTCCTACTTGGGATGGAAGTTCTTTTAATTGAAAACATCTCTTCAAATAGAGACCGCGGAGATTAACCAAAGTCCCCAATGAAGAAGGCAAGGACTTTATTTTTGTCCGACTCAAGTCTAGAATACATAGAGAATGCATACGTTTAAAGAAGGGATCGGAGATCATTGTTAGCTGATCATTACCTTGCAACAATAATGTGGACAAAGATCCACAATCTGGCCTCCCCGACAAACAGCCCAAACTACATTGCATCAATGATATCTTTTGTGATAGCAACCATTCGTTCTCCTCTGGTGGATGCTTTACATGCTTACCAGTTTTTACTAAGAACCCTGAAGCTTCTTTCAATGCAAAATCCCTTATAATGTCATGCATTTTGACACATCTTTCACTGTCATCAGCTCTCTCCAACAATGATGCATCAGCAAGACTCATTACCATGTCGTGACCCTCATCCCGTGCCTCTTCAATGCTATCAACTCCTTGAATGTAGCCCTCCAACCAACAATACTCTACCAATTCAGTTATCAGTATCTTATGGTCTTCCGGGTACAATGAGCAGTACAAAAACAATTTCTTTTCAGAATCTTTAGGCAACCGATAATAACCGATTCTCAACGAGGAGAACACTTCATTTTCTATGCCTTCAATTTCAGACGTACATGGTAATTTCAGTTTCCTTAGTGAATTATTCCACCTACGAACAGAATAATCATTTCTCAATGATGAACCAATAAGGATGATGGTAAGTGGAAAACCACCACACTTTTTAATGATTTCTCTAGCAATTGGTTCGATACCAGGAGACGTGGCAACACCACCAGATTTTCCATTGAAGAGGCTCCATGCCTCCTCTTCAGATAGTCTGTCCATTTGTATTTCCACATTTGTTTCCATCCGCCAACATACACGACGGTATCGAGTGCTCAACAAGACCTTACATCCATTATCTTTATTTATTATTGGGATCCCAACATCAGACAAATCTATTCTTTCCCAAATATCATCTAAAATCAACAAGAACTTCTTCCCCCTTAAATGGTGATATATGTTTACTTTTAGCCGATCATCAGACATATCTATTGCATTACATTTCAGACGTTCTACAATATCATGTTGCACCTTTCTTCGACTTCCTTCTCTTGAGACAGTTACCCAGATGACGATGTCAAACATGTGGGATTCTTCCAGTCGATTATTCAACAATTTCAGAGTTCTTGTCTTGCCAATGCCACCCATTCCCCAAATTCCAATCTTTTGGATTCCGACATCTTCTAAAAGCTCTAATATCTTCTGCAATCTAGGCTCGGAGTCAGTTAATGAATTAATTTCTACAATTTGTGGCTCAACTTTCTCCAATGGTGCATTAGAAAGCTCTTTTCCCTTCTTACCAAGAATATCATACAGGAGCTTCCCAGTTTCTTTGGTATCCATGCATGTTAAGAAAATAAATGACAATTAGGAAAAGATGAACAATAACATCAATACCATCCAGATTATGTAATACTCACAAACACATGTAACGGTTTGGATATTCAAAATGGCAAGTGTCAAGCAACTGTGAAAGAAATAGTTCTTGATATGAAGGTTTTTCTATATCTATTGAAATTCCCAAACGAGTGATGTTGCTCTCTGGATATATGTATGATAACTGTACACCCTTTTAATATTACAATAATGATCCCTAGATTTTATCTTTATATACAAGTAATACAATCCGTCAACCACCTTAATCGACGGTTCAAACCTACTTTTTATGTCAAATTCAACCAGCATATTTATAAAAGACAAAAATGTTGTTACCTTATACCTCTAATTTGCAGCAGACGATGTTTGAAATTAAAATAACTTTAACCAAAATGTTTTACAATATTCGCCTTGATCTAAATTGAGTTACAAAACTACGGTATTCTTACCATAGCTTCCTTTTCAAGGTTTTTTTTTTGGTAAGGGCTTCCTTCTCAAGGTTAAAGTTCAGAGATTACAGTATTGCAGGGGCTATTTTTTTTTTTTTTTTTGTTCTCTAAGTAGGCTTCAATATCAGTATGGTCTGGTCGGACTGTGTTGAGGCCAACGTCAGCTTGACCCAACCATACACAATCCCAGCACAACTTGAATACAAACCTGACTCTTAAACTGACCTCTCAGCTCGAGCAACAACCCAGGTTTAGTAGTTGCTATAAACCTGACTCAATCAGCCCTCATATCTTTTATTCCCTTCCAAAAACCCTTGAGCCCAAGACCCCTGGCATCATGGATTACTAGAACAAAAACCCGTGCTAATCACGGGTATGCATGAAGAGATGGGATTCTATGTATATTAGAAAGGGGGAAGATGAGAGTCCATAGGGAGGGGACATATATTAGTAGAAAGTGGAGGAAGAGTATGTTAGCAGTTGTAAAAACCGAAAATAACTTCTGGTCAAAATTAAAAGATAAAGTCAAAATTAGATCCAAAACCTTCCAGCTTAATATATTATAATAGGCAAAAACCCGAAACCCACAACCAAATCACTGTACTAATAAAACAAAATGAAAAAAAAAAACGGATGAACATAAACCAACATATTAAATAGAAGAGTCGCATAGTTTTAAGAAAATAGATGGAGAAAAATGTGAGGCCCACCACTGAAATAATCATACATGTGCCGGCAAATCAAGTGGATCACCATGGGTGGCGCCACATTAATCACAGTGGGGTCAATTGGCCCCACTGAGATCTTTAGATTTTTTATTTTGACCCCATTGAGATTTGAAAAAATCTTAAGATTTTTTATTTTGACCCCACTGGGATCTGAAAAAATATTTAAAAATAAAAAATTTCCACCCCCACATTAGCTAACTTTACACATTTTCTTTGTTGATGTGGTAGTGAACAAAAGTCACCATAAAATACCCACCGCCTAAGTTAATGGGCAAACTGTCTACCTAAATATAAAAAAAAATTAATGGGCCCACATTGCTGATATGCACTCTAGCAATAAGTTTTTAGAACTTAAAAGAATTGGTGATATTGCTAGAAAATTATTGGAGACAAAGAAAGATATCGTATACCAATTGGTTTATTTGCTTCTAAAATTGGCGTTGATTTTACCAATAGCGATTACGACGGTAAAAAGAATTTTTTCAGCAATGAAGTACGTAAATAATCAATGGATGAATGATTGTTTGGTCGTATATATTGAAAAGGATATGGTTGTTAATGTTGATAATGAAGCTATTATGCAACAATTTCAACACATGAAATCCTGTTGAGAGAAAAGGTAGGAGTTTATGAATTTGGATTTTTTTTTTGGGATTAAGAACCATTAGTAACAATGTATTAAATTTATGTGTTTTTTTTTTTGAGAATCCAATATTATCTGTTGGATTATCGGAAATAGATTATTTGAAAATTTTATATTATATCTGTTGAAATATCAAAAGTAGATGACAGATGTTGATAAAGGGGAAAACAAATTTATTCGATTTGCGGAAGATAAGTATTTTGTTGACCCATTGACTTGAATTCCTGGAGCCGCCACTGACCATAAAGTTACAGTAAAGTTTTAATCTTAAGGCCCGCTATGATTGACTTTATCGTCAATATAATTGGTTTCTAAGTCTAAATGAGCTGTTTGGATTGTGAGGAGTGGCTTTTTGAAAATTTTAAAATATTCTATCACAAATTTCTAAGAATTTTAAATGATATTCTATCACAATTTTTGAAAATTTTAAATGATATATAATTACATATACAACGCTTTCAAGGAATTCATTAATTCAAAAATACAGAGAGCTAAAAATTTGAATGATACTTGAATCTATGGGTGTGATTAGAGATCAAGATCCTCAAGTATATCAACCACTCTTTATATGTGTGCTAGAGAAAAGAAACATTGATAGAAAACAGAAAATCTAATATCAAGAATATATGAGGGTCAAAACCATTAATCTAGAGAGTATCAGAATTTGTTTAAAATCAATTGCAAATTTCACCTTCAATTTTTTTAAAAGCAAGATATTCTTTCAATGGGCACATCAAATTTTCAGATATTCTTATAGATTTTTATTGATTTATTTAAGTGGATTTCATATTTTGTAATAATTGTTTAAATTGGTTTTTAATGTTTTGATTTGGTTCTGTCATGATTAAAAATTTTAAAAATAAAATAATGAGAAATTTACGCGACAAAATCACCCTTGATGGCCCCTAAATAAAAAAGGCCACAGTAGATATTTTGAAACTGGAGTGGTCCCCTAGGGTCTCTCTCATTCTTTTTCCATATATATAATGGGAGGCGGACGGTCCGTACAGTTCTGAACGCCCACTAGGGCCCACCTTATGATCCATCCAAATTGACCACACATTCACAACCTCCTTATAGACATCGAATCCCATGAATTTGCAAGGATTCAGATGGACTATACCGTTGGATTGAGGGTCAATTTTTCTTGTTTGTTATAAAGCTATTAAACTTGTGGATCACTCATAAAGGGGTTAGAGGTATTAGATTGACTTCATATTTGATATTTAGGTTGGCCCCACTTGGATCTTTCGATCCCCCTCTATCCCATGACTAGTGGGGTATATATATATACATATATTGTGGCTCCTTTACACACTACAATGGGCGCAAAACACATTTTTCCTTTTCAGAAAAAACAGTTCAATCCCCTTTTTTTATTTCTTCCAATCTCGTAGGCCCCAAGTTCATCATCCGAATCTTGTCTATGCCTAGAATGCACTGTTTATTTATAGTAGAGTTTTTAAAGAAACTAGAAATCCTTTCTTCTTCCTCTTCCCACCTCATACATTATATATACACATCTAGTTTAAACAAATGTAGTACAATGAATGACTATTGAGAATGATATGAAGTTTGTGTTTGCAATAACACATCGTCATGTTTCAATATTTGAAACTTAATATGTAAATTAACTTGATTTACATATCTCAAGCATAAAATAAAAAAGACCCAAATAATTATTAAATAGAAAGCAATAATTTTCCCATTAAATCCATGAGTGGAGGCACTTTAAATTATTCGTTAGTCTTGGGGGGGGGGGGGGGGGGGGGGGGGGGGGGGTTTGGGGTTATGATGTTCATGTACAAAGAGAAAAGCCACATAAATCCCTCACCGGCTCACCCTATGGTGAGGGATGAATGCACATAAACATTCCTCTCATATATATATATTTATATTAAGAATTGGTTGCACACACATCGCAAAAACAACAACAACAACAAATAACAAATTTCATTTTATTAGCTACTAGTTCAATTGGTAAGGGACATTAAAGTATTCCATTGGGAGCAGTTAGTTTATCCCCGGTTAGAATCAGTGGCGGAGGCTTTTTTTCTTGTGGAGGTGCAAGTGTTGGATGGCTGGTTATATTTTTTAATCATTGATTTTCATTACATTTTAAAATAATTTTTTTATATTTTTTTAATATTCAAAGAAAACTCCTAAATTTGAAAAATACTCTAAATATTCTTAAGACATAATATCTAAAAACTTTATTAAATAGGTTAGAATATGAACACAATACGGTTATTCAAATGAGACAAAATGCTCACTATAATTATTTTAAATGAGAGAGAAATAGATTTCATGTAGTTGACCCAATATTGTGAGAACAAGTCTTTGATGATGATGACGACACGACGGCTATAATGAATCCGAATTGCTTTAAAATAATGACTTTTTCTTCTTTTAGCACGGAGAGTTGTTTCTTACTCTATTCAAAGTAGTACCCATGCCGGATTGATCGGATGAAAACTAATTGACCCACCACGAATTAACAAATTTATTTATTAGTTATTTGTGATCATTTGATGGGCTCCAATGCAGGTGATTGAGAGGGAAACATTTAAAGTAATTCACCAAGTCATATAAGACCACAAGGTATTGTTGGAAATTTATACTAAAAACATACTTTATGTATTTGTCTTTGCCTGATTCATTTTTAGTATATTTTGTCTTCTCTTCTAAGTGAGATTTTATATGTGCAAATGGTTGCATTATTAATTATTATGCACGTGAGTGTCCTTTATTCTATAAAGTAGACAAGTTGGTGTGTAGAGTTTTACTTACACACGGAAGACTTATTTGTCGATTCTTATAGAATATAAGTTGTTGTTTACAATCTAGATGAATTTGGATACACCATCGGTACGATTGTAGCATGATGTTTCAGCAGGCTTGTCTTGGCTGCGGGGTATGATGTTTCAACTCATTATGCTAGTATGCTTTGTGTGTATTGAACATGACCGTGTTATTGGGTTTATTGTCTTCATACTGACTATATAAGATGGTGAACATCCAAATGGTTATTATGAGTGCTTATACTCTTAATCCCGACATAAATAATAGACACATACATTTAGTGTTTGGCATTTTGATTTACGAATAAGTGAGATCTTTTATGGGTCAACAATCTCAGTGAATTGGATGACTACACTACGTGTATAGTGGATATTAGTTTATTGATGGAATCCACATCCCATAATAGGGATTGATGATATCCCCTTGATGAAGTTTTTAAGTTTTGATTATGTCAAACCCTGCAGGTGGACTTTGTGTCCGACATATCAAATAAGTTAAGTGTAAAGTCTCAAGGAATTATAAAGATATCGATTAAATATAGATGTCAATAATTATTTAATCGATGGATATTTGAAATCTTAACGTCGGGAGATTAATAAGCATTTAATAACAAGAAGCTTGAAATATTATTTTGAGAATAAGGAAAGGAGTGCAATTATAATTCTTTAGTGAACTGAATTGTAATTTATGGAACTAGGATTCTAATTTGGGTCGAATTAGAGTTTCATGTTTCCATAAGGAGCCTATCCTTATTTCCTTCTTAAGGTTCCTATTGTAGCCTATAAATATGCGCTTCCGCTCTCTAGGTTAATAACAAGAATAAGTAGAGAGAAATCTCGGTTTTGGGAGAGCAAAGAGAATTCGCAGAAGAGGCCCACTCCTTGGTGCGAGTTCGAGCATATAGGAATACAGTAGAAGATCTTGAGGTTTTCGGGTTGCTGTAAGATCGAGATCAAATGAGAGAGATCTCGTAGGTATGATTTAATCATATTCGTTCAAAGTTATTTCCGCAGTGATCTGTACGCAATATCTAGAGATCCTGGTTTCTACTTGTTTCTAACCGGTATAACTTGTATGTTAACGCAAAGTTAAAGAGTCCGAATCCCTTGAATGTCTTACTACAATGCATGCAGTGGTATACAAGTAATAGAAAAAACAATACCTTGGAATTTCCCTTTTCTGCAGAAGTTGTTTTCTAACCCCCCCACTGGAATTTATTTTTCGAGGAATCGCAAAAATATTAGCATATTTTTACGTTTTTCCATGAAGGAAAATGACCACACTAAACGTGGATGTTCCTGTAGTGCAGAAAATCATTTCAACAATTCTCAATCTTTCCATGGAAAACCGGCTACACAAACGTGCACTAAATCTAGTGAGTAGTGAACACAGGCTCCCACCCCGAGTGTTATCTTGACCTATTAGAGTAGGGCTGTTTTTTGTTTTTCACTTTTTGGGCAAGGTTTTTTTTTTTCCCCTTTTTAAGGGCGAGGAGGACTCTTGTAATCAAGGATTTATTGTATATTATGAACTATTGTAATGAAGTATCAGTTGAAACTTTGTCCTAAAGTTTGAAGACACTATAGGTATTTTGAGTAATCAACATTAATTCATGATGATCATCGATGAGAGATCTGTTTTTCTCCTTGTTTTGTAGTAAAATTTTCATTTTTCTTTCTCTTTTTTTTTTTTTACATTTTATTTTGGTACCCAAACAAGGACTTGGGGATCCATTAGAAGCCTCAACTATGGGGAAGAAAGCCTGAGGAAGGCTACCTAGAGATCGAACTCTAGGCAATAAGGTGAGATGCAAAATGCCTAACCAACTAGGCAACCCCGACATGTGTGAATTTTTCTGTTTAATCGAAAATTTTCAAGTTTTGAGTTGTTATAGGGCAACTCAGGAGGGTAAACTAGGATTGAAGGAAAAAAAAAACTCTTAATCCCTTCAAAAGAAAAGTATGAGTTCTCACAATTAACCAACAACAAAAGGGAAAAAAAATGAAAGAAAAGCCAGAAGTTCTCACATCGTAATAAGTAATGAAATAAATTGTATCCAGGATTGAGATGATAACATGCCTGATGCTTGGCACTTGGCAGTAGGAAGATTGAAGTAGATAAGACTTGAGATTCTTCAGCTGATGGGTGGTTATTTCCTGTTGTGCTGTGCGTTATACAAGGACGCTGAGATTGTTCATATAGCCTATGATGTACAGATACGGCACGGATGCGGCAGAGACCGTCATAGACACAATAGGACACGGATTTTATATGTAAAAAGTAAAGTATCAGATACGACACGACACGATACGTTGCCTATTTTGAAGTATCCGTGCATCATAGCATATAGCTAGAGGTCAAGGCAAGTCTTGGGTCAATGAAAGTCTTGGACGCTTGAGATTGAATGGCTTAAAGGTAACAGTGACCACTAGAATCTTGAAGGGCTGAGATGTATGAATCACTACAAAGGACAATTTGCTGCAGCGTACCTGAATTCAGGCTCAAGGTGCCGTTGCTTACCACCGTTGGATTAAATTTTTAAATAGTGTACGGCTGAAAGGCCATTAAAATTTAAGGGTGTTAAATCATGGGACTAGAAAAATCAAATGAGGCTGATTTTGTACATGGCCCTTATCTCTAAGAAACCTTTCCACCTATTCCGCTTCGAAAAATTAGAAATGCATGTAAGTGGGCCCACAGTCTGGACCATTTATTCACTGTATGGCATCTCCTTGTAGGTGAAGATTTTTCTACCAGTGGTCATATCGATAGTCAGCCAATTATATGGTACATTACCCTTTGTTTTTTCAATAGTGCTACCTGGACAAACTTTTTGGCCAGAATTTTGGACAACCCCTATGATATCCCTTGAATATTTGAATATTCAAGGGATATCATAGGGGTTGTCCAAAATTCTGGCCAAAAAGTTTGTCCAGGTAGCACTTTTTGTTGTTTTTTATAAGAGAGAAAGGTAGACGTGGGGTCCACTCCGTACTCCATAATGCCAAGGGAAAAAACAGGAAAATCATTAAAGTAGGAGAAAGAACCTTATCTTTAGAAAAAAAATATATTAAAATCATGATTATAAATTGACCGTTTCATTTTAGGTGGTGCCCACTTGCCAACCGAATGTTGGCTCAATGGTAAGCCTCTTTTGAGGCTGTTTTCTTACTTAGTATTCTTGACAAAAGCAATACTAATCCAAATGGCTATTCTACCTCATGTTTGTATAAAATCCACACATCTGACCACAATTATTTTTAAAAGTAACTATACAAAAAATTAGTAAAATCTATGGCTTGTTGTTGCTCAGCCAATTAGGGATGTGTATAGCACATGTCGGTGCGTGAGACCCACTAAAGCAAAATGAAAAATAGAAGAAAAAGAAAAAATCTCATTTAACTGCATATCCTTTTAATATTACAATAATGACCCCTTTGACTTTATCTCTATATACAAGTAATACAATCATTTAGACCCACTTGAGTATATCTGTCAACCACCTTAATCGATGGCCAAACATATCTTTTTATGTCAAATTCAACTAGGATGTTTATAAATGACAAAAATGTTGTTACCTTATACCTGTTTGCAGCAAACAGTGTCTGAAATTAAAATAACTTTAACCAAAATGTCTTACAATATTCACCTTGATCTAAATAGAGTTAGCATGGTATTCTTACCATAGTTTATTTTCCAAGGTTAAACATCAGAAATTACAGTATTGAAGGGGGTGTTTTTTGTCCTCTAGGTACCGTTCAATATGAGTAGGATCAGGTCGGTTGGGTTGAGGCCAATGTGAGCCCAAACCCTACCCAGTCCCAACACAACTTGAACCCAAACCTGACTTTTAAACCGACCTCTAAGCCCGAGCAACAATCCAGGTTCAATTGCTGTAACCCAACTCAATCAGCCCTCATATCTTTTAACCCTTGCCAAACACCCTTGAGCCCAATACCCTTGGCTTCATGGATAATAGGCAGAACCCGGGAAAAAACAAAAGCCGATGAACAGAAATAACATAAAAAATAGAGCATTCACATAGTCTTAAGAAAATAGATGGGGAAAAATGTGAGGCCCATACTGAAATAATCATACATGTGCTGGCAAATCGAGTGGATCAGCTATAAAGTTACCTTAAAATTTTAATCTTATGGTCAGGTGGTAGTCAATATAAGCGATTTCTAAATTCTAAGTCTATATGAGTTGTTTGGATTGTGAGGTGTGACTTTTACTCATAGATTCGGGTGGTGAGTTCATGAATTTCTATATTTTGTAATCACTAACGACCCTTTGGTCTATTTAAATTAGGGCTTGATCAAGAGGAATGTGCTAAATCAGAAACTGGGCGGTCAAGAAGGGCTCAAAACAGATTCCAATTCTTATATATGATAGTGGTTGTTTCCAATTGAGAAATCAAGCCCCAATTTGCACAATTGATTTTAACTTTTCTAATTTCTTTAGACGGCTCTTAATGCCCTTTATTCCATGTCCCCCATCCATTTAACTCATGAAAACGTATGTTGTTTTTTTTTTCAAAGCATCAAAACAATTTTCTTCCGCTTATCTCCTCCCCAGTAACTTCTCTTCAACCATTCCCCTACTTCCTTAATCTCACGTTTTTGCTCTCTTATTATTCTTCATCCTCCTCTCTCCTTCCTCCACAATAACTCCCATCTTCAAAGGAAGCAGCCACCTACGTCTGCAAATAAGATTCCAGACGCTCCACCACTTACCTGGCACTCTATCCGAATGGGAACCAGTTTTCTCACCATACATAGAATCGACTCTTCCTTGAAGGCAAGCCTCATCTATGACGTCCATTAGTTCGCGAGAATGTGGAGATCGTGATCTGGGATAATGCGAAGAGAAATTCTCCCATTTGACCATTTGCTGCCGTCATCGAAACTACCATCTCCTTCATCGAGTTGTAATGTATACCAACTATATGTTATATCTTGATTGACTGGTTCTCCTGTTTTTATTCCCTTTAGATCTAGATTTTGTTTCTCTTTAAACATCTTAATCTCAATTGGTTATGAAGAACATTATGTCTACCCACCATTTGTTGTAATGTTATAATGAATAAAGGGCATTAAGAGCGGTCAAAAGAAATTGGGAAGGTCAAAATCAATGGTGCAAATTGGGGCTGATTTCTCAAATGGAAACAGCCACTATCATATATAAGAACGGTTTTATGCACACCAACTATATGTGAAAAATGCTTGAGTCAATTGTGATTGTCTTCATAAAATCATCATACTATTTTTTTCCCAGTTCACGCATCCATTATGTATGACAAGGACCTCACTTATTCTATTGTATGGTGACAGTAACTATGGTGTGTTGAGGAGATATGGAAGTACAAATGCTACTATAATTTTATATATCAAGTGAAAGACCCCAAATGTTTCAACAGATTTATGTGATTTCCACAAAAATGCTTCTTTTTTATGTCCCACTCAAATGGAGCTATTTAGTGCTTTTCCTTTGTATATTAGAGTGGGGGTTCTACAACTACTCAAACCAAGTGGGTGATCTTAATTTCTTTTTTCAATATTTTGCATTTGGTTTCTGAGTTACTTGAACATTATTATTGAAGTATCCAAAGGTTTTCTCTTATTGGGGCTTTTGTTGATCTGGACATCCTTTTTTACATTGAACGTGAATCGGTGAATCATTATGTTGGTTCCTTCGTAACTATCAATTTGGATTGTATTCATTAAAATTAAAGGGTAGTTCAGATGCTTGAGCTTTTCTGAGCATGGCTTTTCCACTATGTAGCCTCCCGATGCCATTTTTTTTCTTTTTCTTTCCCAATGTTTTAGGATCACTTGTACATGTCTCACGTATAGAAACAAAGCATGCGATACTCTACAAAAACCTCTTGTATCTTAGAATTCATTGTCATGTATATACATAATGTATGCAGCGTTTCCATTTTTAGTAAATTTTTTACCACAACACAAACACACACGCACAACCACCCACACACACACAAAAGATTTAAAAAGAAAAAAAAGAGGGAAAAAAGAGAGGAAAAGAAAAGGACAAGTTGGTTGATTATTAAAGATATTTACTTAAAGATACTCAAAACAAAGCATACAAACATTAAGTAAAAGATTTTTGCGATATTAGAAAAAAATTAAAATCAGAGATCTACATCTTTCCATATATTGAAACCAAAGGTTACTGAAAAGAAAAGAAATGATGAGAATGGTTAGGAAAAGAAGCCTTTTAAACACCAATAACTTGATAAAAATTTGTACATCAAAAAAAGGAAAAAAAAAAGAATAACAAAATCTTTGAAAGAAGATAATATACCTTTTAAACACCAATAACTTGATAAAAATTTGTACATCAAAAAAAGGAAAAAAAATGAAAAACAAAATCTTTGAAAGAAGATACTATACCTAAAATGTAGATGGATTGGACTGGTTGGTGTTCAAAACCTTTTACAAGACTCCCTGATTGAAACCCTAACCCGCATTTCCGAAATCATGACTAAAATAAATCATCCTTTGAAATGATCTAATAAAAGAATAGCAACAAGAATTATTTACGAAAAATACATAAGGATCATAGAAGTCATGATGTAATTCTGGTTTTAGAGAGCTTTTAAAGGTGAAAAAAATGCATTTAAATCATTTAATTTGTTTTCATTTTGCATTCTAGATGCAGAGATGCATATAGAAATTATTTATAAGTGGACGAATTCTTATTTTTTCAATGAAAAATACAAATTCCTATTTTCACATCAAGGTTCACAAAGTATTATTAAAGACGATCTAGAATGTCGTTTCACATCATTGAAAATAATTTACCATTTGACCTATTTTTACCATCTCAATATAATTTAGACTAAATATTATTTAAAAATTAAATTATTTTTAATATTATAAAGCACGGGTGTATTTTGCTAATTATTCTTGATCTTGAAATATTTCAATTCATTGTCATTTAATTCGCTTTGATACATCATGTAATTACTTGTTAATGCCTGTACCTACCAATTCATCGAATTTGAGATACTACTCTTGATCAGATGCAGGTGCAGCTCCCCACCCTGAAAAGGTTGGGAGGGACAGGAGGAAACCGAAGAGGTTCCTCCAGGATTAGAAGAATGAACAGGTAATGGCCCTATATAGTCCAGTCTACGGAGAACGACTGACTCATTCTTTTATGAGCTTAAATGGAGTGTGTGACTGACTCCTTTTTGTGTGGGTCACACCAATAAAATTAAAAGTTAAATGTGGATAACATTTTTGTAATAGAATGTAGGGTGATTTTGTAATCCATACATTAGTTTGAATCTGTAATTATGTTGTGTATAAACTTGACACTTAAAACTTTAAATAGGACTATTCAATGAAATGTATTCAATGAAATGATACATAGTGGCTTATTATTGAAATGCTTCCGCTATTAAATGTGATTTGACAGGTTAGTGAGCTAGACTCACAAGTGGAACAGTGAAATTTGTTAGGTTCTTGTTTGTTGCAATTTTGATGGATACACCTTCACCTTCTCAGTCAAATGATCACACACATGAGCTCTTAGGTTTTGACTTTGGAATCTTGGATTCTACTTGCATTTGCACATGTTTTTGAAATGAATTTGATTCATGCATGTTTTAGAATCCAAACACTTTGAAAACCTAATTCTTTGTGCATTATTTTTGAAAAATCAAATTAAGTTTTTAGGTTTGTGATTTGCATACATTCATCATTTTTAGAATCATTTTAGTATGCATAAGCTACATTGGCCTTGAGTTCCAAGTTGCACCTTTGGAATTTTGAAAATCTATTCAGGAACTCAACCAGGCCAGTTTGGTTGGTCGACCTGCCCCTGCCCAGTCGACCGGCCCAACTGACCTGCTAGAAATTGGGCCAGTGTACCAGATCGACCGAGCTAGGGCCAGGTCGACCGAGAATATAGCCGTTGGGGGTTTTTGACCGTTGGGCTAGGTCGACCCGACTAACTAGCCGTTGGACTGTTTTTTTCCTATAAAGTCCATTCTATTCCATCCTTTTTGAGGGCTTGATATTTGAACCTTTGAGACTTGATTGAAGCCTAAAAAAGGGGAATAAGCCAAGAGAGCTAGAAGGTCATTGGAAATCAAATACTTGAGTTTTAAAAAGGTATACCTTTATAGTTATTTTGATTTCCATTCAAATAAGAATCAATGCATGTTTAAATCTTTGTATTTTCATTTATGCATGATTTCTAGCTTTTAAAGAGTTGTTTTGCAAACTCATTACCATCTTTGGAATATTAAGAATGGTTTGCAAACTCTCTTGTCTAATTCACATGTGTTCTTAGACTTTAATATTCATACAACTTGTTTTAGTTCATTTCTTTAAGTTGTTTGAATCTTTTATGTGATTAGCATTTATCTTCAATCATCATTTTCTAAGCTTTGTTTTTAAAATGCATCAAGCATTCATTTAAGAGCTTCTTTGTTGAAATTGATTGAAGTAACACATTCATACACTTGTCCACACACTTTAGCTTATTTTAGTGTATGTTTGTAATTTGAATTACACTTTCATATTAGCCTATTTAAGAGGCAATTCCATTGAGCTTAAATTGTATCTCTTAGAGTTCTTTTGTGAAGACACCTTATTTGAGAAATCCTTCATTTGTAAAGGTTATTGCTTAGCCTAAGAAAAGCATCTTGTAAAGGTTGTTGTTTAGCCTAGAAAAATAACTTTGTAAGGGTTATTGCTTAGCCTATTGAAAAGCATAAATAGTGGAAATCCGGTGGGGTGATTGGATCACAAGCCGGTAGTGGACGTAGGCATTGAAGCCGAACCACTATAAACCTTTGTGTTGTGGTGTATGCTTGTGGTGATTGTTTATATTAGCTTCCGCATCTGGTTTGATTAATCATCACTTGTGACTAGTTAATTTAAATAAGTTAAAATTTGTCTATTTTGGTCACATATTGTAGCTCACCCTATTCACACCCCCCCTCCCCCTAGGGTTAGATCCAAGGACTTTCAAAATGTTCTCCTTCGTAATGTTGTATTTGACTCTAGACAGGTATAATATTACGGGAGTACGGGTGCTACATCTCGGAGATTACCCTAGGCCAGAGTGATTCGGGACCGGAATGTGACAAGTAGTTTCAACATTCTTTTTCAAATGGGGATATGTGTAACATTTCCGAGTCCATCTACCACCACAATTTTCTTGAATTCCCGGATTGACGTACCTACTTGATATTCTTCAGTTCCCAAATTGATGTTACCTGGAATATTTACTTGAATTCCGAGGTTGACGTTAGCTCCAGTATCAACTTTGATATCCCCTTGGACCATGGCATTGTTCCCTCCCGCACCATGCATGGTATTACTCCCCCCTGCACCATGCATGGTATTGCCCTGCAACATCAGCCATAAAATGGTTCGGTAATTACAATATGAATCCATGGTTAGTGTCTCTTTAGATAAATCTATTTAGAGTTTCCATATACCTCTTAAATTGATTTTAAATAATCCAAAGAGTCCAATTTAAAGAGAAGTTCCTATTATGATTCTATCTCTTTCAAACTTCTATGAAAAGTCTCCTTCCCAAAAAAACTTCTCCTTAATCTAATTAAGTTTTAGAAATTTTGAATTTAAACTTAAAGTCAAATTCTCAAGATATTGATCAATAGGCCACCAAAATGAATAGTTTGTATCAATTACAATTCAACTAAAATCATTTATTTATTTTTTCAACTAAGATCAATAGGCTCTACTTTTAGATTCACATTCATTTGTGTGACCCAAAGTTTCCAAATGCAATTTCTTAATTTGTGTGCCCCATCTAACCAATTCACTAATTCAAATTTAAACAAATAAAGGCTTGTAGATCTATAGATATATTTTTCTTATGGCTACTAGGTACTGAGCGAGAGTTCTTCCGCGGAATTTGTATGTGATCTTCTTCTCTATTCTTTTCTATTTATTTTATCTGTCATAGTTTTTATTTTTAAATTCTTATATTTTTATTAGCTTCATTATTTCGTCTCTCAATCATATATTTTGCTTCTAGGTAATGTCATTTCTTATCATATGAGAATATATCAGATGGTATGGATTCGGAAAAAGGCCATTTCACATTTGGATTTTACCAAGGTTGGTATAACTGATAGTCTTGAATTATATAGATTCTCTATGTTGTCAATGGCCTTAGATAGTTGGTTCCTATTGGTATTCCTTATTTTGTTCAATTTGCAACTATGGATAGATTTATTTTTTACTTTGCTTTTACCTTTCATTTTTCCAAGCTATTATAGCCTTTCCATTCATTAAGATGATATATATTCTGCCCCTTTTACATTTTTTCCAAAAATTAATAATATTGTGTTCATTTCAAATTTTTGTTTTTTGATTTAATCATATTTAGAAAATCCTAATATATTTTAAAGTGAAAGGATTATTTAATTTTAGTTTGCATGGATTTTGTGGGTGCCACTCAAGGGATTAATCTTATTGGGCTAAAGACATCATCATAATAATAATAATAATAATTCTCATATATCTCCCAAACCAATTGAATGGGCTCGCAAAATTAAATTATTTATTTATAAATCAACTGTCATTGTTGGCTCAAGCTTAGCATGGGTGTCGTATTTTGCTTTCTCTTTGTTTATAAACTTCTCTCTAAATTTTACTCTTTCAGAAAAGATATGGTTTCATTTTAGATAACGTATTCTCTTTTGAGCTTACGATGCCATTGAATTTCACATAATCTCATTTCTTCAATAATCACAAAACAACTAGGGTATCATGTAATTGGAAAGTAATAAGATTTATATAACACGTGCTTACTAAAAAAAGAGTTTTAAGTAAAAATGTTGTTTATTTATTTATTTCTTATTTTTAGGTGAAAATATTCTTCTGATTTTCATAGACTTTCTTTTACTACCTTATATAATCCCCACCCACCCACTCAAAAATTTTCATTTAGGATCTTTACATTCCATTTCTCAATTTCTTTACTTACTTTGGGTAGAGATTCTAATTCTTTTATTCATGTAGAGCACGGTATCTTAATTTTTTATGTAGTTTTTTTTTTATGGTTTTGAGTACTAGCATTTTAAACTTTTAAATCTGAAGTTTCGTTCTTTAATAGTGTGGTGTGAGGATCATGTTATCACAATTTTGAAAATGACCACTTATATTTTTTAATATTTATTTCAAATTTGACGTCTCAAAGTAATTCATACAACAAATATAAGTTTTTAATTATGAATTATATTGAACTCCGATTTTGTAGTTATTTTTTTTATTTCAATTTTAAAAGATTGAGACTCTCAATTTGGTTGATTTTGCCTTTAGCATTGAAATTGATTGCTTGATTTTACATGGAATTATGTAATGTTGGATTCAGGTTTATATCGACTTAAAATCAGCCAAAAAACTTAAATATATAGCATGTCACACATTTTAATAGCGGAGCTATTTTAATTCATATAATGAAATATTATATATATAGATATATGTATATGTATATATATAAGACATATGGTGCGGTCTTATCAAATTCAATGGTTCAATCTTCTTTTGCTCTTTTTTTAAGGTGGGCTTGTAGTTGTTTTAGACGAAACCACATATCTAATTTCTTTAAAGTTTTACACTTTTAAATTGTCTTCGTAACTTAAATAATAAAATTATAATATTATTATAAAAAACAATATGATACATATCTTAATTTTATAATAATAATAATGATAATCCACAATAATACTATTTTTTTTAATTTCAATATAATTTTATAGAATGCTTCACATATTTTATCTTTTTATCATTTTTTGAAAGTTTATAGATTTTTTTATTATATGAATTATATTGGCACGGGCATGTCTCGCTAGTATTAGTTATATATGTGTAGAATTAAAAGAGAAGCAAAAACAACACCCTAATGACCCAATTGATCCATCCCATGAACCCCATTCAAGCTTTAAAAGGTCCAACTGCCCACAAATGTGCAGATAAGCAGCTGGGCCTATAGATGCATACATGGTGCCCACAGCTCCTGTACTCCAAGTCTTTTTTTTTTTTTTGGTAAAAAAAAATAAGCTGTGTTGTTTTGCACAGACCTCTTTCGTGTTTCCTTCCTTCAGATTTTAGTTTCTTTCTATTTTTTTTTTTTTTAAGAGTAAGTATACATATGTTAATGAAGGTCAAATCCACTGTACCAATGGAGGGAGCACGTCAACTAAATCACAAGACAGGAAGAAGGCCCAAAATACAGGGAGAAGAAAGAAAGCCAAAAGGAAAACTATGAACCCACAAGACAAATCAGCTATAACTAGGGCCTAGGGGAACTCTTTATGTTCAAGTTTTTTTTTTTTGGAAGGTCTAGGAAGATCCGTGTAATTAGGATTTTATAGTATTTTTATGCATGCTTTAAGATTTTGTATGTCTTATGTATGCTTTGTAATGGAGGATCATTTTCGGCTTTGGATATTTTCTCCTATTTTGAATAACTGGGCTCTATCCCAAAGATTCAACATCCTTTATTTTTTTGGTAAAAGATTCAACATCATTGTTAGTAGAATTAGCGATCATTGGTGAGAGCATGGTTGGAAAACTCTCCGAGTCGACTCTTGACTCTCCCGAGTCATCTCATTTTGATGGAGAACCGAGTTAAATATAAGGAAGACTCCGCTGAGTCATCTCATCTTAATAAGTTATTTTTATTTTGAACTATTTGATTGATATATCTAATTTTGAACAATTAATGTTTATTTTTAAGTAATTATGCACGCGATTGTAGTCAGTAACTCAAAATAATGATGTCTGGAATGTAATTTGAAACTTTATTTATTCTTTTACAATCAATATTTGGACTAACAAATTATGCAATATGCAATATTTTTTTCTTTTTTTCCCTTATTATAGTACTTTTCTTGCATATATAAATTTATTGATTTACATTGATTATCATGAATGAATGTAAATAAAAGTATATTTATATTTTTATAAGTACCAGATTCATTTTTAAATATTTTTAAAATTATTTTAAAAGAAACATGACTCTCCCGAGTCGGTTTTTTTTCCATTGGACGGGTCAAGTCCGAGTCATGAATTTTCCAACCGAGGATTTCTAAATTCTCAAACACATGGATTTCTTTAATCCTCACTTGTATTTGGGCATTTAGAGCATGTATCTTTATTAGAATTTCTGATAATAATTTGTCATGTTGGGATTTTTAGACGTGATGTGACATCTTCTCTCCAGGCATTTACAAATGTCATGTTACTTCTCAAGCATTTAAAATTCTTCCACCAAAAATGTGTCAAATGATACTTGAAATTTCAGAAATTCTAACCCCTTTTGCTTTTTGGTGGAATGTTTGGATACATAAGGGAACATTCAGGAATTCCACCATGTTGAGAATTTCAAAATTCTCAAGACAAGAACTCTATAAATTCAAGTAAAGAAACAAGCCCTTAAAAATTCCATGAAAGATTTTAGAATTATAAAAATCTTAAAGATCATTTGAGGCTTCTAAGGTGGTTGAAATTTTATCATTTTAATAAATAAACATGGCATTTGCACTCGATTGCTTAACACATCATGTCATAGAATTAACGACAAACCAAGTTTCCCTCAGAAATCCCAATAAAAATCACAGGGTTGAGCAAGCATTTAAGATTTACTTAGAACTTTACATATATTTCATTCCAATTGAATGACTGCCGAGTAGATGTACTCAAATTATGCTTTTGTCCGATTAGCATGGCCCCACTTGCAAGTAAAGTAAGAGGATGCTTCTCTCTCGACCAAATAAAAAAGATGTCCCATGCGTCTTTCACCCCTTCCCTACGGTGGTCGTTCAAATTCAATTTTGTGGTTTCAAGATGTCTCACATGTCTTGGTTCTTTTTAAGCCTTTGGTTTCCAAGCCACGTCGTTTTGACCCGTATAACTAGGAAGGAACATAAGCAATAGGCCTATGCCCACCGTTTGCCATAATAAAATATAATTAAAACTGTAAACAGAAATATTTAAATAAGTTATAAATAAATATTAACATATAAGTCATAATAAAAATGTAATTAAAATTTAGTGGAATTTACCCAAAAAAACAACATAGATGGGCGCTATATAGGTAAGGACCCAATAAACTCTTCTAAACAAAAGGGGTACCTTAGGCTCTTCCCGTCCTTTTTTTTTTTTGTGGGATGGTCGTATCTACTAAAGTCCAACATGCCATTTTTCCTTTCCCTATCGACCAATGACCATCCATGCATTCCCCCTTTCCCTTTCCCCTTGTCGAGCACCCCCTCCCCAATGGTCCTAGCCAGAGGTCCCATGTAGCTTTTGGTGCCATTTTTTCAAAAGGTGGTTCACATGGAGGTACGTCTCTCTCTCTCTCTCTCTCTCTCTCTCATAATGGGTTGTGGGCTATGAGATCTGGGTTGTTCTTATTTTTGCTGTTTTCATTTTAATGTCCTGACATTTTTGAGGAGTCATGCTATGTTTTGTATTCTCTTCGTTTGATGATGGATTGTTTATTCTTACTTTTTCAATTTTAGCTAGTTACAATAACAACATCAGTTTAGGGTTTAGGTTATGTAAATGGATCTCAATACTACTATTTTCTAGTTGGGTTTTGCAATACTTTTTGGGATTTGTGTTTTTATTTTCATGAAGGAATCATGTTATGTTTTGTGGGTTTTGTGATATACACAATGTCAGACCCCGAACCCACTCAATCTTGTTTATTCCTAATCAATTATGTTTTATATAAATTAAATATACTTAGATACTAATTAAGTTATTTAGCGCAAATTAGTCTTATATCAGTCTTTGGGTTAGACCTTGAGTCTTGGGCAAGTAGTTCAGACCCGATCCAACCCATTTAGGCAAAGCCGGAGACTTTTTCGTAATTTCGAGTTTCTAATTTTGCATCATATGCACATCATCCTGGCGTCATTGCGTGTATCTCGTCGAGCCTGTCAACTTTCATATTGAACATTTCCTCATCAGACCTCAAACTAATCAATTAGGCCCTGATTTGACTCAAAGTGTAAATATGACAATGGAGGAGAGGACCTTATAAACTGTGAAACAACATCACTCAAAACAGCCACCCATTTCATTCGTTCTGTTCATGTTTCAGGGTATGTGGGCTGCTGAAAGGGGAACTCAAGCTCATTCCTTCTTCCTTTTCTCCTTCTCTCTTCACCATCATTCAAGAAAGAACTTGCATGTGGAGGAAAAGGCGGACTTTAGCTTTCTCATTCCAATTACCAGCCTTTCAACTCCAAAAAACCTAAAGAACCCTCTTCCTATCTCTTCTAATTGCTAGATCAGGTGAGGAACTATTCTCTTCTTCACTTTCAATAATTAATTGATGTCAAAGGACTCACCCATTGTGCATGCATGCAATTTGATAGTTCTTAGGTATTATCTTCTCAATAGGGTTTGTGGAATTTGGGGGTTTTTACTTGTTTTGACTCAAGAGGGAGAGTAAGTGAGAAAAGCTTGGTAAAGGCAAGTATAAGCAATATTCTTCAATGCATGTTGTTTTATGTTGTGAAAATTCCTGGAGGGTTGATAAACACAATCCTAACAGAAAGTAAAATAAATCCCAGCACAGATACAAATATGGAATCAAAAACCTAAGTTAATCAAACAATCAATCAATAAGATGGACACAAGATTTTTACGTGGAAAACCCTGAGAAGGGAAAAAACCACGGGACCTAGCACCGGTCCAGAAAGATCAAGCACTATAAACTCGAAGGTTACAAGATGAACTCACTCTCCTTTACAGTTGATCACAACCTAAGGACCACCGTGAATCTTGCCGACGACCACGCCGTTCACCTTCTCCAGTACTTCAATCTCCACGCCTTAAGCAAGGCGAACTGGCTGGAAGATGGACGTGGATTCTCCAGAGAACAAGGCTTCAGCACATGAATCTCTCACAAGAACTCTCTGGAGGAAGTAAATCTCTCTTAGGATAATCTAGGGTTTAGATCAGAGAGAGGTGAGGTTTCTGAAGGGTTTAATCCCTTAAATAAGCTTATAGGATCGTGTGGGAGAGTTTGGGTTTGAATAGGATTGGAAAACAGGGCATAAGAAAGAAGATGCTAAAAAATAGCTGGGACTTCGCCGCTGTCCGATCGATCGGCCCTGCAGGTCCGATCGATCGGCCTGACTTTTAACTGAGGCCTTTTTCTGGACGATCGATCGGCCTGCAGGTTCGATCGATCGGTCTATCTTTTTGCTGAGTATTCCCAGTTTCCTGCTAATTTGGAGTTCTTCTTCAACACGAAGTGGTCCAACTAAGAATTGTAAATAACATGAACTCCCATGTTTTGTCCACCCAATGAATTAGCCAACACTCAAAAATACTTACATGTTGATTCTTAAATTGAAATCCAATCTACCTGTTGATATTTCCTCTCATATGTGAATAGATTGAGTTTGGAATAGGATTAATTTACTTGGTTCTTAAATTACTTATTAGAATGCAATTATATGACTGATTATTGCTGTTAAATAGAAGAAAGGGATTTCACTGTAGGAAGGAGTTGGAAAGTCTAATATGGATGTAACTTTGATTCAGAAACTCCAAAAGCCAAGAATGCTTCCAGGTCTCGAAATGCAGAAATTGAGTGTTCGCTCGAGCAAAGTGAACCATCGCTCGAGCGGACAGCTCTTTGGAATTTAGAGAAAATAGCATTCTGAACCCTCCGCTCGAGCGCTTAGTTCTTCGCTCGAGCGGACTGGCCTCTGTGAAGCCTCCACTCGAGCGGTTTGTCATCCGCTCAAGCGAACTTGACTATTGTGTCAGGGACACTTTACCACCTACAATTAAAAGGAAAAATTTATCCTAACACCAATGTGAGACCTCCATGACTATCTTGCGGATAATCATGGTACACCGGGAAAACCAATAGGATTATTAGGATTGGTAGACCATGTAGGACCTTAGAAGGGAACCTTAACTAATTCCTTATATGTCCGAATGGATAGATATAGCTCATGAATTTTATTCCTGGGTGTTGAATTGGGAAGTAAAATGTACCTTTGTTAACGTAACACCTAAGATGAATAACAAAACATTAAACTTCCTAAAACTATACCGAATGGAATGACGAGTGACTATTGATATTTAGATCAGTTTGGCTAGTAACAACCTTGATTCTTTAAATTTCCTTGCATGATCATTTTGTTATTATATTTGTGACTTCAAACACTAAGTGAGTGTTCATAAGCATAATTGTATCTATCTTGTATTTCAACTTTACATTGCAAACTATGTTAATTGAGTGAGCCTTGAGTAGATCTATGAGTGTACTTGAATAAAGTGAATTGTTTTGTGTGAAATGATTAGTGTGTCTACTCAAGTTCAGTGTATCATTGATTCAAATGAGTCGGTATTACTTAGCTTCGACCGGACAATACCCGACAGGGTGACTCTTGGTTTAGATTGTGAACGTCTCTGTAGACAATCTGGAGCACTGAAACTCCAGAACCGGATAGCCATTTGAACCTTTGGCCGGGTCACTGGTGGCATCCCAAAATGTGTGCCCTCAATGAGGGGATTTAGCTAATGTGGTTACCAACTAGATTGTACATGGTTTTCATTTATCATTGATTCGTCAAGCATTATTAACTCGACCGCACAATTGCCTAGTATATTGTCATATGAATTATTTTAATCCACTGTCATTAATTATGAAATTGATATAACAGGTGGAATAAATTATTGCTTATACTCAGCTGAATTGTTGTATTCATTCGTTATTTTTGGTGTTACAAACGCATATCCCAATCCCGGTCTTGAGGAGACCGCAGAGGGAGAGGAGGAGGCCGTTGAGGTACCTCCAGACATAGAGGAATCGACGGCTGAGGGAGCTGTCTAGCTTATGTCACTAGAGAGCGTCTCATCTTTTGCAAATAATATACTTTTGGCTTATAGAATACTTTTGTGTAGATGAACAAACTATACTTACTTTTGGTATTGATGTATATAAATATTTTTGTATTATTGAGGTAGAGTATGTTTTAAATCTCTACTTCTTACTAGTAAATGAAATCATCTTTTAATTAATGAACTTGAATGTATGGATAGCTCATGATATGATACCTTTACATGTTTTGAACTAATGCTTCCGCTGATAAATGTATAAAGATAGGTGTCTGTGAGCATGTCTCACACGTGCAAAGTGGATTTTCTCCTTCGTGACTCACACTTGTCCTGAAACAGGTGTAATGTACACGGGGGTACGCGTGTCACACATTGGTAATTACCCTTGGCCAGGTAATTTCGGGACCAGGATGTGACACACAGTGAAATGAGGTTATTCTTATTTAACCTGTTTTAACCCCATTACTTTCCAAGGAATCGTGTTATGGCTTTTGAATAAATTCTGGGATTTGGGTTGTTCCAGTTTTGGTTGCTTGGATCTTCTCTACATTTTATGAATCATGTTATTTTTGTGGGTTTTATTGTTTTGTTGAGTTCCTTCTTTCTTATTTTTTTGGCTTCAAGGCAAATAACATCGTATAACTCTCTCACAATTGTATGTAGGTGATGGTGGGATATATATTGTGGGCATGTTGATTTTATAAATCACTGAGATTTGCACTCATGTTTTAGGGTATATAATGCAATATAAAAGATGTTCAATATATGTACCAACCTCTTAATGTAGTCCAACCATCACTGTGATGGAGCGATCTAAAAGGGAATTCGCCAGAGCAGCAGGAAAGAGACAAAACACGATAAAGAAAAAAAAAAAAAAAAACTGACTTGTACGGGATATAAGGCAGTTTCGCATGAGGGTCAATATCAACCACGTCGCAAAACAACAGAAAAAGGCAGAAAAGCAACGAGAGTTCCTTTTCTGTTTAAAATAGTTTACTAGGTTCATTCCTATGTAGCGCCCTTCTTTAGGGTTTTTTCCTGTAAATTCTTCAAAAATTTAACTTCAAAATTTAAAGTTTGAAAGGAAAAAATAAGTTGAATTATCTAATACATGATATTGTAAGAATGACTCAATTACATAGAATAACAAGTCAAAGAAAATGGAAAAGTTAGAGAATAATTATGAATAATCTAACATGTGATGAAGAAGGAAACATATAAAAGAATAATTAATCTGAATAGTTGATGGTACGAAAAGTGAATTTATTTATAAAAAATATTCATGCTTGGAAGAATATATCTATTATTTGGTCCAACGTCTTAAATATACTATATTTCATTGCTTCTTTGATTCTGCGTATTTATTATTTAGATAAATTAGTAAATGTAAATGATAATATATTTTCTTGATAAACATGGAAACTCATGAAAGAAGATATAGGGATCTGATAGATTTTAGAAAAATATTAAAGCAAAGGGTAGAGATTTTAAGACCTTGATTATTTCTCTTTAATTTTTTTTTTTAAATTGGTTTTAACTTGAAAACGACATTTGCGTCATTACCAAATATTTCAAGAGTCATTTGATAGGAAGGAGATATTGGGCTTGAGAGCAACATAGGTTTTGAACGGTTGAGATTGACCAGCTTAAAGGTGACAGATACATGTTGAAGGGCTGAGATGTAAAGGATCACTAGAAAGGACAATTAGTTCCTACATGCGAACCACATGTAAAGCTCTCCTCTGCGAGGGGCCACCTTTGATCCCATATGCAGCTAATTTCACACTCTTATTCAATATGCATGATTTAGCACCATATCCGATTTCATACTCTTTGGCCTATTCACAACCGTTGGATCAAACTTCAAAAAATTCTATGGCTAAAAGACCATTAAAATTTAAGGGTCTTAAAAGAAAGGGCTAGAATGATTTGACGATGCTGATCTTTTGCTTTACAACCCGTGACCTTTCTATCTCTCCCACTCTCTTCCATAGGAATCCATTCAAGCGGGCCCTACGGTATGGGCCACGGTACGCCATCTGCTTGAAGATGAAGATCTTTCAAAAAAAAAATCATCTTAAAAAAAAAAAATTCTGATCTTTCAAAGAAAAAAGAAAGATTTTTTTCCACCATAGAACATGTGGTGTCGCTACAAGATATGATTTTTTCTCCCATTCGGCCACAATATATTTTTTTTCCACCAGAGAACATGATTTTTAGTTTTCCTTTTCTCTTGGCAAGGTGTGTTTTTTTTTTTTTTTTAATCTTTCTTGTTTAAGGGCGAGGAGGACTCTTGTAATCAAGGTTTTATTATATATTATGGACTCTTTAAATGATTTCATCTTTCTCCTAGAGATTGAAGACATTCTACAGTGGATTGAATAAACACAGACATTAATTCATTATGATCATCAAGAACTAAAAGAGATCAACTGCCTTTTCCCCTTGTTTTGGAGTGAATCTTTCTTTTCTTTTGTTTCTTTTTTTTTTTTTTTGTGTTCTTTCTTGTTTTGGTATGCAACCAAGGAGCACCCGACTGCAACCCATCGATGTAGGTGAGATTTTATGTTTAGTTGAAGATTTTGAAGTTTTGGTTTTGATAGGGCAGCAATTTAACAATAACAAAATGAAAACAAATGAAAGAAAAGGCAGAAGTTCTCACATCATAATAAGTAATGACATAAATTGTATCCAGGGTTGAGATCATAGCATACCTGATGATTGGCCATCGGAAGATTGAACAACAGATAAAGACTAGTGATTCTTCAGCTGATGGGTGGTGATTTCCTGACCTTGTGTTGTGCGTTACACAAGGACACTGATATTGTTCATATAGCTAGAGGTCAACGCAAGTCTTGGGTCAATGCAAGTCTTGGACGGTTGAGATTGACTGGCTTAAAGGTGACAGCGACCATTGGAATCTTGAAGGGCTGAGATATATCGATCACTACAAAGGACAATCTGCTCTAACGAGCGGACTGCTCAATGAGGGTTACTTGGCCGTATTTGATCAGTGCATCTCCCTGCACATTCTTATCCCCAGTAATCTGCCACCGGACCTGGATTTAATGCTAGAGCTGCCCTTGCTTACCACCTTTGGACTAAAATTTTAAAAAGTGTACGGTTTAAAAGGCCATTGAAACTTAGGGCGTGTTTGGCACTTAACTAGGTTAATGTGAAGTGAAGTAAATCCAGACAAGAATTGACAAGGGTCATATCAAAAGTACATAATTTCAACATTCCCTTCATCTTTTTAATTAAAAAAAAATAAAAAAAAAACAATCTCCCTTTTTCACTAAAAGACAAAAAAAACTCCACTTTTCTATCAAAAAAGTTAAAAAAAATTTATACCAAACAACTAAAAACAAAACATCATCATAACACCTTATATTTTATTCTCTCTTGATTTAATGTTTCACCTCACCATACTTCAATTCACCATACATCCAAACAGGCCCTTAAGGGTATTAAATCAAAGGCCTGGAATGATCCAGTGAGCTGATTTTTTGCACCACCTTTATCCGCAAACAAACCTTTCCATCTATCATTTTTCAAAAATTAAAAATGCATTCAAGTGGGCCCCCCACATGATGGACCATATATCTACGGTGTGCCATCTCCTTGTAGGTGATGATTTTTCTACCATAGGTCATGTGTTGTCGGCCAATTATATGATACAGTACCCTTTTTTTATAAAAGGTAGAAGTGGGGTCCACTCGTACTCCATAATGCAAGGGGAAAAAACAGGGAAAATGATTAAAGTAGGAGAAAGAACCTTTATCTTTTTTCTTTATAGAAAAAATAAAATAAAATCATGCTTATAAATGGACCGGTTCATTTTAGGTGGTGCCCACTTGCCAACCCATTGTTAGCTAACCCAGGCACCTTCCTTTCTGAAAAACGAATCTATCCCCGGACATAGCTAATGTTATAGAATTTGATAGTGTGTGTGAGAGGGTGTTTGAGTTGTATACGAGAGGAAAAAGAAGAAGTTCATGTACTTTATACCACAAAATGGTTAAAAATGAATATCAAAGATAAAATTTAAATATAAAGCATTAAATAATCTTTCATTTTATTAATATAGAGGAAGACGGAAAATGAAGAACTAAGGAGATAGCTAGTTACTCGTTTCCCATTTATTTTCCTTCGATTCTATTTTCATCAAAAGGAAAGCTATTTAATACTCATTTTTTGAAATAAACTTATGATTTTCTTTCTTTTTTTTTAACTCCTAATGGCATAAATATTTTGCATTCGATTTTTATATATTTTAATGTAAACAAATAGGACCTTAAGCATTTTGGATCGAAATGTATTTAGTGATGGAAGTTCGGTGATATTCTCAACCAATCAAAATATGTAAGATTTGGACCAAATGAAAAACGAATTATTCTAAAAGCCCATAAGTTTTTCGAAGAATGTTCTTCTTTCTTGAAGAGTCTCTATTTAATTGACTGATTATCTTCATCGGAGTTGGAATGAGAATCTTTAATACCACAATTTGCATGAGTTACATCTCATTTAGATTTTATCACTAGGAAATATCATTTGTTGCCCCCATGCAAGGGCGAACCCGGGTGCAAGGGTGTCGGGGCTGAAAACAGTAAAAAATTAATAATTAATATGCTTTATATATATGTCTATATTTGGCCCTTCTCCCAATATTTCTTTTACATAAAATGCCCCTAATTTAAATTTCCTAGGTTCACCCTCGGCCCCAGACCCCCTGTTTTGCATTTAGGGTCTCTAGATATCCAACATAAAGGCCCTGCAAAACACTTGGATTGCAGTATTTTTGTAACTATTCGACAAGGTAGAAGATTTTCATTTATCAAACACTATCACCTTGATAAGAAGGGAGTGTTCAACCTTCCCCTTGTGAATCTAACTCTGCGGTCCCATTTCGTGCCCTCCATCTCCATGACACTGGATCCTACTGAATGAATTGGTGGCTAGAATGTCACACTATCTGCTTGCCTTGTACTTTTAGATGTTGGCCTATCTGTGTAGGTATGTTAGCTACTGCTGATCATTATGGAGCTTAGTAGAAAGTTACATACAGGTCCTTTTTTGTAATCCAACAGTGGCATAGGCCTTCACCTGAATGGCATAGGCCTCTCAAAATCTATACATTTAGGACTACAAGATGTATTGTGACTCTAGTATTTCATGTATGTATTCCACTAAATTACTTGAAAGGCAGCAATCTGTCCAAAGGCATGCGATCTTGTGCACTTCAGTAAATCGCACTTTTTACAGAGAGGCTCCCACACTGCAAATGGTGGGTGCATGGATTGGTTATCTTGTATGTCATCTTTGACATTAGTGGTTTTGGCAGAAGGTTTGGCCCATTTATGATTGTTTTTTAATCTTTTAATGCGTTCCCCTCTTTCTGGAAAAAAAAAAAGATAAAAAAAATTTAATTGTAACATGTTACACATTTTAGTGCATCAAACTTTATAAGGAATGACAGAAAATCGTTCTTGTAGTTCCTAAGAGTTATAGGGCTTCAGATTTTCATTAGTGGTTCAAATGTAAAATCATACATGAATATTAAAAAATGACAATCAAATAACCTCTCTTTTAATGGAAATTGATTTGAGGAAAAATGAGAGATGAATGCTCATCCATCACCCTGGAACTCAAATCCCACGATGGTCAAGTTCCCTTTTGCATCCATAACCTCGTGTTTCTCACCCCTCACTTCTTTAATAATCTTTCAGCAAAGCTTATTTCATTATGAATTCCTGTATATGCTAGCAAATAGTTAGGGTGCAGTAGAAATCCGCAATCAATACAAAAAACTATGCAAGAGTAGATCTAACCAAATAGTCACTCTAAAAAATATAGAAAAATATTTTATGTGGTTTGATAGTATGCTTGTGTCAGATCAGAAAAAGAAATATTGGACATATATATATCCCATTTACTAAGAAAGTTTGGTGTTTTCATGCTTAGTGATGAGGACTTGGGTGACATTAGTGGGTTGAAATGAGGAAGATATTTCATTGACGTATGGGTGCACTAGCCAAAGATACGGAGATGCTGTGGAGAGGCTTAAGGTCTATTTAGATGCTTCGTTTTCTTAGTAGCCAGATAATCGAGGTGTCATGAAAGTTTTTTTTTTTTAATATGCAAGCGTTTGCAAAATTTTGTCATGTAAGCCTTTTCTTGATTTCTTCATTTCATGTAAGTTGGTTTTCTTTTAACTTTTATTACTATATATCAAACTAACATCCAATGCAAGTGACTAATGGCTTGTCTTATTATTTCTTGAATTATGATAAGGTATTTTATTTTTCCTTTCAAGTTTTTATGAGTATGATGCAATGGAACCCATCATTTTGATATGCCGACTCATGTTTTTAGATACACCCTCTTATGTTGATTTGAAGAGATTGCTTTAGGGCCCCTGTTTTTTTTTAGGCAATTCTGGCAACATGCATTCATTCATTATCATTCTACGTGTTAAACTGTGTTTAAGGGTGCTAATTGTCTTTCTTTATGATTTTGCATGCTTCATCCAATGCATCATCTTAGGTCGAACCATTATTACTCTTGGAACTTGATTCATGTCCAACATTGCAACCACATTACTATAATGCTAGGAAAATGAATTTTCCATTAAATTTTCTTAGAAAGCTTGAAGGAAGTAGTTGTGCCCACCCTGAGAGTGCCTGAGAGTGCATGCCTAAAGATCTCTTTGTAGTTGGTTCTCTTGCTTCAAATTATGATATTTGTTTCAAAGATTCACTTACTACAAAATTAGAATGTAACAGAACTGATTTATGATACATAAAAAGCTAACAGAAGTGCCACAAATGTACATGGTTCAAAATTTGGTAGTGGTGTCATCTTAATTCAAGAAAGCTTTTTAAGTTGTTGCTCTGGCCCTCATCTTGACATATCAATCTTGTTTCTTTCTATGATATTCAAATTTCTTTGTATTGGTATTACTGTCATTCGGTGCTTCTCAACATGAATTTTGTATGTATTTGGCGCTAGGTTTTAGACAAATTTTAATGGTAAATAGGCCGGACTATCGATCTATATTGAAATTGGTGAGTGTTTTGCCTAATCATGTATGGCCAGAAAAGGTTGGTTTTCAACTTTTTTTCAGTTAGTTTCCTTCCATATATCTTGTTATTCCATCTTCTTCTTACTTTTTTCTATTGAAGCTTCTACTGAATTTCATAAGAACAATTAGTGATTGTAAATTGCTTAATTTGCCAAAAAAATGAGCTATATGTAAACTGGTCATTCTCCATTGCGATTGTTAATATTAAGTTTTTCAATTACTTTATTTTTCCAGATTATTACACCGAAAGATTGTGTTCCTTACCCGTACATTGCACGTGCAGGGCTCCACTGGTATATATTAAAAACATGATTGAGTGATATTGCTTTCCTTCCCTCTAGTCTGCATGTGAATATGATCATGTGTATGGCCCGCCCCTACTTCGGCAATAACGTCTGAGTCCCTTTATTCTGCAGGTGATCATGTATGTGGCCCACCTCTGCATGTTATCATGTGCCTGCTCCCACGGTTCCTCCCCATTATTAAGAGCCTTGTGTCGTGTCCCTTTATGAGCTATGGTGTCTTGTCCCCTCGTCACGTCTCAGGCCTCAAGCAATGAATCCACACCAAGATGGCAGCTCTTTTCTATCAAGCTCTCTGTATAAAAAAGAGAGAGGCCATTGAACAAGGGGGATTTTGAAAAAGTCTTTCCTTTTTTTCAAAGTGTTTTTTTCACCTAGGGCTACGAGAGGACCTCCGTTTGAAAAAAGATGGAGAGAGATTGGGATATTTGCTCGTTTCTTTGCTTTGGGCTTCTGATATATGCTCGTTGGGATGCTGTCCTCGATTCTAGTGTGATCTATGTGCATCCAAATTCATTTGGATCTCGTTCTCCAAAGTTTGAAGAGAGAAGGCCTTCTTTCGATTTATACAAAAAGACCCAAGATTCCAACGGTCAAGATATAATCAGAGAACCTACAAGGAAAGGAGGAGTTTCTACCTCAAATGGCACAAAGTGAAGGCATGTATGGCCAGAAAAGGTTGGTTTTCAACTTTTTTTCAGTTAGTTTCCTTCCATATATCTTGTTATTCCATCTTCTTCTTACTTTTTTCTATTGAAGCTTCTACTGAATTTCATAAGAACAATTAGTGATTGTAAATTGCTTAATTTGCCAAAAAAATGAGCTATATGTAAACTGGTCATTCTCCATTGCGATTGTTAATATTAACTTTTTCAATTACTTTATTTTTCCAGATTATTACACCGAAAGATTGTGTTCCTTACCCGTACATTGCACGTGCAGGGCTCCACTAGTATATATTAAAAACATGATTGAGTGATATTGCTTTCCTTCCCTCTAGTCTGCATGTGAATATGATCATGTGTATGGCCCGCCCCTACTTCGGCAATAACGTTTGAGTCCCTTTATTCTGCAGGTGATCATGTATGTGGCCCACCTCTACATGTTATCATGTGCCTGCTCCCACGGTTCCTCCCCATTATTAAGAGCCTTGTGTCGTGTCCCTTTATGAGCTATGGTGTCTTGTCCCCTCGTCACGTCTCAGGCCTCAAGCAATGAATCCACACCAAGATGGCAGCTCTTTTCTATCAAGCTCTCTGTATAAAAAAGAGAGAGGCCATTGAACAAGGGGGATTTTGAAAAAGTCTTTCCTTTTTTTCAAAGTGTTTTTTTCACCTAGGGCTACGAGAGGACCTCCGTTTGAAAAAAGATGGAGAGAGATTGGGATATTTGCTCGTTTCTTTGCTTTGGGCTTCTGATATATGCTCGTTGGGATGCTGTCCTCGATTCTAGTGTGATCTATGTGCATCCAAATTCATTTGGATCTCGTTCTCCAAAGTTTGAAGAGAGAAGGCCTTCTTTCGATTTATACAAAAAGACCCAAGATTCCAACGGTCAAGATATCATCAGAGAACCTACAAGGAAAGGAGGAGTTTCTACCTCAAATGGCACAAAGTGAAGGCATGTAGAGCTACAAATTTATCCAAGTTTGTGATAAAATGTTCTCAACATGAATCGCTTGAAGTTGGAGATTACTTGAGAGCAATTGGACAACTGTGCTCAATGGAACTAGGATTTAAGGATATTCAGTTGTTTCTATTCACAAAAAATCAGAACGTGATGCTAAATTTGATTGGATTGCACTGTTCCTTGTTTTGCCTAGGAACACCGGGGATGATTGTCCATTATCTGTGTTCTTTAATGATCAATGTTCTAGTTAAAACTAATGGCTGATGTATTCAAGAAACGCATTTTGAACACATATTATCTGACCGATCCTCTAAAAAGGACAATTAAATAAAATAAAATAAGGGACATTTACTAAAGAAATTCCCTTAAAGAGGATAATCACTGTTGGGACTCCAAAACTTTTATATTATCAGGGAAGGACCTCCAGCCCAAATCTTCCTTATTTTTGCCCATTTTACCCTTTGTTAGTTGTTGGCAGCAAAAGGAAGAAAGCTGAAACACAAAAAGAAGAAAAGAAGAAACGGAAGAAGGAGTCTTCCATAGCAATCCGGTCTCCATTTCACTTCCATCTCCCGTCCCAGAAGAACGGCCACCGGATCGCACTCCACGTCTCTCTCTCTCTCTCTCTCTCTCCTCCTTGCCCTCCTCTTTTCCTCTACATCAAAACCCAAGCCCTAGAGGAAGTCCTCAAAATCTGAAGACCTGGTTTTCAAGGTAATAAAATTCTACACACTCAACTCTTTTCTTCTCTTGTAAAATAGATAGCCCTTTCTTCTCCAAGGTTCTTCTCCAATATTCTACATCCAAGGCATTTCTTCTTACAGTGATTTTTTGTTTTTCTAGTTGGTTGATTGGATTGATTTTTTATTTTTTTAGTTGGTTGATTGGATCTTTTAGATAACACAATACAAGTAATGCCTTACCCTTGCGAATGAAAGCATACTGATAGCAATATATAAGTTCTGAAAAAAAAACACAGAGTTCGTTGATATCAACTAAAAAGTATGTTGACATCAACAAATAAATGTGTTGATATCAATGAAAGCGTACTGATAGCACTATATAAGTTCTGGAAAAAAAACACAGAGTTCTTTGATATCAACTAAAAAGTATGTTGACATTAACAAATAAATGTGTTGATATCAACGAAAGCGTACTGATAGCACTATATAAGTTCTGAAAAAAAACACAGAGTTCGTTGATATCAACTAAAAAGTTTGTTGACATCAACAAATAAATGTGTTGATATCAATGAAAGCGTACTGATAGCACTATATAAGTTCTGAAAAAAAACACAGAGTTCGTTGATTTCAACTAAAAGTATGTTGACATCAACAAATAAATGTGTTGATATCAATGAAACTATGTGAAAGGCATACATATTGCTTAGAGAGTTTTATCCCCTGAACTCTATGGGCCCACTTGGATCCACCATTGATTAGTTTCCAACTCTTATCACATCACATTGGATCACATCTTCATCCACATATGCATCACATTGAAGAGAAAACCAACAAATAGAAATGAACAAGGAATGTCATGAGTGAAAAGCATTCCAATTATGAGTGAGCAAGATGGTTTGTACTTGATATAAGAGCTCTCATTAATGTTCAATATAAGGTCACTTTTTGTCTACATGTCTCAATTGATTTTTGAATCTCTCTATGCATCTCTCTCAAACAAGTACTTTCATGCTGAAACAATGTGACACAAGGGGAAAAAATATACATACACATTTGTTTGTGTGTGTGTCTTTGATCAATCAAATAGATCAAACACGGAATGCATCTATTTTGTTTGTATCTAATGGGACTGTAAATATGCAAAATTATAGTATTGGTGATGGAAAAGATGATACAAACGTACTTACCATTACCTGCAAGGTTGACATTTCAGAACTAAAAGATTTTACAGCAAAATTCATATATTGATTTCTTAGTTCTACAAACTTATTCTACAAGTTACATCCTGAGTATTCTATCCACCTTGACCCTTCATTGGGATCTACAAATTTGCTAAACATAAATTTAGCAGACTCTATTCTTGTATGTCACCATGATGAAGCAAAATCTCCATGTCATTGTTCATCGTTGCTTCACTCTCTTCTCGCAGGCATAGAAGATGATCTTGTAATCCCTTTGCCATGAAAATTATATGGTGTTGATGAAGAAACAGATGAATAGGGCCGTCAACTGACGATCATCTTCCTCAAGTGACATCACTGTGCTTGTGTCTCTGCGTACGGTTGTTTAATCATCAAGCCAGAATCCATGCCTTCTCTTTCTTCTAGCGGCCTTTCCCCAGCCATGAATTGTCTCTCTTATCCTTTGTGGAATTAAAGCTACCTTATAGTTTGTTCCCATCTGTAAAACAATGGTGGAAACTATTGGTGAGACATGAATGCAATTTGGTGGGATAATGATAGTACTTAATAAATGAACTTGTGTTCACTAATTACTAGGCATGGCTCATACGGGACTAAGTTCAGAAATCTAATAAATCAACTTCGCTGGATTCTGAATCTGGGACTCAAATGATTATAAAAGACAATGGAATCAGCAGCTACATTGGCCAAGTATTTCTTGCCAAGCAAGATGTTCATTGCTGACTGTAATTCACCCAAAGGTACTGCTACTAGGCCAAGAATACAAACTGGGCTAAGGTGTGGTTCTACCATGTCAAAACTGTTCCCTGGTTTTTGGGGCATCAGTTTCAAACGTTTCATACATTTGAAAACCAGCAACCATAGATAGAACCACTGACACAGATCAAAACAAGGCCCCTCTGTTTTTAAGCAAAAATTGCATGCGTGAGACTGTTGAAACTAGCGCTAATGGTGTCTGTCTCAACATCTTTTCAAATAAATTGTATTACTTCACTTCAGGCCTCATAAGACTAAGTATTAGCAGAAATCAAGTTGCATTAAGAGAACATTTGACCCTTTTCAAAGCTCCCATTTCCCCTTCTTTTCCTTTCCAATCCTTTGCAATCAAAATCAACAACATACACAAATCAAGAAAAACAGATAAAATAAAAAAGAACCAAGAGATTCCACAAGTGCCCTGCATCTGGATAAAAAAATACAGAATTTTAGTCTCTGCATACTTGTATTCATGGAACTTGGATCGGGATAAAAAAGAAAAGAAAAGAAAAGTAAGAAGTAAAAGATATTGATGAGTAAAGTGTGCAGAGAAGCAAAAAATTTAAGAAAACAGATTGTGTACAATTGACTTACATTGACAGTAGGAGATTCAACCTTCTCATTCAAGCCAAGAACTTCCAGGGCCTTAATGCCACTATCAACAGCTGTAACTGCAATTAAATCAAACAAAATTGGTACTGCTCTTCGCATTTAAATTTTAGGAAGTGGAAATCTAGGGCTAAAAGAATGTCAATCGAAATATTAAAAGCTTGAAAATTTTGCCATTCATGGCAAATAACATGAATTCTCCAAGAGGAACTAAAGAAGTGTAAATGGAAATAAAAGTGAAATTTGCAAACCATTACGATTGAAGCAAAATCTGGAGCCAAGGAGTTATATATTGACATGGTTTATTATTTAAGAGTGCATAAGGAAGTTGCCACCATTTTTGGCTGAGATACTTGTCCGCCAAACTTACACTCAATGGACCATGATAGTTGAAACTTACAGCCCTGTTCCCACTAAGATAATCTTATATATACAATGGTCAGAAAATGAGGCTACCCTGTTAAAAAAATGGAAAGAAAGAAATAGTATAAGCAAGGAAAAGTTGTAAATGACTGTCACAAGTGAACTGACTAAGAAAAATCAAATTTCACATAAGAAATTTACTTTGTCAAGTGCAAAAGACCATCAGACAGCCCATTAGGCATGGTATGCAGCAGATTTGCAGCTACTTCTGATACAAAAATTCACACATGGGGATCAAAAGAATGACATAAAAAACTAAGCTTATTATAAAGTCCATATGCCCTTTACTAAAACACCTAATCCCTGATGCCATGTACCTTTAGGATGTGTACAACTTTCAGCAACTTCCTTGACAGAATTCTGTTGAGTTGCAACTGCTACAGCCTTGAAATGAAACCAAAGGCAAGTCCAAAAATTTTGTATTAAAAACAATTCCAAGTATAGAATTTAAAAACCATCCATTTACACATTGGAGGTAACACACAGAAATTGAATTTTATGGGTAACATGTCTCAATGCCTTAAGATTGTAGTTGCAACAATGAGCACCTTCCAACAGTGCTAAGTGCTCTTATCAACACATGGCAAAGCTTAATTAGCAATTCCACCAATACCCAAACTGACTGTTATTTGAGATACACACAAACTGCTAAAATACTAATGATAATTGTAAGCTACAACAACAATATACCCACCCATTTCCAGGGTATGATTCAGATTGAACTTCTGTTGGAGTGCCCGAGTTGACAGCATCATCCAATTGGGCTCGCCCTGGCTGTTCATCCTTGGATGATAATCCAATATCATCTTAATCCAGTGAGGTTTGTATGGAGGAGGGAAAATGACACCATTGTGCTCCAATGTAGTCCACTTCTGCCCTCCACCGGAGCCAGGTGGCACCTTCAACGACTTTGAGTATTTAGAAGCTTTTATAATCTTTTTTGATTTCTTGTTTGTTTTCTTCAATTGGGAGGTGACAACCTTTGTTGGTTTCTTTGATAAGGATCGATTGTCTAATGAAACCGATTTTTTCACTCTCTGGGAAATTGGTATGTGATCATCATCATCATCCATCTTTGCTTCTTTTTTTACTTCCTTCTCTACCTTAATTTTGTTAGGCACATCCATCTTTGCTTCTTTTTTAACTTCATGTTTTGCCTTAATTTTTTTAGGCACAGAACCAGCCAGAAGTTTTGGCTTTTTAACTGAAGAAGAGGGAGGTGGATCATTTCTACTCGACAAAGTCCTTTTATAGGTAGCCAATTTCCGTCCCCAGACTGGAGTTACAGCTAGAAAGCCAAACAGGGGTTCTCACATGTCCAAGATTTTCTTTTGTAGTTATTCTGCTCTTTTTTGGCCCACACAAATCCTTTTCGACAAAGTAGAAGCATATTGAATTTTTTCATCGATAATCAGAGTATATCAGTCAATTATTCAAATATTTTTTTCTTAAATGACTTAAATTCATAGGAAACCTTCAGAAGCTAACATATGAGAGCACGGCATACCGCAATGAAGCCCTTGCGGAGCGTAAGGTAGTCGGTGTGAACAACTGAACGACCAAATTGGCGGAAGAAACATGTCTGCCAGTTGACAAAATCAGCTACCAGCCAAAAAATAAAAAGGACCAAAGTTTGAGGTTACATAAAGAGCTAAAAGGAAATGAAGCCCCAAAAAAATTGAGGTCTTGCTGCAAATGCTGATCTATATCTTAAAATATCTTTGCAGTCGGACATCAAGTTGTGAAGCCTCGCTAGTAATAACAAACTCCTGTTTAATGTTGCACATAGCTCCAGTAAACTTTTGTACAACAACTTCAATAGACAGTAATGTGTGAAAAACTGTATTGATACTTAGACATAAAAATGGAAGTCATATTTAAAACCTACACAATTTGCTTGAGGTTCAGAACATAAAATACAGGAACCCATCTATGATTAGATACTGAGCATTACTGAAAACAATGAAAAAAATATTTGACTACAGCACTTTCATAATAAAATGTGCTAACAGTAAGCTTTCATTGACATCAACGAACACTGTGTTCAATTTCTACACATAATATGTGCTAACAGTAAGCTTTCATTGACATCAACGAATTTATTCGTTGATGTCAACAAACTGTTGGTTGACATCAACGAACGCTGTGTTCAATTTATACACATAATATGTGCTAACAGTAAGCTTTCATTGACATCAACGAATTTATTCGTTGATGTCAACAAACTGTTGGTTGACATCAACGAACACTGTGTTCAATTTCTACGCATAATATGTGCTAACAGTACGCTTTCATTGACATCAACGAATTTATTCGTTGATGTCAACAAACTGTTGGTTGACATCAACGAACACTGTGTTCAATTCCTACACATAATACGTGCTAACAGTAAGCTTGCATGTATATATGGAAAATGAAATTTGGTAGATATGTATCAAAACGTCATGCTAGCCTGGAGAGTTTTTTTCCCATTCTCTATGGCACCACTTGGAGGTACCTTTGGTTGTGCAAATCCTTTCCAACTCTCATCACATTACATTTGATCACATTTAAACCACATATGCATCACAACACATTGGATGTGCAAGAAGGTAAAAATTCACCTATATTGGCATACAGTTGTCTAACACTCATGAAACTCATGCTTTAATTCTCTTGGAAATGTAATCTACAGCACATGAACAACCTGTTTGGTAACAATGAAACACTCCAACACTCATTTTACCCATACTTTAATTCTCTTGGAAATGTGATCTACATCAACGAATAATCTGTTTGGTAACAATCAAACACTCCAACACTCATGAAAACCATGCTTCAATTCTCTAGGAAATGTGATCTACACCACATGAACCACCTGTTTGGTATCAATCAAACACTCAACACATCCAGCACATGAACAACCTGTTTGGCAACATTTCCAGCAACTTCTTGTCAAGTTTCAAGATAAACTAACTAGTATCACTACAGTGAGACAATAAACTGTCAACGGGCACTTTAGATTATCTTCCAACATAGTTACAAGAAGAAAATGAAATCAACAACAGTGCCCATCAGAGTTAACATGTCAACCATCCAATATACACTGCCAAATGGCCCAAGAAAAAAAAAGGTTCAGTTTACAGAGTGTTGGACATCCCAATGGGAGAACAGTATGATCAGATCTCACAATAAAAGTTTATTCAGGTTGGAAACATATTGAATATCCATCATCCCCGTCATGTTGACTGTTGATCCCTTTTCTTGTACAATTCTAACTGCCTATGGTACTGGTTAGTCACTAGTTTGCATCGATAATACATCATGTCACACTGGCTGAATTCAAACTTTAGATTGAGGAGGACATGTTCTATAGTTGCCATTACAAAAAATCCACAGTCATGTGAATTCTCTTGTAAAGGGACGTTCTCAACAATTCGTCGCCTCCATCCCACTGGATCTTCCCAATTGTAGGCAGCGAAAGAATCATTCAACCAATGAATCTGTAGAAATAACATAAAGTATCAAAATATGAATTTGTAGAAAAATTGAAGTGCTCATATTTAAGCTGTATTAACAATTAATCTGAATAGAAACAACTAATATGTATATATGTCGATACTCAATACTCACAAATTGTTGAGCCATTTCCCAATGCCGTGAGTCCCCTGGCATACTATTGTAATAGTCCCATCTTTTTGCATTTGGATATCCCACGATGACTGTGAAGTGCTCCAAATAACACATTGGAACAATGATAATCTCACGTTTCTGCATTTCACCCACCCTCCATCCATATTCACCAAATATGTGTAAATAATTATGCTTGTCTTCTCTTAGCCATATATCCTTCAAAATGTACCCACAAAGTGTCATTATTTGTGATCAGGTTCATATTGAGTATAAGTTAGGCAATCGATTTTTTCCAAGCATCGAAAGTTAAAAATAAATGGAGTATACGATGAAAGTCATACCGAAGCATTCGTGTCAATGAAGTATGCATGTGGTGCCTTGGACTTCAAATAAACATCAAGCCAATTCTGCAGTATACCTGTGTCTAGCCAATCTCTTTATAGGAGTCTCTTCAATCTTTCAGGATTAGGGCTAATGCAGACCTTGGCAAGGTAATCAAACCTGAGGTTGTAATAGTGCATATTGATCAGTAATTCCAATGAGCAATAATCCAATCATGGTAATCAAACTTGGGGGAGGATAGATCATATTGGTCAGTAATTCATATTTGCACAGAGAATTCCCAATGAGCATCCAATGTCAACAACCAATCATTTTGTTTAATACAAATGAAGTTTGGAAACCCACAATTTACTATCTAATCTCATTCTGTTGATGTAGCAGTAACTGCCTGAAGCCACATTCTAGTGAAAATATATTATATTGGTATCTCTAAAATATCATATCAATATCTTAAAAAGGGAATTGCATACCTTTCGTAGTAGTCCTCCCAAAACTTGTTTAGCAGATCAGTCTCCTCCTTCGTTAGTTGGTACGAAGAATTCTTAGGCCAATTTAGAGAGGTACTAAAACCCTCATATTTCAAAGGAACTTTTTTTACCCTGGTTGCATTTTTTACACGAATAACCATTGAGGGGACCTTTTTAGTGGGAGACTCTATGGGAATGATTTCTTGTTGGATTTTTGGGGGAGGACTATCAAGAACAATTTCAACGGGGGATGTTTTCAATCTAGGAGACCTTCGAGGAGAGGCCATGGGACTGAGACTTTTGATACTTATGCCTTTGGAGGACTCAGGTGGAGTATTTTCCTTTGGATTGGGTGATTTATTGGCAAACTCTAGCTTCTTCTTCAACACTAACGGTTGTCTCTCACTCATTTTGCCTTTACCTAGAGGTTCACTTGGACTCACTTTGCTATATCCAAATTCCACAAAATCATTTTCAAATGCTTCATTAAAGTATTCAACCTTGGCACGTACTACACGTAGCACTTTATCAGAATTCATTTCCACAAATGTTCTTTTGTTGCCGGACAAAGTTGAGATAAGGTCATCTAAGAAGAAACGAACCTGCATGAACAAATTCAGATGAATCATAAATATTGAAAATAATGAAATAACTTGAATTTTAAAGCTATGTTACCATATCACTTACAGGTCTCTTAGGGATGAAGTCATCATCTTTTTTGACCTTTGGTTGTGTTGACAACTCATTATATTCGTCATCGTCTTTTTTAACCTTTGGTTGCGTTGACATCTCATTATCTTCCTCATCTTTTTTTTGAGGCCTTGAGAGTCGACAAGACATCTCATTACCTTCCTCATCTTTTTTTTGAGGCCTTGAGAGTCGCAATCTTGTCACCGCCGAGTACCATTCCATATAAAATTCACTATGCATTAGTGAATCATCAAGTTCTTCACTCATTAGTAACATCTTATGCCTCGCATCCCAAATGGCATTGACCTCTTTCATCGATTTGCTGTAATCATAAGCAGCCTTTCTCACTCTATCAACTCTATCAAATGGCATGCGGAGATATATGGGGAGCAACTGTCTCAATCCGAATTGCTTCATTACCCATTCGGAGTTGTGACGTTCGGCAATCCAATAGAAGATTAGAGCTGTGTTAGATGTGAATAATTGCTTATCTTCTTTGTGAACTACATCAGCTAGTTTATCAACCACATCTGTATACGACATCCATATAAACTACACAAGAGATTTTCATTACATATTTATTGATAACAAATCATATATCAATTATAAGATTCCTATTAAAAATAAAACAAATTACACTCACTTCTTCTATTTTCATGTTATCAATTTGCTCCCGACGATCCTTAGTGTTCATTGGAGGCCTATGCTTTTTTATGTTTTTTTCCCAAGTCTTATACAGCGGAAAGTCAAAATGCAATAACACATCTATATAGTCATCGCTAGGACGCAAGAATTCCATTCTGGAATATGCCCAAATCTGCCAATCAAACATTATATGAATGTAAAGTCCTTTTTTAGAAAAGAGTTCATATTCAATATTATAACCAAGTAAACAAATATGGGTGTTACCTGCAACAATTGCAATGGGCCAGTCAAGGTATCAAATGGATCCGTTGCTTTCTGTTTTTTTACTTTTTTCCCCTCTCCATCTTTCCTTCCTTCATCCCACTTCGAAAGCATTGTTGCTTTACCTAGCATCCTATATAGGTTGGCAAGGCATGCTGGGCCCCATGCATACCTTTTAAATTCTCTAAATAAACCAAGCAACCAAGCCGGGGCAGAAGTACCACATGAGTTGCCAACTATTTGGCCTCCCACCAAGCAGAATAAATAGGCTCTTGTGTTGCACTTCTCTTTAACTTCATGCTATTTTTTCTTTTTTTTGTTTCCTTTGAAGTTGTTTTCTTTGAAGTTATTTTTCATCCAAGAAAAGTTTAGTCTTGTGCCAATGCTATCTCGTTTTGGCACCGGTTCCATGCCTAGAAGCTCCCTGCAAATCTCCGTTGTTTGCTCTGTACTATGTATTGTTTTTCCTGTCACTGGTGGTCCATCAATGGGGAGGCCGTATATATATGCCACATCCTCTAAGGTGATAGTTGCCTCCCCAAATGGAAGATGGAAGGTATTCGTTTCAGGCCTCCATCTTTCTACCAATGCGCTGATCACAGCATGATCTATTGTCATCTCTGAAATACTAGACAAGTGCTCCAACCCACACATTCGCACATAGTCTTCTTGTTGGAGTGTGAGATGCCAACTATCCTTGTCATGTGTGGTTCGGATTATTCTCAAGTTTGGTGGTTCCTATAAATGTTATTTACAAAATAAATTTAATATTACAAAATCATGTACGCATTAAGTGGTTTAAGAGATAAAAATAAATATAACATTACATTTAAATATAAAAGTAAAGGATTGGATGTACCTCTCCTTGCAAAATTGCTTCAGAAACATGGACATTTTGAAGATATAATAAATTCTCCTCGTTAAATTGATTATCATTGTCCATCTACATGAGATAAGAGTAAGTGACATCTAGTAAATAAACCCCACTAGATATGGTAAGAAAGCAAACATACAATGTTCCATGATTCATGATCCATTCAAATATAAAAGTAAATTATTGGATTTACATGTCCTTGCCTGATTGCTTCATAAAAATGGACATCTTCAAGATAACTAAAACTTGAAGATAACTCCTTGATGTCCACTTGCCTGGTTGCAACTCATACCATCTCTCTTCTCAACAAAATTCCTGCTTTAGAACACCTTGCTAACTTTTTTTTTTTGATGTGAAACTTCATTCTGCAACGGTAACACATGAAAAATTGTGGAGCTACATAACTCCAAGAAACTTTCAACACTATGTTGGGTCTGTTTATTGTGTTTAAACTCCCATCTAACAAACTATTATTTCCACTGAAATTTTAACTTTCTTTTGGGCTTTCTCTTCTGCTTTTTTACATGAAAGTTCTGATCAGTTAGGAAGGTAAATTGTTTAAAGTTGTAACTTGTAAATTAAAGCATTTAGACTCAATCTCAACTATTCAAACAACTGGGCATCCACAAACTTGGAGTTGGACATGGAGACTTTATTTAGTCCTAGTAAATCTTTATTAAGTTGAAATTGTTTTCTAGAGTTGGATTGAATGTATCTGAATGTAGAACTTGCAAAAATGTTTATGAAGTTAGATTTTTTTTTTTTTTGCACCTGATGATTTACTTGCAACTATTTATTAAGTTGAATTTGTTTTCCAGATTCGGGTTATATGTGCCTGACTGTAGTCTTGCAAATGTTTATTTAGCTGAATGAAAACTAGGAATGTGTTCAAACATTCTTTCTGGCATTATCTTGTGAGTTGTTTATCTGATGTTACTTTTTGATGGGTTGATAAAAGATGTGTTAATGTTGGTGCTGAGTGCAAAGTTTTCCATGCTCATTTGGATCACACTGTTATCATGATATAAATGGCCAAAGGACAGACTATCCATTTCAACAATGCATCACACTTTCACACTACAAGTAACATTTTTTCTTCTACCTTGCTCTGCTCAAAAGCCTTCTCAAATTTGGTGGGCCAGGACCTCATGAATCAGCTGGCCATAGGTAAATTTAGATGTTATACGCCAAAAAAAAAAAAAAAAAAACGCCACACAAAAATAAACATACAATTTAGAACAAAAGCTTTGGGTAACTCAGTTAAATAACTGCCTGATTGTTGCAAGCACACCGAACAAGAACTACCGGCCATATATTTTGTAACAGTTTACTAGCATATTCTTGGTTAAATATGTCATAATCAATAGATTCTACTTTTATCAAATCTAACATGGCACTTTAATATGAAATTATGGATCTTAAATCTTGGTATCTTTTTAAACTATCAAATTACAAAATTGAAGTTTGCCTTCATTAATACAGGATGTCCATGGATATCATTGTAATTGTGGACATATGGCTTTGTCATATTTGATATGGCTCTATAATCTTTCTCAAATCTTTTAAAATGTCAAGTTCTAAATTGTCAGCTTGACAGTGATTGTATAAAATTAATGTTACTATCTTCATCATCACCCTCTGCAACTATGCATGGAAGTATATATACCTTACTAACAAGTATGAAGAGAGTAAGCACCAAGTGCTTCCTAGGAGCAACATATAGACACACAATCATATAATTTTAGATTTTTGTCCAAGTCCACTAGTGTACTGTACTGTATCTAAGCTCTTGTAATCTTAAAATAGTCTTGTTTTTTCCAAGCAAACCAATCATGAACAGCAAACATTTTCAAGATTAGATGTAAAAATCTTCTTCTATTCAAATCCATAATTGGACGTCTTTGGCTAAGGTTAGGAGTAAAGGTTCAACATGAAGAACTCAGTCCACTAGTTTTCTGTCAACTCCATCTTCAACTTAATTATAGAAAGGAAAAGAAGAAATAATAAAAAAGGTGTCCTCAAGCACTCTCATGCAAAACCAAATGGACAAGAACTTATACTACCACTAACTCCACGGGAGTCGATTTCATACCATTGGCTCATCAAAAATTAAAAATCCTAGAATATATAGAATTAATTCATCAAGGAGAAACAAACAAAAACCTGTAAACATAAAGGTAATATTTGGTTCCTTGAAGTGACAATTCCTTCACATATGAATTCCCATCTTTTGTCTTTGGAGACTTCTTAACGCCACAAAAAAAAAAAAACATACAATTTAGAATAAATACTTTGGGTTTCAGTTTCAATCCCCAAAGAAGAAATAGGTGCCCAAACAGAACATATATACATTAACCGGAGTATAATAACACATGTAACAATTTATTTTGCTGTCTATGATCTCACATAGGTATTTTCTCTGGTCAATAAACACAATATTAATCCATTAGGGTGTGCCTTCCCACATCTATGACAACACTAGTAAAATATATAGAGATTGGGGAAAGTAGGAACTGAAAAATTGAGTCATCCAATCTTTTAACATGTCAAATATGAAAGAGAAATGAATGGCAGAGAATAACTCATTCGCTGACTCTATGAACTTGTAACAAGGACACTGCATTTCCCCAAAAAAAAATTAATCCTTCGCCCCTTTACAAGCTGTTGAGAAAAAACCTCAATCTATTTTTATTCTTTGAGAAAAAATCAAAATGATATAAAAAAATAACAATGGGATGTATGAATAATTGAAAGATTAGGAATATATAAATAATATGAGCATATAAAAGCATTACCGGAAATACATTTAAGATGCAAAACTGTAGATGTACAATATTGGAGGGGTCTGTCGACTGTGGGGTAGACTAAGGGATCATCAATCCTTACGGTTCTTTGCCGAATAAAACCTTCATCTCGCGTATTACTGCTAATCTCATGCAGCAGTTTGGTATTGAGCCCATGCTTTGAAATAAAATTTGTTCTACCTTGTTATATGGGATACACGTATCTATACCCAATGCATTTATCAGAGGGAAAAAATTACAATAATGCATTTTTTCTGTACAACTCTGTAATGGTAGAACCATGTCCATTCTTTCAACATGTCAAATATGAAAGAGAAATTAATGGCAGAGAAGAGAAGGAAATAGTAGAATGTGTGGAAATGTATTACCTCAAAAACCAGGTTTGAGTTTTGATGCAGAGGAAAAGAGCAGGACGAGAGAGAGAGAGAGAGAGAGAGAGAGAGAGAGAGAGAGAGAGATGGAGACTGGACAAGTGAGACCGGCGACGAGCATAGCTTCCTCTCCTTCTTCTGTTTCTTCCTTTCTTGATACGTTTCTGTTTTTGGTTTCGGCCATACTAGGGTTTCGTTGCCATCAACTAAGAAGGGGTAAAATGGGAAGAAAATTTGTTGATTTGGGCGGGAGGTCCGGGCCTGGTATTATTAAATTTTGAGGGTTTCAATAGTAATAACCCTTTTTAAGGGAATTTCTTTAGTAAATGTCCCATAAAATAAAGGAGAAACATTTAAACAAACAAAAAAAAACCTTAGAAGATCAAGTAAGAACTTCATCTATAGCAAGAACAATAGTTTCTAAACTTGCAACAGATAGGTAACAGAATGATCATTCAAGGGGACAAGCATCTTTAAAAAAAGTTGAACTGGTTGAGACATTACATCAAACACTTTGTGGGCATATGAGATTGAATTAAACTCGTCCAACAAAGACAAAAGAAGATGTGGTGGTTTCGTCATGTTCAATCTATATCCCTTTTTTGGCCTTGCATATCATTAAACAAACGGAGATCATCATATTTTTTCTTTGAATTTTCTAAGCAACCCATTAATGAACAAAGGAAAAAAATACAAGCAGTGCTTATTTCAAAGAAATTTCAAAAGAAGAACAAAAGAGATGTGAAAGAAATGAAGAAATGTAAAGAGATATTTACCTGATAAAAAGAAATGTAAAGCACTTTTTCATCATCTACCATCTCGATTCAAAGAAAAGAGGTTGGAGTCGTTGCTTGATGTCATTGTCTTCCCACTCCAATGCTTCCCACCATTCACTAGAGCCACGAATATTCTTTAGTGCTGGTGCTACAATATTGGTGCCATTGGAGAGGAAGGAGAGACTCTTTAACTTGGGACATCCAGCAATATCAATAATTTCTAGTGATGGCCATTCGAAATTAGAAAACCCTCGGCAAATGCTAACCAATTCCGAAAGCAAAGAGAGAAGAATTTGCCTGATATTAGGGAGGATGAGTCTATGGGTATGGCTTGCGACAGACATTGACATCTCCTCCTCCTCTTCAATTTCTATTATTTCTTCTATCGTCGAACAATTGCTGACCCAGAGGATTTCTAAATTGCAGAGTTGTCGAATAATACCCAATTGGAAAACCTTCTTCAAGTTTTTACAATTATATAATCTAAGATCTCTTAGATTGGAGAGGCTTCCTGGAAACATTGGACCATCGCAGAAGCTCCTCAATTCAGGAAGTCTCACAAGATGAAGAATCTCCAGGTTGGGTAGCAGTGCACAAGCCTCCTGCTGCTCATCTCCATCAAAGAGAGTTTCCATCTTTTCACAGTGTTGGACCATACATACTTTCAGCTCATTCACGTTTGCCAGGCCCAACTCTGATAGCTTTCTTGCGGTGCGATGATCGTCGAGATGAAAAGAGGAAGAATGAGCAAGAGTCTCCATAATGGCGGCATGTGACGTCCCAAAACCACCGTTATATACCAAACATCTTTCCTGTGGAGGACATGGAAGAAAACCAGAAGATACATCCCTTATCTGAGTGCCAACCCGAAACCGGAATCTCCTATCTGCTAAGTTTTTCACCGATTTGCTATGACGTAGAAAACGCTCGAGACACTCCACTTTTGGAAAGTATGCATCGAGATAAGTAAGATGTTCCAACCTGCATAATTCATCAACCACGACTTCCATGCTTTCATCATCCCACTGTTCCTTTTCAAGACAACCACCACGAAAATAGACGCACAGGGCCAGTTCCACCAATAATGGAAGCTTTAGAATTATTCCAGTTGGAACTCTCAACTTCATGTTCCATTCTTTAGTGTCCTCGCCATCATCATCTTGGGAACAAACATCCTCGCCATTTTGCCGACGCTCACGTTTTTTAAACCCCACTATCAAACGTTTCAAACGAGTTAGTTCCCCGACCTCTTTAGGCAGATATTTAATTGCTAAGTATCCCAAATCAAGCACCTCCAGTTGCGTGAGCGCTCCTACTTGGGATGGAAGTTCTTTTAATTTAAAACAACTCTTCAAATAGAGACTGCGGAGATTAACCACGTTCCACAAGGAAGAAGGCAAGGACTTTATTCCTGCCCGACTCAAGTCTAGAATACGTAGCGAATGCATACGTTCAAAGAAGGGATCGAAGATCATTGTTAGCTGATCATTACCTTGCAACAATAATGTGGACAAAGATCCGCAATTTGGCCTCTCCGGCAAACAACCCAAACTACATTGCATCAATGATATCTTTTGTGATAGCAACCATTCCTTATCCTCTGGTGGATGCTTTACATGCTTACCAGTTCTTACTAAGAACCCTGAAGCTTCATTCAATGCAAAATCCCTTATAATGTCATGCATTTTGACACATCTTTCACTATCATCAGCTCTCTCCAACAATGATGCATCAGCAAGACTCATTACCATGTCGTGACCTTCATCCCGTGCCTCTTCAATGCTATCAACTCCTTGAATGTAGCCCTCCAACCAACAATACTCTACCAATTCAGTTATCAGTATCTTATGGTCTTCCGGGTACAATGAGCAGTACAAAAACAATTTCTTTTCAGAATCTTTAGGCAACCGATCATAACCGATTCTCAAGGAGGAAAACACTTCATTTTCTATGCCTTCAATTTGAGATGTACATGGTAATTTCAGTTTCCTTAGTGTATTATTCCACCTACGAACAGAATAATCATTTCTCAATGATGAACCAATAAGGATGATGGTAAGTGGAAAACCACCACACTTTTTAACGATATCTCTAGCAATTGGTTCGATACCAGGAGACGTGGCAACACCACCGGATTTTCCATTGAAGAGGCTCCATGCCTCCTCTTCAGATAGTCTATCCATTTGTATTTCCACATCTGTTTCCATCCGTCGACATACGCGAAGGTATCGAGTGCTCAACAAGACCTTACATCCATTATCTTTATATAGAATTGGGATCCCAACATCAGACAAATCTATTCTTTCCCAAATATCATCCAAAATCAACAAGAACTTCTTCCCACTTAAATTTTTAGATATGGATGCCCTTAGTCGATCAACAGATTTATCTTCTCCAATACATTTTAGACGTTCTGCAATATCATGTTGCACCTTTCTTCGACTTCCTTCTCTTGAGACAGTTACCTAGATGACGATGTCAAACATGTGGGATTCTTCCAGTCGATTATTCAACAATTTCAGAGTTCTTGTCTTGCCAATGCCACCCATTCCCCAAATTCCAATCTTTCGGATTCCGACATCTTCTATAAGCGCTAATATCTTCTGCAATCTAGGCCCGGAGTCAGGTAATGAATTAATTTCTACAATTTGTGGCTCAACTTTCTCCAATGGTGCATTCGAAAACTCTTTTCCCTTCTTACCAAGAATATCATACAGGAGCTTCCCAGTTCCTTTGGTATCCATGCCTGTTTAGGAAAAGATGAACAATAGCATCAATACCATCCAGATTATGTAATACACACAAACACATGTAACGGTTTGGATATTCAAAATGGCAAGTGTCAAGCAACTGTGAAAGAAATAGTTCTTGATATGAAGATTTTTCTATATCTATTGAAATTCCCAAACGAGTGATGTTGCTCTCTGGATATATGTATGATAACTGTACACCCTTTTAATATTACAATAATGATCCCTAGATTTTATCTTTATATACAAGTAATACAATCCGTCAACCACCTTAATCGACGGTTCAAACCTATCTTTTTACGTCAAATTCAACCAGCATATCTATAAAAGACAAAAATGTTGTTACCTTATACCTCTTTGCAGCAGACGGTGTTTGAAATTAAAATAACTTTAACCAAAATGTTTTACAATATTCGCCTTGATCTAAATTGAGTTACAAAACTATGGTATTCTTACCATAGTTTCCTTTTCAAGGTTTTTTTTTTTTTGGTAAAAGCTTCCTTTTCAAGGTTAAAGTTCATAAATTACAGTATTGCAGGAGGTATTTTTTTTTTTTTTTGTCCTCTAAGTAGGCTTCAATATGAGTATGGTCAGGTCGGACTAAGTTGAGGCCAACGTCAGCTTGACCCAACCATACACAATCCCAGCACAACTTGAATACAAACCTGACTTTTAAACTGACCTCTCAGCTCGAGCAACAACCCAGGTTTAGTAGTTGCTATAACCTGACTCAATCAGCCCTCATATCTTTTATTCCCTACCAAAAACCCTTGAGCCCAAGACCCCTGGCTTCATGGATTACTAGAACAAAAACTCGTGCTAATCACGGGTATGCATGGAGAGATAGGATTCTATGTATATTAGAAAGGGGGAAGATGAGAGTCCATAGGGAGTGGAAATATATTAGTAAAAAGTGGAGGAAGAGTATGTTAGCAGTTGTAAAAATCGAAAATAACTTCTGGTCAAAAGTAAAAGGTAAAGTCAAAATTAGATCCAAAACCTTCCAGCTTAATATATTATAATAGGCAAAAACCCGAAGCCCACAACCAAATCACTGTACTAATAAAACAAAACGAAAAGAAAAAAAAACGGATGAACAGAAACCAACATATTAAATAGAAGAGTCGCATAGTTTTAAGAAAATAGATGGAGAAAAATGTGAGGCCCACCACTGAAATAATCATACATGTGTCGGCAAATCAAGTGGATCACCATGGGCGGCGCCACATTAATCACAGTGGGGTCAATTGACCCCACTGAGATCTTTAGATTTTTTATTTTGACCCCATTGAGATTTGAAAAAATCTTAAGATTTTTTATTTTGACCCCACTGTGATCTAAAAAAATATTAAATTTTTTTTTTCACCCCCACATTAGCTAATTTTACACATTTTTTTTGTTGATGTGGTAGTGAACAAAAGTCACCATAAAATACCCACCACCTAAGTTAATGGGCAAACTGTCTACCAAAATATATAAAAAAATTAATGGGCCCACATTGCTGATATGCACTCTAGCAATGAGTTTTTAGAACTTAAAAGAATTGGTGATATCGCTAGAAAATTATTGGAGACAAAGAAAGATATCGTATACCAATTGGTTTATTTGCTTCTAAAATTGGCGTTAATTTTACCAATAGCGACTACGACGGTAAAAAGAATTTTTTCAGCAATGAAGTACGTAAATAATCAATGGATGAATGATTGTTTGGTCGCATATATTGAAAAGGATATGGTTGTTAATGTTGATAATGAAGCTATTATGCAACAATTTCAACACATGAAATCCTGTTGAGAGAAAATGTAGGAGTTTATGAATTTGGATTTTTTTTTTTGGATTAAGAACCATTAGTAACAATGTATTAAATTTATGTTTTTCTTTTTTTGAGAATCCAATATTATCGGTCGGATTATCGGAAATAGAGTATTTGAAAATTTTATATTATATCTGTTGAATTATCAAAAGTAGATGACAGATGTTGATAAAGGGGAAAACAAATTTATTCGATTTGCGGAAGATAAGTTTTTTGTTGACCCCACTGACTTGAATTTCGGGAGCCGCCACTGTGGATCACTATAAAGTTGCAGTAAAATTTTAATCTTAAGGCCCGCTACGATTGACTTTATCATCAATATAACTGATTGCTAAGTCTAAATGAGCTGTTTGGATTGTGAGGAGTGGCTTTTTGAAAATTTTAAAATATTCTATCACAAATTTCTAAGAATTTTAAATGATATTCTATCACAATTTTTGAAAATTTTAAATGATATATAATTAAATCTACAACGCTTTTAAGGAATTCATTAATTCAAAAATACAGAGAGCTAAAAATTTGAATGATACTTGAATCTATGGGTGTGGTTAGAGATCAAGATCCTCAAGTATATCAACCACTCTTTATATGTGTGCTAGAGAAAAGAAATATTGATAGAAAACAGAAAATCTAATATCAAGAATATATGAGGGTCAAAACCATTAATCTAGAGAGTATCAGAATTTGTTTAAAATCAATTGCAAATTTCACCTTCAATTTTTTTAAAAGCAAGTTATTCTTTCAATGGGCACACCAAATTTTCAGATATTCTTATAGTTTTTTATTGATTTATTTAAGTGGATTTCATATTTTGTAATAATTGTTTAAATTGGTTTTTAATGTTTTGATTTGGTTCTGTCATGATTAAAAATTTTAAAAATAAAATAATGAGAAATTTACGCGACAAAATCACCCTTGATGGCCCCTAAATAAAAAAGGCCACAGTAGATATTTTGAAACTGGAGTGGTCCCCTAGGGTCTCTCTCATTCTTTTTCCATATATATATTGGGAGGCGGACGGTCCGCACAGTTCTGAACGCCCACTAGGGCCCACCTTATGATCCATCCAAATTGACCACACATTCACAACCTCCTTATAGACATCGAATCCCATGAATTTTCAAGGATTCAGATGGACTATACCGTTGGATTGAGGGTTAATTTTTCTTGTTTGTTATAAAGCTATTAAACTTGTGGATCACACATAAAGGGGTTAGAGGTATTAGATTGACTTCAGATTTGATATTTAGGTTGGCCCCACTTGGATCTTTCGATCCCCCTCTATCCCATGACTAGTGGGGTTGTATATATATACATATATCGTGGCTCCTCTACACACTACAATGGGCGCAAAACACATTTTTCCTTTTCAGAAAAAACAGTTCAAGCCCCTTTTTTATTTCTTCCAATCTTGTAGGCCCCAAGTTCATCATCCGAAGGATCACTTGTACATGTCTCACGTATAGAAACAAAGCATGCGACACTCTGCAAAAACCTCTTGTATCTTAGAATTCATTGTCATGTATATACATAATGTATGCAGCGTTTCCATTTTTAGTAAATTTTTTACCACAACACAAACACACACGCACACAAAAGATTTAAAAAGAAAAAAAGAGGGAAAAAAGAGAGGACAAGAAAAGGACAAGTTGGTTGATTATTAAGGATATTTACTTAAAGATACTCAAAACGAAGCATACAAACATTAAGTAAAAGATTTTTGCGATATTAGAAAAAAATTAAAATCAGAGATCTACATCTTTTTATATATTGAAACCAAAGGTTACTGAAAAGAAAAGAAATGATGAGAATGGTCAGGAAAAGAAGCCTTTTAAACACCAATAACTTGATAAAAATTTGTACATCAAAGAAAGGAAAAAAAATGAAAAACAAAATCTTTGAAAGAAGATAATATACCTAAAATGTAGATGGATTGGACTGATTGGTGTTCAAAACCTTTTACAAGACTCCCTAATTGAAACCCTAACCCGCATTTCCGAAATCATGACTAAAATAAATCATCCTCTATAATGATCTAATAAAAGAATAGCAACAAGAGTTATTTACAAAAATACATAAGGATCATAGAAGTCATGATGTAATTTTGGTTTTAGAGAGCTTTTAAAGGTGAAAAAAATGCATTTAAATCATTTAATTTGTTTTCATTTTGCATTCTAGATGTGGAGATGCATATAGAAATTATTTATAAGTGGACGAATTCTTATTTTCAATGAAAAACACAAATTCCTATTTTCACATCAAGGTACACAAAGTATTATTAAAGACAATCTAGAATGTCGTTTCACATCATTGAAAATAATTTACCATTTGACCTATTTTTACCATCTCAATATAATTTAGACTAAATATTATTTAAAAATTAAATTATTTTTTATATTATAAAGCACGGGCGTATTTTGCTAATTATTCTTGATTTTGAAATATTTCAATTTATTGTCATTTAATTCGCTTTGATACATCATGTAATTACTTATTAATGCTTGAACCTACCAATTCGTCGTATTTTAGATATTATTCTTGATCAGACGCAGGTGCAGCTCCCCACCCTGAAGAGGTCGGGAGGGACAGGAGGAAACCGAAGAGGTTCCTCCAGGATTAGAAGAATGGCTGGGCAATGGCCCTATGTAGTCCAGTCTACGGAGAGCAACTGACTCATTCTTTTATGAGCTTAAATGAAGTGTGTGACTGACTCCTTTTTGTGTGGGTCACACCAATGAGATTAAAAGTTAGATGTGGATAACATTTTTGTAATATAATGTAGGGTGATTTTGTAATCCATACTTTAGTTTGAATCTGTAATTATGTTGTGTATAAACTTGACACTTAACTTTAAATAGGACTATTCGATGAAATGATACATAGTGGCTTATTATTGAAATGCTTCCGCTATTAAATGTGATTTGACAGGTTAGTGAGCTAGACTCACAAGTGGAATAGTGGAATTTTCTCCTTCGTAATGTTGTATTTGACTCTAGACAGGTATAATATTACGGGAGTACGAGTGCTACATCTCGGAGATTACCCTAGGCCAGAGTGATTCGGGACCGGAATGTGACAAGTAGTTTCAACATTCTTTTTCAAATGGGGATATGTGTAACATTTCTGAGTCCATCTACCACCACAATTTTCTTGAATTCCCGGATTGACGTACCTACTTGATATTCTTCAGTTCCCAAATTGATGTTACCTGGAATATTTACTTGAATTCCGAGGTTGACATTAGTTCCAGTACCGGCTTTTATATCCCCTTGGACCATGGCATTGTTCCCTCCCGCACCATGCATGGTATTGCCCTGCAACATTAGCCATAAAATGGTTCGGTAATTGCAATATGAATCCATGGCTAGTGTCTCTTTAGATAAATCTATTTAGAGTTTCCATATACCTCTTAAATTGATTTTAAATAATCCAAAGAGTCCAATTTAAAGAGAAGTTCCTATTATGATTCTATCTCTTTCAAACTTCTATAACAAGTCTCCTTCCCAAAAAAATTTCTCCTTAATCTAATTAAGTTTTAGAAATTTTGAATTTAAACTTAAAGTCAAATTCTCAAGATATTGATCAATAGGTCACCAAAATGAATAGTTTGTATCAATTACAATTCAACTAAAATCATTTATTTAGACCACATCGATGTGGGCCCGACTTTTAGATTCACATTCATTTGTGTGACCAAAAGTTTCCAAATGCAATTTCTTAATTTGTGCGCCCCATCCAACCAATCCACTAATTCAAATTTAAACAAATAAAGGCCTGTAGATCTATAGATATATTTTTCTTATGGCTATTAGGTACTGAGCGAGAATTCTTCCGCGGAATTTGTATGTGATCTTCTTCTCTATTCTTTTCTATTTATTTTATCCGTGTCATAGTTTTTATTGTTAAATTCTTATATTTTTATTAGCTTCATTATTTCGTCTCTCAATCATATATTTTGCTTCTAGGTAATGTCATTTCTTATCATATGAGAATATATCAGATGGTATGGATTCGGAAAAAGGCCTTTTCACATTTGGATTTTACGAAGGTTGGTATAACTGATAGTCTTGAATTATATAGATTTTCTATGTTGTCAATGGCCTTAGGTAGTTGGTTCCTATTAGTATTCCTTATTTTGTTCAATTTGCAACTATGGATAGATTTATTTTTTACTTTGCTTTTACCTTTCATTTTTCCAAGATATTATAGCCTTTCCATTCATTAAGATGATATTCTGCCCCTTTTACATTTTTTCCAAAAATTAATAATATTGTGTTCTTTTCAAAATTTTCTTTTTTTTACTTAATCTTATTTAGAAAATCCTAATATATTTTAAAGTGAAAGTATTATTTAATTTTAGTTTGCATGGATTTTGTGGGTGCCACTCGAGGGATTAATCTTATTGGGCTTAAGACATCATCATCATCATCATCATCATAATAATAATAATAATAATAATAATAATAATAATAAAATTCTCATATATCTCCCAAACCAATTGAATGGGCTCACAAAATTAAATTATTTATTTATATATCAACCGTCATTGTTGGCTCAAGCTCAACATGGGTGTCGTATTTTGCTTTCTCTTTGTTTATAAACTTCTCTCTAAATTTTACTCTTTCAGAAAAGATATGGTTTCATTTTAGATAATGTATTCTCTTTAGAGCTTACGATGCCATTGAATTTCTCATAATCTCATTTCTTCAATAATCATAAAACAACCAGGGTATCATGTAATTGGAAAGTAATAAGATTTATATAACACATGCTTACTAAAAGAAGAGTTTTAAGTAAAAATGTTGTTTATTTATTTATTTCTTATTTTTAGGTGAAAATATTTTTCTGATTTTCATAGACTTCCTTTTACTACCTTACAATCCCCACCCACCCACTCAAAAATTTCCATTTAGGATCTTTACATTCCATTTCTCAATTTCTTTACTTACTTTGGGTAGAGATTCTAATTCTTTTATTCATGTAGAGCATGGTATCTTAATTTTTTATGTAGTTTTTTTTTTTTAATGGTTTTGAGTACTAGCATTTTAAACTTTTAAATCTGAAGTTTCGTTCTTTAATAGTGTGGTGTGAGGATCATGTTATCACAATTTTGAAAATGACCACTTATATTTTTTAATATTTATTTCAAATTTGACATCTCAAAGTAATTCATACAACAAATATAAGTTTTTAATTATGAATTATATTGAACTCCAATTTTGTAGTTATTTTTTTATTTCAATTTTAAAAGACCGAGACTCTCAATTTGGTTGATTTTGCTTTTAGCATTGAATTAATTGAGTACTTGATTTTACATGGAATTATGTAATGTTGGATACAGGTTTATATCGACTTAAAATCAGCCAAAAAACTTAAATATATAGCATGTCACACATTTTAATAGCGGAGCTATTTTAATTCATATAATGAAATATTATATATATAGATATATGTATATGTATATATATAAGACATATGGTGTGGTCTTATCAAATTCATTGGTTCAATCTTCTTTTGCTCTTTTTTTAAGGTGGGCTTGTAGTTGTTTTAGACGAAACCACATATCTAATTTCTTTAAAGTTTTACACTTTTAAATTGTCTTCGTAACTTAAATAATAAAATTATAATATTATTATAAAAAACAATATGATACATATCTTAATTTTATAATAATGATAATGATAATCCAGAATAATACTATTTTTTTAATTTCAATATAATTTTATAGAATGCTTCACATATTTTATCTTTTTATCATTTTTTGAAAGTTTATAGATTTTTTTTATATGAATTATATTGCCCGTGCTAAACACGGGCATGTCTCGCTAGTATTAGTTATATATGTGTAGAATTAAAAGAGAAGCAAAAACAACACCCTAATGGCCCAATTGATCCATCCCATGAACCCCATTCAAGCTTTAAAAGGTCCAACTGCCCACAAATGTGCAGATAAGCAGCTGGGCCTATAGATGCATACATGGTGCCCACAGCTCCTGTACTCCAAGTCCTTTTTTTTTTTTTTTGGTAAAAAAAAAAAAAAAAAGCTGTGCTGCTGTGCACGGACCTCTTTCGTGTTTACTTCCTTCAGATTTTAGTTCCTTTCTATTTTTTTTATATTTTTAAGAGTAAGTATACAAATGTTAATGAAGGTCAAATCCACTGTACCAATGGAGGGAGCACCTCAACTAAATCACAAGACAGGAAGAAGGCCCAAAATACAGGGAGAAGAAAGAAAGCCAAAAGGAAAACTATGAACCCACAAGACAAGTCAGCTATAACTAGGGTCTTGGGGAACTCTTTATGTTCAAGTTTTTTTTTTTTTTTTGGAAGGTCTAGGCAGATCCGTGTAATTAGGATTTTCTAGTATTTTTATGCTTTAAGTTTTGTATGTCTTATGTATGCTTTGTAATGGAGGATCATTTTCTGCTTTGGATATTTTCTCCTATTTTGAATAACTGGGCTCTATCCCAAAGATTCAACATCCTTTATTTTTTTGGTGAAAGATTCAACATCATTGTTAGTAGAATTAGCGATCATTGGTGAGAGCATGGTTGGAAAACTCTCCGAGTCGACCCTTTAGTCTCCCGAGCCATCTCATTTTGATGGAGAACCGAGTCAAATATAGGGAAGACTCGGCCGAGTCATCTCATCTTAATAAGTTATTTTTATTTTGAACTATTTGATTGATATATCTAATTTTGAACAATGAATTTTTATTTTTAAGTAATTATGCACTCGATTTGTAGTTAGTAACTCAAAATAATGATGTCTAGAATGTAATTTGAAACTTTATTTATTCTTTTACAATCAATATTTGGACTAACAAATTATGTAATATGCAATATTTTTTCTTTTTTTCCCTTATTATAGTACTTTTCTTGCATATATAAATTTATTGATTTACATTGATTATCATGAATGAATGTAAATAAAAGTATATTTATATTTTTATATGTAACAGATTCATTTTTAAATATTTTTAAAATTATTTTAAAAGAAACATGACTCTCCCGAGTCGGTTTTTTTTGCATTGGACGGGTCGAGTCCGAGTCACGGGTTTTCCAACCTTGGGTGAGAGATCCACTGCTTCTCTCGTTGTTTTGGTGTTAATTTTCCTGTTCAGTTGAAGATTTTAGAGTTTTGGGCTGTCATATATGAATAAATTGATTTCAAAAATGGGAAAAGAAGAACATAATTTTGACATCATAATTAGTAACAAATAAAGAGATCTAAGAGATTTGATATAGTGGCAGTACCTGATCCATGCTTGGCAGCTGAAAAACAAAATATTGAAGAAAATAGAGGTGAGATTAAGTGATCTTGTTATTGTGAAAGGAAGCTGGGATTGCTTATATAGCTAGAGGTCAATGTTAAGTCTTGGATGGTTGAGATAAACTAGGCACCTTTAAGGGCTAAGATGCAAGGATAGTTAACAAACATGTCTTGCCGGCCATAAGAAAATGACTTTTTCCCTTCTTTCTAATAAACAAAGGCTGAAAAACAAAAGTAGTGGGTGGAGTCCATGTCATACTCCATAATGTGGTAATTAAATATCAAAAGGTCATTTTACATTATAAAAGAAACCCTTTCCTTTTGTCGAGAAAAACCATTAATTCTAAACAAAGATCCTTTCATTTTGTTGAATAGTGTAAATAATGGTTTTTCCTGCTTGATTTTTGTTTAGTCCCTCCTTGTGGTTATAACTCACAGGTATTTTAAATCCATGGCAACAAAAAAAAAAAGGTGAAACTTGCTTAAAATGATAGGCTGGATGGGTTCTCCACAGATGTAAATCTTTGCGATGTGCGATTTTGATCGCTATAATTGAGCAGACTCTCCTAATTTCCCCAGTTTAGAGTTTTATTATTCCTATTTAAAAGATCGATTGAAATTGTAGGCAGTTCTGAAGATCTTTGAAGGGTCCATGTTGTTTTGCAGGTTCCATTCTTTGGTTTTCTGTGCTGAGAAAAAGGAGAGACTTGTTATTTCATATCTGTTGATATCTGTTGGTATGTGGGTGATGTGGCCCACACAAGATGGCCACAATGAGCCTTAAAAGGCTTATTGATTTTTAGTCAACCATAAGTGGGGATCCGGTTCCCAGAAACCCCTCAACCAGCCGTTGGAAGATCTGTATATAAGACCATTTTCTCAAGTTGAAAATGCATGGAATACAGAGTGATGAGAAAGATGCAATGTTCTGCAAATACTGGGGATTTTCCTGTGTTGACCAGCCTCAGGGCATTGTCCCCATTTTCACTGCATGTAATTCTTCAATTTCTTAGGAAGAAAAATGGTCCGAAGCACCTATTGTGTTTCACAAGTTGTGTTTGATATCATAACTGCAAAATGGTCCGAAGCATCTATTAGATAAGTTGTGCCCATCAGTTTGACCACGTAACACGTGTATCAGGTAGATCTGGGTAGGAAATGGTTTAGCAAACCCAAGCCTTCATTTGTGCAACGAGAGGATTTTCTGGTTTGTGGATTTCTATTTTCACCGGAGAGAGAAATTATGCATTTCCTACACCTCCTATAAGAAATTGAAATCCTTTCTATCGAAAAATTTATTTGTTGAACAATGATCCATGTCACATCAATCACTCCCTATGGTTTAATCCGCTCATTACACAAACGTGCCATGAACATCCCTTGATGCGTGACCTTTTTTATGGGTACGGGTCCACCTTGGTTTGAGTCGGCTCACATATGCGTTGGGCCAGCCCTAGCAGAGGTTGGACTTGAGTCATTCTTTATCATAATTGTCACCATGATTTCCAGCAATAGGGAGGAATATTGACCGGTTGATTGGATACTTCTAATTGGGACGGTGAAATATTCTTTGTCCAATCCAATGGTTACTCTTTCTTTAAGTACATTTAAATTTTACATGAACGCAAAATTTCTGATATCTGGATTCAATCAGTAAAAAGTCGACCCCACTATTCAACAAAAAGTTTTGTTAATTTTTTTTTGGAGAATTAATAATGTTTTTTTTTCCAATCTAGTGATACATATTTTTTGGTTTGAAGATGTGGTTGAGTCCAGGGTTACTTGATTACCAGATTGCAGTTTTCAGTTCATAATCTAAGATTTAGGTCTAAAATTTGCAAATGGGGCTGCCGTTTAGATCTAAGATTTCAAGCCGTTTGATACAAGAGGCCCTTTTTGGTTGACTTACCCCATGATCAGGTCCACTATGATCAAGATTAAAACTTAATCACAAGGTGATAAAGGGGTCTACATGGTAATGGTTAATTTTTATTGGTTATGGCAAAGAGAATAAATGTCTGAATACTCTGTTCACATTTGAACTGAATTACCCACTCACAGATCTTCTTTTTGGATCATTTGACGATGATATATAAAGCTAGAGATGAAGATAACAATTTGACCATCTGAAACTGAAGATGGTTCAGATAAATTCTGTGCAGCCAATAGACATATCACAGCCTGTGTCTCGGGATCGCGGACGGCAAACACAAATTGCTTCGTCTGGTCAGGGATCAAAAGCCCATGAACCAATCCATCTGAAGCTTTCAAGTCCCCATCAGTTTTATGTATAGAAAACGGCCACAAATTATGAAACCAGGACAGGATTGCATAAGCCAGGGCAAAAATATTAGAAACCGAGTATGAAACGCTGCTAATCTCTTCTCTGCAGCAGAATCTGCATGCAATCAACAGAAACAACAATGTAATCAATATGCAATTCCACAAAAGCACATCAAAACTATCAAACAGAACTCTTCAAAATAATAGAAATAAAAAAATTCCCTACTTTCCAAAGACTGAAATGAAAGAAGGAAATGTTTTAGAGTAAATCTGGATCCAAAACAAATCCCAATCAATTCAGATAATCGTTTCATAATTTAAACCCAAATCCCAAATCCCAAATCCGCATATAACCTATGTTCACATGTGAAGCTGAAATCTCTAAGCAACTGTTCTGTTTTATCATCTTCCTAAGATATGGGCAGAAGTAAAATGAGCAAATGTAATGGATATGTAAAGGGTGCATCTAAACACTGATGGATTTTTACTTCGGTTTTTAATGATTGTTAGTTGAAATTTTTTTATGGGTGTTGGTAGTTGCACCCACCCTATGAAGGGTGGGTGTACGGCCAAGTACCTAACGGATTTGTCACGTTTGATAGGGACGTGACAAAGGCTCAAATGACCGTTGGATTGGTGACACGTGTATGGTAAGGAGTTGAGGTGGTAACAGCTCTACCAGCTGTAGGTGTCCTTACTGCCAATATTTTATGGGTTGATCGGTTCCGTTGGGCAGGAATGTGGCTCCACTGTTTTTTATATTCTGGAATGGGCTCTATCTTTTGTACATCAAAGTTCAAAAACAAGTAATTAGTGGGCTGATGGGGATTTTTATTATGTGTACTTTTGGCCTTGATCTAGAGTTGGGACATGTACAATGGTGGCCCCACGTAGTAAATACTCAGCATATAGCATTTGTGCCTAAATACATGGGTGTGCAACTATGTTTACTTCCATGGGTGGCAATGTGACAATGTCTGACCTGACCTATCAATCCGACCCTTGTAATTTTGGGATCAGGGGCCCATTTTCAACCTAATAATAACAAATGAGTTGGCTTGGGGTTGAGCCGTTGAGTCCATGCTTGTTTTTTAATTCAATCTGCCAATCTGGACCATCGTCGACTCATCGGAACCGGTGCATATTGAACGTAATAGTGTCAAACCATGTTGATTAGATCACCCTAGCCAGTAATCTCTTACACCCATTCGTTTCATGTAATTGAATTCCTAGATATATATTCTAAGAATTATTTCTAAAAGTGGTTAAAGATGATGAAACAAAGTGAATACACAAATATAACTATCGAATAATCTCCTTTTAAATAGAAAATGAAGCAAGGACCCTTCACCTCCTTAATAATAATTTTTCGAGCTCATTTGACCATGATGTTCTATTTACATAAGAGGGCTTCTATTGGCACCACCGTTTTGTCTCTCCACACAGCAAATAAAAAAAAAATCAAGATTCCTGAACTACCCCTCCCCCCTCTTCCTCGCCGGGGGTTACTGCCAGCTGCAGCCCGATCTCCCTCCCCGCTGGCGACTGGGAGGGGGAGGAAGAGTGGAAGAGGGAAGGAGAGAGAAGAAGAGAAAGGGAGAGAAAATAGAGGGGGAGGGAGGAAGAAAGAGGGAGGGAGAGGGAGGAAGAAAGACGGGGTGTGGGGGGGGGTATTTCTTTGATTTTTTTTGAGCAAAATAACAGGCCCTTGTCGCCAATGGAGATTTGAAGTATGGGATCCGCTGAGACTCATGACACCATTGAGGGGGGGGGGGGCTCCACAGGCCAGATTAAATACATTAGTGAGCTGCAAATTAGGTTTATAAAAGAATCTGTCTCAACCCCAAAGGGGTAGCTCAGTTAGCATAGGACCACAGTTTGCACCCGGAGATTGTAGGTTCGGCTACAGGGGAGTTTACCTGGCTTCCCTCGAAACCCGGAGGGATTAGTCCAGTCCAAAAGATTGGAACTCTCCGATAGCAAAAAATAAATAACTATTTTGGACTAAAATTGACTTATCAATTTTATCCATCATCTTTCAAGTTTGAACCATGGGTAAAAATGTCCAAACAAGTTTGAGCCATGGGAAAAAATGTCCAAATTTATCACAGACCACCACAAGAACAACATGTAATTTGCATTGGACATGTCAATCAGAACCACTTTGTGGAGGGATCCTTAGTTCCCAAACCTCCAATGCCCCCTATCATGATCCAATGGGGTGCATACAGACACAAATGTGTAGCACAATGGGTTTTAATTTATGGACAAAACTTTGGAGACTACAAGTGGATATGGAATCCATCTACTATAACCCAGCCTACTGTACATTTGGATTCTGATTAGTATTGTTTGAAGACTATTTTGTTGTTGATTCTAATTAATATTGTTCGAAGCCAATCTAGACCATCCATTCTATGTTTTTCTGTTCTCGGTTTTTTTTTTTTTTTTAACTTAGTAATTTTGACTGTGTTTGATTTAGTAATTTTTTTCTTTTTTGTTATAATTTATTGGTAGCACTTCTTAATTTTGAGGATGGCTCCAACCTGTGCATTAAATGAGAGGCCACTAATAAAAATGGCTCACAAGTACACAGTTACAAATACATCAGAACGTCTTATCATGTACACAGTTACATGTACACAGTTACCAAGGACCCATCCCCCTTTTCAGCATCGAAGTATGGCTCATAGTAATAATGTATTGGTAACATGATAAGACCCATGATTCCATCAATGATTCTATAAAGTCAAATCAAAGAAAAAATGTGTTTGAAAGTCAAATCAAAACTTTCAACAAATTTCAAAAACTGTACATCTGCATCCAGCAATAACACAACTGTGTTTAGAATTATTCATATGTAAAAGCTATGTATCAATCCCATTAGGTGGGTCATTGTTTTCAAATATTCTAAGCCTCTGAATGTCTGTCCAACTGACACTTCCACACCCACATACACACAAAAGAACTTTGCCCCGAATTGTAATTCTGATGTTTGGTGCAAGGAATATGGCACAATAAAAACCGAGTCTTTCCACGGATCTCTGCATCACTGCACCAAACAGAAATAGTGAAATCCAGACGGACCACACCCCATATCTAATTACCGAACCTGATGGGGTCTGGACATTGAACTGCAAACCATTCCAATCAGTTCCATTCAGAAACTAAAAGAAATAACAACAAAAGAAAAACACCCCACAGTTCGAAATAGTTCAAACAACCAAGGAGAGAGAAAAAAAAAACAACGTAATCTTGTTTCATGGAAAACTCAAAAATGAATTTGTTGGAATTGCGAATAAGGAAACTATTGTTTCTAGTCGTGCCCTATATAACTCATAACTACATAAGAAAAATGAAATTAACTCATAACAAAACTGCTTCACTCGTAAAAGAAAAATAGATGGCATTCAAAAAACAAGAGCTTAAACAAGACTAACTACAAGAGACCTTTCCAATTTGGTTGAAATATCATATAGAAGGGTAATAAGGCTCCACCAATTATTTCTCCATACATTTTAGTTGATTAGGAGCTTGGTTTTGTACAACTATTTCACAAATTAAAAATAAAAAAATACTAACGACGATAATAATGACAGTAGAAAAAGGAGAACAAAAACCAATCAATGAAAGAGTGGTGGTGCTGTGAACTTACCTTTTGTAAATTGTTCCACTCAAGCTCTTTTTATGATCTTGAAAATAGCCTATGCAAATTGAAAGTCCAACCAAATAGGCCCCTTCATTCATTATACAAACACTTGCACACAGAGAAAGAAATTGATCAGGTTTCTTACATTCTCATGGGATATATTTTAAAAACAATATAAACCATGATAAACTTCTTGAACAAATTTATTACCAGAAAAATTACATGTGAATGTGATTTCTTATAGATGAAACTAAACTGAGCATGATAAATTATGAGAAAATTTCAAATGCAAGCATAGAAGGAATAAGAAACATGCCCTTTGGGATATTTGCTCGTTTCATTTCTTTAGGCTTCTGATATATGCTCGTTGGGATGCTGCTCTCGATTCTGGTGTGATCTATGAGTGTCCGACTGTTATTCTATTATTAACATGAACCCTAAGATCGTGAACATCATGATAATCACATTTAGGATTTAATCTTAAATAAATTGAAGAGTACCTCCAGACATCCTGATGCAAAGAGCTTTCTGATCCTGCTGTCTGGTGCTGTTGTTGGTTGATATTGAGATCCGTCGAAGAAGAGGCTAGGTGAATGATTTCGGTTTCTCTCTCTTTACCTATAAACTCTAATGTGTTGAGTTTTGTGTGTAGCCTTTGTGATGGACGAAAGGCTTTATTTTATAGGTGGAGAGAATACCGAATTTCCAATTAAGGTTTCCTTAGATTTAATCTCAACCGTCCATCAAGGTAGAGAATATTATGGAATATATCTCATTAAGAAACCGTTTTTTGAGTAATTAATAGCATATATCCTATGAAAACGGAATTCCTATAATGACCACATTTCGGGAAAGGTAAGGATGTGTGGTTCAAGTAATGGACCTAAAAGTAATTTCCTTACACCGACTTCATTTGGATCTCTCTCTCCAAAATCCAAAGAGAAAAGGCCTTCTTTCGATTTATACAGAAAGACCCAAGATTCCAACAATCAAGATATGATCATCAGACAACCTACCAAGGAAAGGAGGAGTTTCTACCTCAAATGGGACAAAGTGAAGGCATGTAGAGCTACAAATTTATCCAAGTTTGTGGAACAATGTTCTCAACTTGAATTGCTTGAAGTTGGAGATTAGTTGAGAGCAATCGGACTCCTGTGCTCAATGGAACTTGGATTTAAGGATATTCAGCTGTTTCTATTCACAAAAAATTAGAATGTGATGCTAAATTTGATTGGATTGCACTATTCCTTGTTTTGCCTAGAAACACCGGGGATGATTGTCCATTATCTGTGTTCTTTCATGATCAATGTTCTAGTTAAAACTGATGGCTGAAGTATTCAAGAAACGCATTTCGAGCACATATTATCTGACCGATCCTCAAGAAAGGACAATTAAATTAAAAAAAGAAACATTTAAAACAAACCAAAAAAAAACCTTTTAGAAGATCAAGTAAGAACTTCATCCGTAGCAAGAACAATAGTTTCTAAACTTGCAACAGATAGGTAACAAAATGATCATTCAAGAAGACAGGCATTTTTCAAAAAAGATGAACTGGTTGAGACATTTCATCAAAACACTTTGTGGGCATATGAGATTAAATTCAAACTTATCCAACAAAGACAAAAAAAAAAAGATGTGGTTTTGTCATGTTCAAGCTCTATCCCTTTTTTGGCCTTGCATGTCATTAAACAAACGGAGATCATCATCTTTTTTCTTTGAGTTTTCTAAGGAACCCATTAATCAAAAAGGAAAAAAAGAAAAAAAAAAACACGCAGTGCATATTTGAAAGAAATTTCAAAAGAAGTATTACAGACAAAGAAGAAAAGAGATGTAAAAGAATTGAAGAAATGTGAAGAGATATTTACCTATTCGATCTAGCTTATGACAGTGTCTTCCGTGTGCTTACTTCCGACTTGATAAGCAACGATATGAAAAATAACATACGATGAAGAGAGCTGAGGAGTTGGTTTCAGAGATCATTACCCAGAGGCAGAGAGAAATATATTAGGGAACACAGAATCGAAATAGCTTTGAAATTTCAATACAGAGATTATTTCCTCCGGTTTCAACGCTTCCATGCATTGTATGGTCCAAAGCCAAGACAAGCATCACTTTCATCATCTACCATTTCAATATGGATGAAAAAAAGGTTGGAGTCGTTGCTTGATGTCATTGTCTTCCCACTCCAATGCTTCCCACCATGAACTAGAGCCTTCAATCTCCCTTAGTGCTGGTGCTACAATATCAATGCCATTGGAGAGGAAGGAGAGACTCTTCAACTTGGGACATCCATTAATTCCAATAGTTTCTAGTGATGGCCATTCAAAATTAGAAAACCCCCAGCAAATGCTAACCAATTCCGGAAAAGACCAGAGAAGAATTTTCTTGATATTAGGGAGGATGACTCTATCATTATTATAACTTGTAACATTATGGGAATGGCTTGCGACATACATCTCCTCTTCCTCTTCAATTTCTATTATCTCTTCCATCGTCCTACAACTCCAAAGCCTGAGGGATTCTAAACTGCAGAGTTGTCGAATAATACCCAATTGGAAAACCTCCTTCAAGTTTTTACAATCAAATAAATCTAGATATCTTAGTTTGGAGAGGCTTCTGGGCAACAATGGACCATCGCATAAGCTCCTCAATTCAGGAAGATTCCCAATCTTAAGCGTCTCCAAGATGGGCAGCGGTGCACAAGCCTCCTGCAGCTCATCTCCGTCAAAAAGAGTTTCCATCTTTTCACAGTTTTCAACCCGACATTCTTTCAGCTCATTCATGTTTGCCAGGTCCAACTTGTAAGGAAATTATTTTAGGCCCATTACTTGGACCACAAGTCCTTTCCTTTCTAGAAGTGTGGTCATAATAGGAATTCCGTTTTCATAGGATATATGCTACTAATTACTTAAAAACGGTTTTCTAATGAGATAGTTTCCTTAATATTCTCTACCTTGATGGACGGTTGAGATTAAATCTAAAGTAAACCTAATTGGGAATTTGGTCCTCTCTCCACCTATAAATAAAGCCTTTCGTCCATCACAAAGGCTACACACAAAAAACCTCAACACATTAAGGTTTATAGGCAAGGAGAGAGAAACCGAAACCATTCACCCAGCCTCTTCTTCGACGGATCTCAACAACAGTGCCAGACAGCAAGATCGGAAAGCTCTCTGCATCAGGATGTCTGGAGGTACTCTTCAACTTATTCAAGATTAAATCTTACATGTGATTATCATGTTGTTCACGATCTTAGGGTTCATGTTAATAATGGTATAACATGTGGTATCAGAGCATGGTTTTAGAACACATGATCGTCCATTAATTAGGGTAACTTTGCATCGCCATAATCGGCAAATATATAGATCCGTTTCTGAGTCTGTTTTCCAACAATTTATCGATCCAAATATTATGGCCTGCATGAATGATTTAGATTTATGTTATTCCGCAATTTCAATTTGACCACGACTATTTGATCGTGATTTATTTAAAGTTTTGATTTTTTTTATTATTATTATGATGCATAAAACTCCTGTGTAAGTTGAGAAAAAAAAATCGTAATCCGTCTCGAGGCTCGGAATTGAAATCGTAGCTGTTTTTAGAGATTGTAATCCGTCCGAGGATGTAGCATACATTGCCGGACCAGGTTACGAAACTGTGCTCCCGCTATTAAAGCAGAGCATGCCTCGTGGTGGAGGGGATATGGGGACACTTGAGAAGATATTTTGCTGTACCTTTGAGACAAAGGGGAAAGATTATGCCATTCAAAACGAGAATCTAGGACTGTCAATGACTTAGACTGTGGCAGACAACTAGCTTTATCAATGACAATTAGCTTTTTGCTGGAACAGCCCAACCACCACTAGTGGTGCTATTAGGACTTTTAATGGGCTGGTTAATTTCTGGGTTGAATAAAATTCTTGGGCTGTCCGACGGGATGGGGCTGAAGGGCTCGGCCTCTTTATCAGTACTTTTCATATATCGAATGATTTATCATGAATGCATGTAACATATAATGTTTATGTTCATATTAAGCTAATTTTGATCACCAAAGTTGTATGCTTAGGGTTAGGTCTCACCACAGTGACCTTAACAATTAAACACTGATATTTGGCCCTAATAGTACCATCATGATGTTTATATTACATATTGTTCAAGCGCATGAAACATTTAGTCGCCCACAGGTGGATTATATTCATACGTTTGAACAATAATTAAGGAGTGTTTGTTCATAATTAAGAGTAACATCACTCATTAACACCACTTTGAATATGACGACCTTAGATGGTATAATGTGTAGAAATTATGGTGACTACCCACAGGAGCACCTAAATTTTATGTCGTATATATTCATATCTTATGCATGTGTTGTCTTATTTTTATTGAAGCCTTATTGTTGTTTCTCTATTGGAGTTGTTGCACCCACTAATCTGAATTCGCATGCTACTTTTGTCACTAAGCTCAATGGAACCAACTTTTCAGAATGGAAAGAGCAAGTTGAGTTCACATTGGGGGTACTCGAACTGGATATGGCTCTTCTTAAAGATAAGCCAGCTTCACTCACTGAAAAAAGTACCCCTGAGGAAAAGGCCCTCTTTAATGCTTGGGAGAGGTCTGACAGACTAAGCACCATGTTTATGCGAATGACTATTGCCACCAACATCAAAACATCACTTCCTAAACCTGAGAATGCTAAGGACTATATGAAGGCCATTGAAGATAGGTTTAAGACTGCAGACAAATCCCTTGCTGGAAAACTAATGGCAGATCTTACAACCATGAAGTTTGATGGCACCCGCTCAATGCATGAGCATGTCATTGAGATGACCAACCTTGCTGCTAAACTCAAGAATTTGGGATTATCAGTGGATGAGGCTTTTCTCGTCCAATTTATCCTAAATAGTTTACCTCCTCGGTACGGGCCTTTCCAAATTCACTACAACACTATTACGGACAAGTGGACAGTGAATGAATTGGCTAACAAACTGGTTCAAGAGGAGGCCAGGCTGAATCAACAAGGTATTAAAGTAGCTCATCTCGTTCAAGGAGCTGGACATAAAGCTGGGAAAAAGAATAATTCAGGCCAGAAAAGGGCACCACTCAGACCTAATGAGGCTAGTCAAAACCCCAAGAAGAAAAAGAAGGAAGACGTATGCAGATTTTGCAAGAAACCTGGACATTTTCAGGCAGACTGCATTAAACGTAAAGAATGGTTTGAAAAGAAAGGGATTCCTTACGATCCAAACCATAAACCCAAGTGAGAACTTCCTTTTTATGGGGAACAAAGACAAAGCTCCAGTTGAAGCTATTGGCACTTTTCGTCTTGTTTTAGATAGCGGTTATCAGTTAGACTTATGTCAAACTCTTTATGTTCCGTCTATTTCTCGTAATTTGGTTTCTGTAAGTGCACTTGATAAAGTTGGCTATTCGTTTGAAGTAGGAAATGGTAATTTCAGTTTATTTAAAGATTCTAGTTGCATTGGTTCTGGAATATTGATTGACGGGCTATACAAGTTACATCTTAATAGTCCATTTACTGAAACCCATCTTACCCTGCATTCTAAGGAAACAAAACGAAAGTCATCTAAAAATGACTCTTATTTCTTGTGGCATAAAAGACTGGGTCACCTATCCAGTGAAAGAATCAAACGATTAGTAAAAGATGGTGTCCTTCCGGATCTAGATTTTACTAATATTACAGTATGTGTGGATTGTATTAAAGGCAAAACAACACAACACACAAAGAAAGGAGCCACAAGAAGTACTCAGCTTCTTGAAATAATTCATACAGACATTTGCGGACCCTTTGATGTTCCAACCTTTGGGGGAGAAAAGTATTTCATTACCTTTATTGATGATTACTCACGTTACTGTTACCTATACTTGTTGCATGACAAATCTCAGTCTGTGAATGCTGTACAAGTATTCATTAATGAAGTCGAAAGGCAACTAGATAGAAAAGTGAAAATCATAAGGTCAGATAGAGGTGGTGAATTTTATGGTAGGTATGATGAAACAGGACAGCATCCTGGACCTTTTGCAAAACTCCTCCAAAAGCTTGGAATTGTTGCTCAATACACAACGCCTGGTTCTCCATGGCAGAATGGTGTAGCTGAAAGGCGAAATCGTACATATATGGAAATGGTTAGATCCATGATGAGTCATGCCAACTTACCTATATCCTTGTGGATGGATGCTCTACGCACAGCTGTTTATATCTTGAATAAGGTTCCTAGTAAGGCAGTTCCAAAGACACCTTTTGAACTGTGGAAAGGATGGAAACCTAGTTTAAGACATCTCCAAATTTGGGGTTGTCCAGCTGAGGCTAGAGTCTACAACCCACATGAAAAGAAATTGGACCCTAAAACGATCAGTGGTTACTTTATAGGTTACTCAGAAAAGTCCAAAGGATTTAGGTTTTACTGCCCTAACCATAGTACGAGAATTGTTGAAACCGGTAATGCTAGATTCTTTGAAAATGGCAAAATCAGTGGGAGTAATAAAACTCAAGATGTGATCATTCAGGAAATCAGGGTACCTATTCCTTTACCCTCTATTCCGAAAGATGTTGGAAATTCTCCCATTGTTGAACCCTTTAACAATGAGGAAAATCCAATAAATGATCAACAACTCCATAATGAGATTGTCACCAATGAACATATGGATGAAGCACCAGAGGGACCATCATTAAGAAGGTTTCAAAGACAAAAGAGATAAGCTATTTCCGATGATTACATGCTTTACCAAGTAGAATATGAAGAAGGGACAATTAAAGACCCGGTTTCTTATTCACAGGCCATTAAGGATGTTAATTCTAGTAAATTGATTGATGCTATGAAGGAAGAATTGAAATCTATGGATGAAAATCAAGTATGGGAAGTTGTTCAATTGCCTCCAGGACACAAACACGCGACTGTAAAGGCAATATTGAACGACATAAAGCCAGACTTGTTGCCAAAGGTTTTAATCAGAAAGAAGGCATTGATTATACTGAGACTTTTTCCCCTGTGTCCAGGAAGGATTCTCTTAGAATTATCATGGCATTAGTAGCTCACTATGACCTTGAGTTACATCAAATGGATGTGAAAACTGCCTTTCTTAATGGAGACTTGGAAGAAGAAGTCTACATGCGTCAACCTGAAGGCTTCATAATTGAAGGTCAGGAAGACATGGTCTGCAAACTTAAGAAATCAATATATGGACTGAAGCAAGCTTCGAGGCAATGGTACCTAAAGTTTCATGAAATCATTACTGCCTTCGATTTCAAAGAAAACATAGTTGACCCTTGCATATACCTCAAGATCAGTGGGAGTAAGTTCATAATTTTGGTTCTGTATGTTGATGACATATTACTGGCTAGTAGCGACCTTGGTCTGTTACATGACACAAAGGATTATCTCTTTAAGAACTTTGAAATGAAAGATATGGGTGAGGCTTCCTATGTGATAGGAATAGAAATATTCCGTGACAGGTCACTTGGTATTTTGGGATTGTCTCAGCAAGCATATATTGACAAAGTTCTAGAGAGATTTGGCATGATGACATGTTCCTCTAGTCTTGTTCCACTGCATAAAGGAGACAAGCTTGATCTTACGCAGTGTCCACAGAACCAATTGGAACGTAAAGAAATGGAAAAATATCCTTATGCTTCTCTTGTAGGAAGTTTGATGTATGCACAGGTCTGTACAAGACCTGACATTAGTCATGCTGTTGGCATGCTGGGTAGATCTCAAAGTAACCCAGGAATCGCTCATTGGAAAGCTGCAAAGAAAGTATTGAGATACCTCAAGGGAACAAGGAAGTATATGCTCACATACAGAAAATCAAGTCACCTACAGGTGACTGGTTATTCGGATTCAGATTTTGCTGGATGTCCTGACACCATACTTTGTACTCTTGGCTATGTGTATCTCTTATGTGGAGGAGCAATATCATGGAAAAGCCAGAAGTCCGAGTTGCTTTACACATCCACCATGATGGCTGAATATGTGGCATGTTATGAGGCTGCAATTCAGGGAACATGGTTGCGTAATTTTATCACTCAGTTTGGAGCTTTGAGTTTCATCTCTAAGCCATTAATTATTTACTGTGACAATGACGCTGCAACCTTCTTCTCTAAGCATGACAGGATATCTAAAGGATCCAAACACATGGACCTTAAATATCTATCACTGAAGCAAGATGTTAGATTACAAAAATTTGTCATTGAATCTATACGTACAGATTTCATGGTCGCAGACATATTCACGAAAGGACTACCTCCAAAGACCTTTCAGGGACATACTGAAAGCACGGGTCTTCAAGATAGTTCTTAATTATCAGTTTCTGCCTTTTTATTTCTGTACTTGTATTTGACATTTATTGAGCTCTTAATGCAACTTTACATCTACTATTTCTGTTTTTTTCCATTGTGTACATAATTATGTTTGGATAAATGATAAACAGAAACAGTCTTTAAACAAAGACATTATGAGACCATTATGTAAATCTCATCTTATGGTCTAGTTATGACGGTTGTTGATGGAACGCGCTCCAACGCCCCGGGCGCTACCGGGCGTCGGCGGACGTGGGAGTCCGTTTGGTCCGACCCTTTCGCCCCCGGAGGGCGGAGCGTGCATCAACGCTTTTGGGTGTTTGGGTGGGTGTGCCAGATTTTCTATTTTACTTGGAATTGCAAGTGATGATCCGGAGATCAATCTTCGCAAGTAAAAAAGGAAATCAACTTCTTTTCAAGTTTCCATTGCATATATATTTAAGAAAAGAGACAGTTTTTTATTTTGCCGTAAAAGGCGATTTTTTGGCATTTATAGCCGATTTTTGGCGTTTATAGCCGATTTGTGGCGTTTATAGCCGATTTACAATTCTCATCAATAATGAAAGACAAGAGTTGTGGTTTTTTGTCTCTTAAAAAAAAATACAAAATACAATGAAAAGCGAGAAAGGAAAAATCTAACTTTTCAGGAGATTGTGGGAGGGACCCGTTTAGATTGACGGTCGCGAGTCATGTATGGACTCCGCCATCATCCATGCAAATGAGAACGTCGGATGCTTTGGATTCGCTTGGCTTGGCTATATCCTCAGATTTTTAGAGAACAAAGACCGAGAGAGGGTCTTATGTTCAATAAAAAGCCGAGTAGACGGGCTGAAGAGCCATGTCTAGCCATGTTGGATAGAAGGAGAGGTGGAACCTTGGGGGGATGGCCCCCCAAGGGACTTCAATCACCTTGTAGTGTTGGTTGCTGCAGCAGAGTTTCTTCGTTCGCAAAGTGTCTGGATTTTCAGAGGCTTCAGATCTTCAGGCAATTTTATGAGAATTTTTCTTGATTCCGAAAACTTTGGAGGTGACTCCTATTTATAGGCCTTTAGGTAGCCTTTAGGAGTGATTTATGAGCCTTTATGGTAATAAAGCTCATTAAGGGAGGAGTTACAAGTTTAATTGTCTCTTGCTTTGTAACTCCTGCCCCTTGGATTTCATTGGCCGGAGGAGAGTCATGGGCGTTTAATCGCCTTTAATCTCCATTATGTTAGGAGTTTCATGGCTTGAATGCCATGATTGTTTGGACTTGTAACTCCTAAACAGAGGCTTCTGATTGGGCCGTCCAAGATAATAGGTTAATGACTGCATTAACTTGCCATAAACGGGCCAATTGATAGCATTAAGTGGCCGCCTTAGTCGCTGAAGAGTCGCGGGCCATGTTGCGTCTTTTGGAATCCCCTTTGCGATGATCATCGATGGATCCTTATGTAAATCAACATCAGATGATCATGTAGTTTCAGACATTGGTTGATACCAGCGGGCCGGCAGCATCTGTCCAGTTGATTTCACGATCGGGCGGGCAGAAAGTGCACTTTTTTTGGTTGTTCGGCTGGCGATCAATGAAGTTTTTGAAGTTCTGGAAAGGAGTCCTGTGATCTTGATGAATATCAGTGAATTTGGAGCCTCAAAAGCTTGAATCTGGAAAAACCACAGGAACAGAACAACTCGTCTCGCGAAAACGGACGAAACGGGGGGTCCCGGGGCGAAATTGGCGCCCCGGACCTCCCAGGGTCGCCGGGCCCATGGTCGCAGGGGCCTGCGACCCTGGCCCAGGGTCGCAGGGGTCTGCGACCATGGGGGGAAAAACCTCCCCGGGGCCCCTTTTTGGCTGTTTCTCGTCGTTTTTCGCTTCCGTTTTTTTTGCTTATTTTCTCTGACATTTCTCCACATTATTTGGCTTGATTTCCCTCTAAAAAACCTGATGAGAATCCTTGCAAATTGGTTTGCAAAGTTTCCGATTTTCCGGGAAAAGCCGAACGCAGAACTGCTGATTTTCCGCCAGAAGCTGAAACAGGATCAAACGATGTCGGAATGACCTGAAATTTGAGGTGAAGCTTCTTGAGCATTAAATAAGACCAACCATGGGCTTTCGTTTGAGTTTTGAAGCCGTTTGGGGTCATGCAAACGCTTGCCTTTGATTTCAACTCAAGGGAAATGCCGAGTTTTGACTTTTGGTCAAACGACGTCCGATTGACCTGAAATTCGACGGGTGACTCCCTCATCAGTAGATAAGACCAACCATAGGCTTTCGTTTGAGTTTTGAAGCCATTTGGAGTCATGCAAACGCTTGCCTTTGATTTCACCGCAAGGGAAATGTCGAGATCTGATTTCTGGTCAAACGATGTCCGATTGACCTGAAATTCGACGAGGAGCCTATTGGAGTCATTTTGAGATGATCCACAAGCTCCGAATTGGGTACCATGGTCCCGGGGTGCTCTGCCGCTGGTAGGCTTGATTCAGCCATTGGAGAGTTGATGATGGGTCAAACATTGCTGGTTTGACTTGAGACTTGACGTGGAGCCCTTTGGACATATTTTGAGAACATCCATAGGCCCTGATCGAAGATTTGGTGTCTCCGATTCTGCCGCCGCCGGGAGCGCTTATTTAGCTGTTGGAGAAGTGAAGCTAGGCCAAATGATGTCGGAATGGCCCGAAACTTCATGTGTATCTCTCTTTTGGTTGTTTTGAATGACCTTGCAGTTTTTGTTTGATTCTGACAAGATCTGATGCTTGAAGTGGCGCCTGCCTTTTTTTGGTAGGATGCGGCTCCATGTAGCTTTTGGTGTAAAGAGGCAAAGTGACATTTTTGGTGTCAACAGTTGTAAATGACGTAGTACATGGAAGTAAACATGTTGCAAAATAATATGTGCACGCCATGACTCCCATTAACAACCGAATTAGCCAAGACACTTATGCTAACCGACTAAAGCAGTGTTTAGCATATAATGCGCGCCTTATGATCCCTAAAAATGAAAACATTAATGGATCTTCCTATTGACCAAGTGGGAGACTGTAAGGAAATTATTTTAGGCCCATTACTTGGACCACAAGTCCTTTCCTTTCTAGAAGTGTGGTCATAATAGGAATTCCGTTTTCATAGGATATATGCTACTAATTATTTAAAAACGGTTTCCTAACGAGATAGTTTCCTTAATATTCTCTACCTTGATGGACGGTTGAGATTAAATCTAAAGTAAACATAATTGGGAATTTGGTCATCTCTCCACCTATAAATAAAGCCTTTCGTCCATCACAAAGGCTACACTACACACAAAAAACCTCAACACATTAAGGTTTATAGGCAAGGAGAGAGAAACCGAAACCATTCACCCAGCCTCTTCTTCGACGGATCTCAACAACAGTGCCAGACAGCAGGATCGGAAAGCTCTCTACATCAGGATGTCTGGAGGTACTCTTCAACTTATTCAAGATTAAATCTTACATGTGATTATCATGTTGTTCACGATCTTAGGGTTCATGTTAATAATGGTATAACACAACTCTGATAGCTTTCTTGTTGTGCGGTGATCCTGTAGACGAAAATAAGAACAACGAGCAAGAGTCTCCATAATGGCGGCATTTGACGTCCCAAGACCACCATTATATACCAAACATCTTTTCCATTCTTGACTTTCACGAAGAAGAAGAAGAAGAAACCCACTATCCCTTATCTCAGTGCCAACCCGAAACCGAAATCTCCTAAAACGTTTTCTACAACGCAGAAAACGCTCGAGACACTCCACTTTTGGAAAGTACGCATCGAGATAAGTAAGATGTTCCAACCTGCACATTTCTTCAACCACGACTTCCATGCTTTCATCATCCCACTGTTCTTTTTCAACACATTCACGCACAAAATTATACGTATACAAGCTCAGTTCTTCCAACAATGGAAACTTTGGAATTATTCCAGTTGGAACTCTCAACTTCATGTTCCATTCTTTGGAATTATGAGAACAAATGAGGTGTTTAAATCTTACTATCAAACGTTTCAAACGAGTTAGTTCCCCAACCTCTCTAGGCAGATATTTAACTCCTTGAATGTAGCCCTCCAACCAACAATACTCTGCCAATTCAGTTATCAATATTTTCCAGTCTTCTGGGTACAATGAGCAATACAAAAATAAGTTCCTTTCAAAATCATTAGGTAACCGATCATAACTGATTCTCAAGCAGGAGAACACTTCTGTGTGGGGGCCCATTCCGTGAACTAGTTTCTCTTGGTCTCGGCTAGGGTGTGCTCGGTTAGCTACTGTTTAGGGGACCACGTCCCTTGATCTCGGCTACGATCCGATCTACTTCGGTCTCGGCACTACGTGCTGGTCTCGGCCAAACAGAATTCAGTTCGGCCGCGCATATCGTTCAGTCTCGGCAATGCAAGCTCGGCAATGCAGAATTGTGCTTGCAGCTGATAGCCGCGGCCCTATCGTGGCAAAGCCCAAGGAAGGGATCTGATGGGACTTCAGCCACCACCAGATCAGGGCAGGATCAGGCCCAATGTGACTGACATTAAATGCATTGTGGGCTGATCGGACCCACATTAAATGCAGTATGGGCTATGATGGACCTTCATTAATGGCTTTGTGGGCTGATGTGACCCAGGTCACATCACCAAGCCCACTGGCATTCACCCAAGACTGTCCCATATATAAGGCACGAGCCAAAGGGAGCAAGGGGTAAGCATTCTCACATAAACACCCAGTCTTTCTTCTTCCTCTTCTTCTGCTTCTCCGATCCATTGCTGACTTAAGCATCGGAGAGCCCTGCGCTGCCCAGAGCCAGGGTCCTCTGACCTTTGTCTTTCTCCTCTTTCAGGCTCAGGTCGTCGCAGCTATCCCCTCCATGCATTGAATAAGTCCTAAGAGGCATCCTGATCTTGTGAGTATTATTATTTCTGCACTTACAATTGGCGCCGTCTGTGGGGAAACGATTTCTATAATCTTTCCTATTCCTATTCCTAAACACCATGACGAGGAGAACTGCGAAAAGCGGAGAAACTTCCAAGACAAAGCATGCAGGACCGCCCCCTGACCAGCAGAGGGCTGGGAAGCAAGTAGTCGCAGAGGACGATGCTGAACGCGCTCTCATCCGGATCAACGTCCAGCAGCGTGACCTCCGTACAGAGTCCGCTCCCGGGAGGGAAGACGCCCAGCAGCCTGCAGGTCTCCTGACAGGGCGAGACCAGCGGGATAAGTCCCCAGTGGTCGATGGACCACGCCCTTCAGGTCAGGAAGGACACGTCGAAGACGTTGAGGATGAAGAGGATGATGACTACAACCCTGGCGACAGCTTGAACTCCACCCTTCGGGAGATTAAGGCACAGAACGAGGCCCTCAGGGAAAAGGATGCTCTAATCCGCCAGCTCCAGCAGCAGCTGGAGAAAGCTGCGGGCTCAGCAAGGCAGCAGCAGCGGACTCGTAGGGAGCAGTCACAGCAGCAACGGTCTCGACAGCAGCAGCGGACTCGTCAGGAGCAGTCCCAGCAGCAGCGGACTCGTCAGGAGCGATCCCAGCGACAACATGAGGAGAGGGTTACTCGTGTTACGCGCATCTCTTCCTCAAAGGAGGATCTGAGGGACCACTTGAACAGGAACAAGAAAGGGGACGACCGAACCCGAGATGAAGGCTCAAGCGCCAGCCGTAGCTATTCCAGGAAGGCGTCCGAAACCATTCCGGAGAACATGTACCGAGACCAGGAATGGCTGGACGCACACATAAGGGAAACGGTCCAGCGCAACCTGGAGGTAGCCGGCTTCGGCCGAGACCAAGAGGATGCTTGCTGTAACCCCGTTGATCTCGGTGCGTCTCCTTTCTCCCAAGACATCAGGAGGTACCCCTTACCCAAGAAGTTCAGCGTACCAAGATTCGTCACCTATGATGGGGTCTCGGATCCAGCTACGCATCTCAGGCACTTCTCCCAGAGGATGTCTGTCTGGGGAGATGAGGGTCACCTGAACTGTAGAGTTTTTTCTTCCAGTCTGGGTGACCTCCCCCTGAAGTGGTTCTGTGCAATACCGGAGGGGGCCATTTCGAGCTGGCAGCAGCTCCAGCAGTCCTTCTTGAAGAAGTTCCAGGCCTACAGAGTCCTTCCGAAGACAGATGCAGACATCATGGCCTTGAAGATGAAGCAAGGAGAGAACGTCACCCAGTTCGCCAAGCGGTTCTGGGCGGTCTACAGTCAGATAGAGAGCTCCAAGGACGAGGTTGCCGTCTTCGCATTCCAGAATGCCTTGCTGCCAGACAGCGATCTCCGCAAGGACTTGGCTAGGAACCCGGTGTCTTCCATAGCAGCGCTCATGTCCATCGCCAACCGGTACATTGCCCAAGAAGATGACCAGATCCGCGCTCGGGAAAACCATGGAACCGCGCTGAAGGACCGGGGTGGGAGGACATCCAGGCAAGACGGGGGACCGTCTCGGAGGAGTGAACCTCGGAGAGAGGAGCGGCGGAGAGATGAGCCAAACAGGCGTTGGGCGCCCACCAGCTCGGCAAGGCCTCATGCGTTCGTCTCGGAAAGAAACAAGCGACCCAGGCTGACAGAGGACGCATTCCAGGCGGTCAACACGGTCTTCAAGATGCCAATCCACAAAATCATGTATAAGATCAAGAGCAGGCCGTACTTCAGCTGGCCAGAGCCCATGCAAGGCGACCCTTCTAAACGAGATCAGACGAAGTTCTGTTCCTATCACAAGGAGGGCGGCCATAAAACTGAAGATTGCAGGATACTGCGGTCGCATTTAGAGAAGCTTGTCCAGGATGGACACCTGCAAGAGTTTGTCAGGAGAGAAACCAGGGCCGACACCCGAGCCCCGCGCCGAGACGAAGGGGGTCACGACAGCGACGGGACAGAGAAGATAATTGACGTTATCCATCTGGCACCCCCGCCCAAGGGGAGTAACCAAGCACGTGCCGAAGCCAGGAAAGCCTCTCACGGCAAACATGTCATGGCCGCCGAACTCAGTTCAGCACCGAAAAGGGCTCGGAGGGAGCATCCCGAGATCAGGTTTACTGATGCAGATCTAGAAGGGGTGCAGCTCCCCCACAACGACCCCCTGATCGTGACCCTGAAGTTCGATTGCTCTAAGCAGGGCGTGAAGAATTGTACTGTGAAGAAAGTCCTTGTTGACCCCGGTAGTTCTTCCGAGGTCCTCTATTTCGACAGCTTTCGAAGGATGGGACTGACGGAGAAAGATCTGCAGGAGGCTCGAATTCCCCTTATCGGCTTCAGCGCCAAACCAGTCTATCCTAAGGGGAAAGTGACATTCAAGGTCGAGGTCGGTGGCGCGTCTGTCATGGCAACCTTCATGGTGATCGACGCACCCTCTCCCTACAATGCTATAATGGGCAGGTCTTGGCTCCACAGCCTGGAAGCAGTCCCTTCCACCCTCCATCAGAAGCTGAAATTTCCATGGGAGGGAAAGAGCGGCCGAATTGAGATTATCACGGTAAGAGGAGATCAGCAGGCGGCTAAGCTGTGCTTGACAGCTGTGGTACCTGGGGAGCAAGAGCCCAAGGAGGTCAATGTGGCCGAGATGGAGAAGAACCTGGAGCAGGGGCTGGATGAGCTCGGCCAAGATCCGGGCAGGAAGAGCGTCGAGGAATTGGCCGAAGTCCGGATCGACCAGAAGGACCCGGATCGGTTCTTTCTACTCGGCAGCCAGCTTGGAGAGCCGGAAAGGTCCGAACTGGCCCAGTTCCTGATGCAGAACAGAGATGCCTTCGCCTGGACGCCTCAGGAGATGCCTGGCGTCGACCCCGAGGTAATGTGTCACAAACTAAATGTTGACCCTAACCACAAACCTGTGATGCAGAAGGCACGGAGAACTGGGGTCCCGCAGACCGAAGCCGTCGTCGAGGAAGTGGATAAGCTGCTTGAGGCCGGAGCTATCAGGGAGGTTCAATACCCGAAATGGTTAGCCAATCCGGTGGTCGTCAGGAAGAAGACTGGCAAGTGGAGGGTGTGCGTCGACTTTACCGACCTCAACAAAGCCTGTCCCAAGGACAGCTTTCCCCTCCCGAAGATTGACCAGTTGATCGACGCCACGGCCGGGCACGACAGAATGAGCTTCCTCGACGCCTACCGCGGCTATCATCAGATCCCACTATTTGGGCCAGACGAAGAGAAAACAGCTTTTATCACGCCCAGGGGAACCTACTGTTATAAGGTGATGCCGTTTGGGCTGAAGAATGCAGGGGCCACCTACCAGAGACTTGTCACCAATATGTTTCACGATCAGCTCGGCAAAACTGTGGAGGTTTACATCGATGACATGGTGGTCAAGTCCAAGCAGGCGCGGGATCATCTGTCAGACTTGGCCGAGATCTTCGCCACTCTAAAGAAGTTCCGGCTGAAGCTTAACGCCTCGAAGTGCGCCTTCGGTGTTGGTTCCGGCAAGTTTTTGGGCAGCTTGGTTACACGCAGAGGCATTGAGGCGGACCCAGATCAGATCTCGGCTATCCTCAGAGTGCAGAGTCCCACTTCGGCCAAGGAGGTTCAGAAGCTTACAGGGATGGCCGCGGCACTGAATCGCTTCATCAGCAAATCTTCAGATAAGTGCCGACCTTTCTTTCAGCTTCTTAGAAAAAATTCTAAATTTCAATGGACTCTAGAATGTGACCACGCCTTGCAGCAGCTCAAGGCTTACCTTTCATCACCACCACTGTTGTCAACCCCGACCCACGGGGAGACCCTGTATTTATATTTGGCGGTCTCGGCTCATGCGGTCAGCTCAGTCCTCATCCGAGAAGAGGACAAGGTTCAAAAACCAGTGTATTATACGAGCAAGACCCTTATTGATGCCGAGACCCGGTATCTGCCTCTGGAGAAGCTCGCCTTGGCGCTCGTTAGCGCCTCGCGAAAGCTCTCCCATTACTTTCAAACCCATTCTATTATGGTTGTTACGGAGCACCCACTCCAATCTGTTTTCAAGAAGGCCGACTTTTCAGGAAGAATCTCCCGATGGGCTGTCGAACTAGGGCAGTATGAGATTCAATATCAGCCACGGACAGCAATAAAAGCCCAGGTTCTGGCAGATTTCCTCGCCGAGTTTGATTCAAGTTCGGCACCAACCCCGCTCGGCACCGAACTGGGGGGTGAGGAGCATGGGGCTCCCACAAGTTCTGAACAATCACCATCTCGAACCGAGACCCCAGTTTGGAAAATCTTCGTCGACGGATCTTCCACCTCGAGAAGAGCCGGAGCAGGAGTTGTTCTCCAATCGCCGGAAGGACTGGTCATAGAGCAAGCTCTGACACTGGACTTCAAGGCGTCAAACAATGAAGCTGAGTACGAAGCCCTTTTAGCCGGACTTAACAGTGCCAATATCCTTGGAGCTCAACAGCTGGTGGTCTTCAGTGATTCACAGTTGGTGACAAACCAGCTGACTGGAGATTATCAGGCTCGCGACGACCGGATGGCCGCGTACTTGGCCCTGGCAAAGAAGCTGCTGGCACAGTTTCAGTCAGCCGAAGTCAGGCAGATCGGCAGAGAAGCGAACTCTCACGCAGACGCCTTGGCTAACTTGGCCAGCGCTGTTGAGGCAGGAAGAAAGAGGAGCATCGAAGTCGGATCGCTAGCTGTACCCAGCATTGAGCTCCGTTCACCTCGGGAAGTGTTATGTATTGGTCTCGGCCCGAGCTGGATGGACCCCATCATCACCTACCTTAAGGACGACAAGCTTCCCGAGGACAGTGGCGAGGCCCACCGGGTCAGATTCAAGGCAGCCCGGTTTTGGCTATCTCCCGAGGTCAAGCTCTACAGGAAATCGTTCTCGGGACCCTACCTCCAGTGCGTCCATCCGAGTAAGGTCGAGGACCTCCTCTTCGAGATACACGAAGGAATCTGCGGGAGCCATATCGGAGGAAGATCTCTGGCCTATCGAGCCATCAGCCAGGGTTACTGGTGGCCGTACATGCAGAAAGACGCACAGGTATACGCGAAGAAGTGCGAGAAGTGCCAGAAGTTCTCCCACTCCCTCCATCAGCCAACGCAGGATCTCAGCCCGCTCTCTAGCCCGTGGCCATTCGCTCAGTGGGGGCTCGACATTGTGGGACCGCTCCACCGAACTCCGGGGAATAAGAGATGGCTTATTGTGGCAACAGATTACTTCACCAAATGGATTGAAGCGGAACCACTTTCATCCATCACAGAGCGGGACTCCAAGAATTTTGTATGGAAGAATGTGATCACAAGGTTCGGCATTCCTAGAGCGTTGGTCTCGGACAATGGAACTCAGTTTGACTCCAAGCTCTTCAAGACCTTCTGCCAGGAGCTCGGCGTCAGAAACTATTACTCCACGCCAGCTTACCCACAAAGTAACGGCCAGGCCGAGATCTCCAACAAGGTGATCCTCGATGGGCTCAAGAAGCGGCTGGACCAAGCGAAGGGGAGATGGGTGGAAGAACTGCCGAGCGTCCTGTGGGCTTACAGGACCACTCCGAGGCGTTCCACTTCGGCTACCCCCTTCTCGCTCGCCTACGGGATGGAAGCGGTCATCCCTTTGGAGATCGGCCTCCCCACTCTGAGGTCCGAACTCTTTGACCAAGGACAGAACGAGACTAACTTGGCCAGGGAACTGGATTTGGCAGACGAAAGAAGAGAAGCGGCGGCAGTCAGACTGGCCGTCTACCAGCAGCGGCTAGCCAGGGGCTATAACCAGAACGTCAGAGAAAGGAAGTTCTGCGTGGGGGAACTGGTTCTCAAGAAAACGCTCCCAGCCGACAGGGATCCGAATCAAGGGAAGCTAGCGCCGAATTGGCATGGCCCGTTTAAGGTCACTTCCATTGCTGGACGGTCGGCTTATCGGCTCGAAGACATGGAGGGACGTCCGCTACCGAGACCATGGAACGCCTCACACCTCAAAAAATTCTATTTTTAGCCTCTGTACTTGTACAACGCTTCTGGATTCAATGAAACTACAGTTCTCCACAATTTGTAGCAATCTGGCATCCTGACAGTGACAATGGTGCAAAGTTGGAAGACCGTCTAAGGCCGGCACTCAGCCACCTAGACGAGTATCCGCCACGGCCCATATCTAAGGTTGGCACTCAGCCACCTAGATGAGTTGCCGAAACGGCCCATGTCTAAGGTTGGCACTCAGCCACCTAGATGAGTTGCCGAAACGGCCCATGTCTAAGGTTGGCACTCAGCCACCTAGACGAGCTGCCGAAACGGACCATGTCTAAGGCCGGCACTCAGCCACCTAGACGAGTATCCGCCACGGCCCATATCTAAGGTTGGCACTCAGCCACCTAGATGAGTTGCCGAAATGGCCCATGTCTAAGGTTGGCACTCAGCCACCTAGACGAGCTGCCGAAACGGCCCATGTCTAAGGTTGGCACTCAGCCACCTAGACGAGCTGCCGAAACGGACCATGTCTAAGGTCGGCACTCAGCCACCTAGATGAGTTTCCGTCACGGCCCATATCTAAGGTTGGCACTCAGCCTCCTAGATGAGTTGCCGAAACGGACCATGTCTCAGGCTGGCACTCAGCCACCTAGACGAGTTTCCGAAACAGCCCATGTCTAAGGCTGGTACTCAGCCACCTAGACCAGCCGAAACGGCACCAGTCTTCCAACACGGAAATCTGGTTTCGCCGAAATACATGGGGCTTCCAAAGGGTCAGCGCTCGCAGAGAACCCTGATCAGGTCGGTCTACTCTAGTCCGAAGTCACACCCAAATTCACAACACTCACGGAAAGCGTACAAAGGAAAGCAAGTAAAAGCCACACCACACAGGAGAAAAATATGAGAAAGAGTCTTTCATTGATAGCATTGATTTACATCGAGACAGTTTGAAACAAAGACGACATTTTATAAAGAAAAGAAAAAAGAGGAAGTCAAGTCGATGGCTCTGCTTCTAGGTCCTCGATGACGACCACGGCGGCCTCGGCTTGAGGAGCTTCTTCAACGGGGTCAGGCGTTGGCTCGGAAGGGACTTCGGCCGGGGTGGCAGGGGTCTCGGCCAGGGCCTTATCTAGGGGCTCCTCTCCGAGCTCGGGGAGACTCTGATGTATCGGATCATCTGCAGGAACCCCCATCTTCTTCAACACGGCCTTGCAGCCGAGCCGGTACAGCTTCGGGCTGAGCGCCGTGATTTGATCAACGTAAATCTTCGCAGCTTCCTCAGTCCCCTCCAGGAAGGCGGCATCGACCTCAGCTTGTTTCGATGCAAGGAGTTCCTCCTTCGATGCAAGGAGTTCCTCCTTCGCCTTCCTTTCCAGCTCCAGCTCGGCCTTGAACCCCGCCGAACTCTTCTCCTCTGCCTGGAGCTTCGTTTGCCATTCGAAGCCCTCTGACCTTGCTTTGCAGAGGTCGCTGGCCATCATATCTGACTGAGCCTTGAGCTCCGCAGTCTTGGCCGCCTCCGCCTTCAGCTCCTCCTTGGCCGCTCGCAGTTCGGATTCGGCTTTCTGCTTTTCCTTTGCCAGGCGAGCCAACCGACTGTCCTCCTCCGCTATCCTGTCCGCGACTATCTGGAGCCTTTGGACAGCCTGCAGCGGATCAGACAAAAGAAGCTCAGCATGAAAGCAAGAAATATTTAAAGATAGAAACACCTGTGACCAGGAAAGTCGGGCACTTACAGCGAGGGAGTGCTGTATGGTCCTCATGAGCAGCAGGGGGGTGTCTTCCGACCTGTGCCTCTCCATGTCCCTGGGGAGCGCACAGGCTCGGCTGAGCGCCGCGATGACATCCGGGCTCCCCACCAGTCTATCCCCAGCATTTAGGGGCCTCCCCTTCCTCAGCTCCATGTCCGGCCTGAACTCGGCCGGCTCAGCTCCCGGGGACGTTGCCGCCTGGGGCTCGGAGCGACTCTCCGCCAGAGGAACTGCCGGGGTGGGCACCATGTCCACTGCCGCTTCCCTCGCAGCTCGTGGGGGACTTTGCCGTGGTCGCTCCTCCCGCTCCGGCTCCTTCCCCTTCGCCTTTTTCCTCGGCCTCTCGCTTTCCGAGACTGGGGAAGGTCGGGCCTCAATTCTAGCAGGGACGATGGTCCCGAAGGAGGGCGAGGCAGTGCGGGTTGCGGCAACCTTTCTACCGCCGCCGAGGACGGCGTTCGCCAGATTCTTTGGCTGAAACGCGGGCCTACGCCTCTCCATATTGTCCACTTCGGCCTCGGCTCCGGAAGTATAGTTCTCAACTTCCCTTGTCGGAGAGTCTACCTCGGCTCCGGAGGTATATTCTTCAATTTCCCTTAGCGGGATGCCCGTGACCACGGCCAACGTTGCGGACGCTTCCGCAACCGTGACGGTCCCGCTGGTTTCTGCTGGATCGGGGGCGAATCTCTCCGGGTTGCCGGATTTCCGTGTGTAAGACACGTATCTCGGCTCGTACTTCAGAAGAGAGTAGGCAGCTCTTGTGTGGTGGCCGTGGTAGCAGTACACCTTGCTCAGCCAAGGTGAGTGCCTTCTCCAGCCGTTCAGCTGGGCTTCACGCTTGCGCTGAGAAAGGCCTGCGAAAAAAACAGCTGAGTTAGAATTCGGCAGCAGAAAAAAAAAAAAAAAAAAAAAAAAAAAAAAAAAAAAAAAAAAAAAAAAAAAAAAAAAAGGGGGGGGAAAGGGAAAATCCGAAGCCCAAAGGGGTTAGGTCTTTACTCGGTGGAGTCCCGAAGCGTCGAGGGACTCGGACCCTCCTAGCTACTTCGGTCTCGGTCTCGCCGAACTCCCAGTTTCCCGAGACGAGCAGACGGTCATCTCCGGCGTATTTATTGGAGTCCTCCAGCGCCGTGACGAGGGGTTGGCACTTCGCCTTGACGCGAAGGTAATAGGTGACCCCGTCCCTGGTCTTGCAGAGGTCATATATATCCTCTATATCATGGACGCCGAGACTGATGTCTAGAATCCTATTCAGCTCGGCGACGCCCATGATTATTTTATACCCATTGGGCATTAGCTGGCAGGGGCTGAGGTTCCAGGTCTCCAAACAAGACCTAAGAAGAGGGTGCACGGGGAATCTGACCCCACCCTCGATGACGGCTATCAGAGGGAACGGCATCCAGCCGTTGCGGAAAGCATAAACAGAAGGGTCGGCTGCCATGATCCGGACCTCGTCCGGGATCATGTAAACTCTCCTAAGGTTAGCCAGGCCTGACGGGGAATCTATCCAATGGGTGAAAATCCCCATTTCCGGATCTAAGAAACCCTAGGGGCTAGGTCTGGAATGCAAATGAAGGAGGAGGGAGCGGAAGAAAACTCACTGGTTTGACGGGGCAAAGTCAGACTCCGACTGACGGATGTGGGCGACTACTGTTGGGAAACAGTACGAGGTCTGGTCCTAGTCCGGTGGCACTAGTTCTAGCAGGAAACAGAAGTCCAGGCAGAGAGCAGAGGAATTGAGAGCGAAAATGGCAAAGGGAGAAGACGAAAATGAATATAAAGGGGAGGAATGGGCGCCATTCCGGAATTCGAAGCAGGACACGCGTGAGATGTCGCCTCGGCTTGCGTCGCATCCCCCCTCGAAAAGGCAAGATAGCCTACCGGGCAATAACGCGTGGCGCTGTGGCAGTGATGGTTCGCCTTCCCATGCTAATCATAGCCCCCGCATTTATTACCCCCTTTATTATCTCTGGCAGACGAAGCAACGGCGGCGTCCGGCGCCGAATAAGTCAGAACCCTTAAACAAAATCGGATGGGAGGCGAGCACTGTCCGTCTCGGGAGATCGGTCCAGCTCTTAACCTTAGTGCCCGAGAGAGCCCTAGAGGTCAAGAACTGAGGGGCTATTGTGTGGGGGCCCATTCCGTGAACTAGTTTCTCTTGGTCTCGGCTAGGGTGTGCTCGGTTAGCTACTGTTTAGGGGACCACGTCCCTTGATCTCGGCTACGATCCGATCTACTTCGGTCTCGGCACTACGTGCTGGTCTCGGCCAAACAGAATTCAGTTCGGCCGCGCATATCGTTCAGTCTCGGCAATGCAAGCTCGGCAATGCAGAATTGTGCTTGCAGCTGATAGCCGCGGCCCTATCGTGGCAAAGCCCAAGGAAGGGATCTGATGGGACTTCAGCCACCACCAGATCAGGGCAGGATCAGGCCCAATGTGACTGACATTAAATGCATTGTGGGCTGATCGGACCCACATTAAATGCAGTATGGGCTATGATGGACCTTCATTAATGGCTTTGTGGGCTGATGTGACCCAGGTCACATCACCAAGCCCACTGGCATTCACCCAAGACTGTCCCATATATAAGGCACGAGCCAAAGGGAGCAAGGGGTAAGCATTCTCACATAAACACCCAGTCTTTCTTCTTCCTCTTCTTCTGCTTCTCCGATCCATTGCTGACTTAAGCATCGGAGAGCCCTGCGCTGCCCAGAGCCAGGGTCCTCTGACCTTTGTCTTTCTCCTCTTTCAGGCTCAGGTCGTCGCAGCTATCCCCTCCATGCATTGAATAAGTCCTAAGAGGCATCCTGATCTTGTGAGTATTATTATTTCTGCACTTACAACTTCCTTTTCCATGCCTTTAATTTGAGATGTAGATGGTAATTGCAGTTTCCTTAGCGTGTTCCTCCACACAGAAACGTAAGTATTCTTTCTCAATGATGAACCAATTACTATGATGGCAAGTGGTAAACCACCACACTTTTTAACGATATTTCTAGCAATTGGTTCGATACAAGGAGACATGGCAACATCTCCAACTTTTTCAATGAATAGACTCCATGCCTCCTCTTCAGATAGTTTCTCCATTTGTATTTCCACATCTGTTTCCATTTGCCGACATACGCCAAAGTCTCGAGTGGTCAACAAGACTTTACATCCATTATCTTGATTTAGAATTGGGATCCCAATATTAGACAAATCAATTCTTTCCCAAATATCATCTAAAATCAACAAAAACTTCTTCCCACTTAAATGGTGGTATATGTTTGCTCTTAGTCGATCATCAGACATATCTATTGCAGTACATTTCAGACGTTCTGCAATATCATTTTGCACCTTTCTTCTACTTCCTTCTCCTGAAACAGTTACCCAGATGATGATATCAAACAAGTGAGATTTTTCCAGTTGATTGTTCAATAATTTCAAAGTTCTTGTCTTGCCAATGCCACCCATTCCCCAAATTCCAATCTTGCAGAATCTGACATCTTCTATAAGCCCCAATATCTTCTGCAATTTAGGCTCGGAGTCGGTTAATGAATTAATTTCTACAATTTGTGGCTCAACTCTCTGCAACGGTGCATCACGAAACTCCCTTCCTGCGAATGCCAATCGACGATTGTTAAGATTTTTCATTTCCTGGATCATATCTTCTATATGTTTGCCCAACTCCATCCTAGATTTGACATTAGGACACCACCCTGCAAGACATTTCTTGTATTCCTCGCGTTTTGCTTTAATGGAGTCCACTTCACCTTTCGCCTTTTCCACATCATCAATCCAGCAGCGGCATTCTTCTGTTGCAACTTTCAGTTGTTCTGTATTTTTCATTTCTTGCACTTCGAGCAATTGTGCAAACAAAGTTGTTGCATTTTTCTCCAACTCATCCATATTTCTTTTGGGATTCTTAAGGTAACCAATTCGACGACCAATAGGACTCCATAAGAGTATTACAATTTCTAGAACTGGTGCAATGATATCCATTCCTGTGAAGAAACTAGAAGACAATTAGGTACAAATGAACAATGGCATAAATAACATCAGGCAAGAATAAATGCCATATATTCCATCTAGTTAATTTAATACTCACGAACACATAAAATTTAAAGATGTGGAGAGAGAGAGAGAGAGAGAGAGAGAGAGAGAGAGAGAGGGGAGGGGAGGGGGAGAGAGATGTGAAGTGGTTAACTCAACTGAGTCTGTTATATTCTCCATTTATATGTAGAGATGTTGATTGATATTTAATTACACTGAATGATTCCCGACAAATTTGACCTGCGTCTGACTTGGTTGCTTTTTCTTTTTTTCCCCCCTCAACAAAGAGATCACTCGTTAGAAATTTTAATGTAAATTAGGCCATCGAAACAGAGGACCCCATCACAGGATAGCCATTCTAAATCTTCCTTTCTTCCTTTCCAGTTTTAAATAAATTTAGTGAGACAGTCAGCAGTCAAATTGGTCGTTTTTAAAACATATATAATATATATATATATATAAAACTCTATTTGATTTTGATTGTATACAGTAGATTTTGACCCTCTGCTAATTACCCCATTATATTATATTAAGCTGAAAGATTTGGGATCTAATTTTGACTTTAGTTTTTAATTTTGACCAAAAGTTATTTTCGATTTTTACAACTACTAGCAAATTATTTTCGATTTCTACAACTGCTAACATATGATAAGTCCTTAAAATTGTGCATTTTCATAATTAATTCTTCATAATTAGGGACTTAATCAGCCAATCATGCTTGATCTGGTTGGAAAATCATGATTTTGTGTTTTCAAGTTAAAATCCTTTGAAAAACCACATTTTCACGTAAAAGTAACAAAGGACATCCAAGTCATGCCACTTCAAGATTTCATGCCCATGAGGGCTCACTCTCATTTGAAAAAAAAAAAATTTCAGATTTAATTCCTTGAAGATAATTTCCAGACTTGTGGGCCCAATGATGAGAAAATTTCAATAAATACAAGTGAGACCAATTTTAGAAATTTTTGCACAACAAGAAGGTAGGCTTGGACAAACCCCTCCGTAGGGTCTCTCTTCCTAATCTTTCTCCAATCCGTTAAACCCACGCTTCTCTCTTGCCATTTTTCGTTCATCCATACAACTCATCAATCTAATAATATGGACATGGCCCACATGCATATTAAAGATGGATAGCTGAAAAAAAAAACCAATAAACAAGGACACATTGGAGAATCACCTAGCCTTGGAAATAGGGATGGCAGTGGACCGGGGAAAAACGGGTATTCGTCCAAACCCGCCCCGTTTGGACCGGGGATGGACTATACGTATTGGACGGTGGACGTATACGGGGATACCCGTATAAACCCGTGCGGGGATGGAGGTGGGGATGGACTTACCCTTACCCCCGCCCCGTCCCCATTACCCGCTAAATAAATAAATAAATATATATGTAGTGTACCTATGGTGTTATGACATTTAGTGATTTAGGTGCTGTTGTTTTTCATAGGAATGTATGTATCAGGTGTTCGTGGCAGCAGCGATTGGTTTGATTTCGCTGTTATGTATATGATTTTTTAGGAGTAGTTCTCTATTGATGTTCGTGTACTGAAAGTGTCATAATATTTCTCATACCCTTGATTCAGGTGTGATCTCCTGTTGCAAGGAAGCTGGGGGAAGGCTAGAGAAAAAAAAAAGGCTTAGGCTTAGGCGGGTACGGGGGAAGCGGGGACGGGGACGGGGATTATAAATTTACCCGCGGACGGGGATGGGGATGAAAATTATACCCGTTAGCGGGGGTGGACCGGGGATGGATGAAGATTTTTTAAGCGGGTACGGGGATGGAGACCATGACCCCCGCCCCCGCCCCGGTCCATTGACATCCCTACTTGGAAAGCATGAAGTCTGCAAGAAGTCAACGCACGACCATGTGGCCTAAAGAAATCATGTGCTTCATCATCTATATGGCGCACACATGGAAGTTTATGTAGAAATATCCATTGAAGATTCAATGATTGGTGGGCCATGATAAAAGAAGAGATGATTAAATGAGTGTCTTCGTGGGTGTGTGGGAATCGTCCCAAAGATTAGCTTGATTTCGGCAAGAGCGCCAACCGGGGTCTCGGTGACCGACACAGATCGACCGACACTCTTACCTGCGCCACTGCGGTTTCGGCACCCATCTTCCTGATATCGGTAAGAGTCAGCTGTCTCGCTTCGGCTATACGGACGACATGCCCATTTCGGTCTCGCCACGTCCCGTATAAGGACACGCGGCGGGATGTGAGCACGTGCTGACGGGACAACTACATCATCCCAGTCGTCCATCCTCATCAAGTCCCTGACAGGGCCACATTCGTCGGCTACAGCCCCATCAGGACAGGGCCCAAGAAAGGATTTGATGGGAGTCAGCCGCCAACAAATCAGGGTGAGATCAGGCCCAATGTGACTGGCATTCAATGCGGTATGGGCTGATTGGACATTCATTAAGTGCAATGTGGGCTATGATGGACCATCACTGATGACTCTATGGGCTGATAAGACCCCAGCAGTCACGTCATCAGGCCCACTCACACAGGCAGCGATGAACTGGTAATCCACCACCCAAAACAAGGTACGCACACTCACATGCATGCAACCAGACACCACTCTCTCTTCTCCGATTAGCTTCCCGGCACTAATTTACGCATCGGAGAGCCCTGTCCTGCCCACGGCCAGGGTCCTCTGACTGTTTTCTTCTCCTCTTTCAGGCCCATGGGTCGGTCAGCCCTCTCCGGTCGTTTGGATAAGTCCCTTGAGGCACCTCCCTTAATCTTGTGAGTTATTTTTCAGCACTTACAGTGGGCAACAATTAAAGTGCTTGATTTAGCAAGACTTCTGGCCAAACAAGGAAGTCAATTCCACTTGCAATTATTATAGCATGGAAATAGCAACATGAAGCTGGCAAGTTTTGTGAGATTAAGGAAATTGTATTTAGTATAAGGAGAAAACATCTCACGCCCAACCCTATCTTCTATTCCCTCTTTTCTTCTCTTCCCTTCTTATTTTCTTCATTATGTTTTTTATTTTGGTAGCCTTTGGCCATGTCGAAGGACTAATTTTGAAGGAGAAGAATTATTGTGAAGGAGATGTTGTAAAGATGTAATTTTTAATGACAAATCAAGAAGTATTCTTTGCAATGGCGGGCTAATTCTCTTAATTAGAGCGATGGATGACGATAAGTGATTGTCTTTTATTTGTCTAGTAGTTCTAACTTATTTGCATATGTTATGCTCTTAGTGATTAATAGACTTGTCTTTGTGCCCTAGGCAAATCTTCATTCTTAATTTCTGAAAACAAAAATCGATTTTTGACTATCCATGCTTAAGTTTGATATGCCATACTTAGGATGTAGATCTTTTGATGATTTAAGCTTACTTTTGATGAGGTGAAGGAAGTCTTAGATTTTGGATTTTATAATTAAAGATGATTTTGAAAGTTAAATTTTCCAAATAAAAAATATTAATTTGTCTTTTGTTTGAAGTAAAAATTAGAACAAGTTAATGTTACTTGATAAGTAATTGGTGAATGCTCATTGGGTTCCTATGCCCTAATCACTTTCATAATTGGTAGTTTTCATCTTTCCTTTTATTTTCAAATTCATTCAAAACTTTTCTTAATTATTAGTTAGTCAATTTCGTTATTTTAGAAGTTTCTTTAATTAGCTCCATGTGGCTTCGACCCGTTTTTGCCACTGTCTCATATAGGCAGCCGTGCACTTGCGGTAATTCGTATCTTAAATATCACAATTTATTTATTTTAGATTTATTTTTTGTCCACTAACATGGTGAAGAAATACATAAATTAAAATATATATAATATTTATTTATTTATTGCCCGGGCTTAGCATGATCAATCCAACGTCATCCAACCTAGATTGAAAGTAAAAATTGGGCCCTCAATCCAACGCCATCCAAACTAGTTTGAAAGTAAAAATTGGACCAAGTTAAGGGCTTGGAATTCAAAGGATTTCTAAATTTTCAAACATGTAGGTTTCTTTAATCCTCATTTTTATTTGGGTATTTAGAGCATGTTTCTTTATTAGAATTTCTAACAATAATTTGTCATATTAGGATTTTTAGACGTGATCTAACATCTTATCTCCAGACATTTACAAATGTCATGTTGCTTCTCAAGCATTTCAAAATTCTTCCACCTAAAATGTGTCAAATGATATTTGAAATTTCAGGAATTCTAACCCCTTCCGCTTTTTTTGTGGAATGTTTGGAGACATAAAGGAACATTTGAGAATTTCAAAATTCTCAAGACAAGGACTCCAGAAATTCGAGCAAAGAAACAAGCCTTTGAAAGTGCCATAAAAGATGTTAGAATTCTAAAAATCTCAAAAGTCATTTGAGGCTTTTAGGTGGTTGAGATTTTATCATTTTAATAAATAAACATGGAATTTGTGCTGGTTGTCTAACACATCATGTCATAGAATTTTCGACATACCAAGTTCCACTCTCAGGGTTGAGCAAACATTTAAGATTTATTTGGAACTTTATACATATTTTTTTCCAATTGAATGACTTCCGGAAAGATGTACTAAAATTATGCTTTTGTCCGATTGGCATGGCCCCACTTGCGAGTGAAGTAAGAGGATGCTTCTCTCTCGACCAAATAAAAAACAATGTCCCACGCGTCTTTGAACCATGGTTCAAAATCTCGGTCTCGGCCGCGGTATCGGCCGGGCCGAAAAACCGATATGATATCGGTATCGGTCGTGGAATATCGGTCCGTCGCGGTCATCGCGGTATGAAGTTTTTTTTAATCCAAAAAAATTCGCAAAAATATCCAAAAAATCCAGAATATTAGAAAATGCTGGAAAACAAAATTTGTTTCCATTAATAACAGCAATAAATCAAAATGTCGGTCACCTTAAGTTATGAGTCCTATCTGTGTCGCAATTCACTGTCTTTTTCAGTATTTCATATAATGCAAACATTATTGATGCTCATGATCAATTTATTAGTTTAAAATCATTTTCAAAAATCCTAAATATATAAATATAGCATAAAAGTATGTAGATCAATCATTTACACATCATACAATGATCATGAATCATTAAAAGAACCTATTTATGATGAAATCCCCAAAAAATGATATATTATAATTCAAATATTAAAAAATCCGAAAATAAAATAATTAAAATAAAAATCTAAATCATGTTTATAACTATGAGTAGATGTAGATCTATTATCTACACACTATTAATAAGCCTTTGGTATCACAAATATTCTAACAAGTAATAACAATTAATTTTTGGAATTTTTTTTTTAATAAAATCATTTTCCAAATCCTAAATATATAGATCTAACATGAAAGTATGTAGATCAATCATTTACACATCATACAATGATCATGAATCATTAAAACAACATATTTATGATGAAATCCCCCAAAAATGATATATTATAATTGAAATATTAAAAAATCCGAAAATAAAATAATTAAAATAAAAATCTAAATCATGTTTATGACTACGAGTAGATGTAGATCTATCATCTACACACTATTAATAAGCCATTAAGCCTTTGGTATCACAAATATCCAAACAAGTAACAACAATTATTTTTTGGAAAATAAAAATTAATAAAATCATTTTCAAAATCCTAAATATATAGATCTAACATAAAAGTATGTAGATTAATTATTTACACACCATACAATGATCATGAATCATTAAAAGAACATATTTATGATGAAATCACCAAAAAATGATATATTATAATTCAAATATTAAAAAATACGAAAAAAAAAAAATTTGAAAAAAAAGTTCAAAATCATGTGTATGAGTAGATCTAGCATGAAAGTATGTAGATCTAACTTCTAAATGAAGAAAACAACACAAGTGACAAACCTCTATGCTTCATCTAAAAAAAAAAAAACAGAATAAAATGCTTTAAGTTGATTTTCTCTGACCTTAGATAATATTTTCTTCAAAAAATAGAAGTGAGATTTGAAAATATGCAAGAGAGAAGTGTGATGAAGTAAGGCTGTTGCTATGAGTAGTAAGGAGATGAAAAGAGAGGAGAAGAAGATGAAGATGGGGGAAAATGAAAAAATTAGGGTTTTCACCCTTTTTGACATATCTCGGCTTTCAAAATATCGGCTGAGATATCAGTTCCATCGAGATGACCAAAATCTTGGCCGATATGGCTAAGATTTTGGCGATTTTTACCGATACCGATATCTCAATGAGATATCAGTTCGGTATCAGCCGATACCAGTTTATATTGGCCGATTTTTTAATCCATGCTTTGAACCCTTCCCTTCCCTACTGTTGTCGCTCAAATTCAATTTTGTGGTTTCAAGTATCAAGATGTCTCACACGTCAAAAGAACCACGTTGTCTTTGACCCGTAACTAGTGCAATAGGCATATGCCCACTGTTGGCCATGATAATAAAATATTTAGAATTTTAAATAAAAATATTTAAAAATATTTAAATAATTTATAAATAAATAGTAACATATAATTCATAATTAAAATATAATTAAAATTTAGAGGAATTTACGGAAAAAAAAACCCATAGATGGACACTACACAGGTAAGGGCCCAGTAAACTCTTATAAACAAAAGGTCTCCCTTTGGCTCCTTTCGTCCTCTTTTTTTTTTTTTGGATGGCCGTATCTACTAAAAGGCTAACATGCCATTTTTCCCTTGCCTATCGACCAGCCCTGCATTCCTCCTTTCCCTTTCCCCTTGTTGTTGTCGACACCCCCTCCCCGGAGGTCCCAGCCAGAGTAGCTTTTGGTGCCATTTTTCTAAAGGTGGTTCACATGGATGTACGTCTTTCTCTCTCTTTTTTATGATGGGTTGTGGGCTCTGGGATTTGGGTTGTTCTTATTTTTGTTGTTTTGATTTTGACGTCTTGACATTTTTGAGGGGTTGCGCTATGTTTTGTATTCTCTTCGTTTGATGATGGACTGTTTATTCTTACTTTTTCAATTTTAGCTAGTTAAAATAACGACATCAATTTTGGATTTAGGTTATGTAAATGGATCTCAGTACTACTATTTTCTACTTTCTCTGCATTTTATGAATCATGTTATTTTTGTGGGTTTTATTGTTTTGTTGAGTTCCTTCTTTCTTAATTTTTTGGCTTCTAGGCAAATAACATCATTATAACTCTCTCACAATTGTATGTAGTGATGGTGGGATATATGTTGTGGGCGTGTTGATTTTAGATCACTGAGATTCGTAGCTCATGTTTTAGGGTAGATAATGCAATATAAAAGATATTCGGAATTCTCCAGAGTGCAGTTGCAGGAAAGAGACAAAACACGATAAAGAATGAAAAATAAAAAAGTAGACTTGTACAGGAAATTAGGCAATTTCTCTTTAAAAGAGTTTACTAGGTTCATTTTTGCGTAGCATCCTTCTTTGGGGTTTTCTTTTTTGTAAATTCCACTAAAATTTAACTTCAAAAATCAAAATTTTAAAGGAAAAAATAAGTAAAATTATCTAATATTGCATGATATTGTAAGAATGACTTAATTACGTAGAATAACGAGTCAAAGAAAATGAAAAAGTTAAGAGAATAATTATGAATAATCTAACATGTGATGAAGAAGGAAACATATAAAAGAATAATTAATTTGAATAGTTGATAGTACGAAATGAAGACTATATATATCTATTACTTGGTCCAACATCATAAATTTATGTATTTCATTGCTTCTTTGATTCAGCATATTTATTATTTAGTTAAATTAGTAAATGTAAACGATAATAATTTTTCTTGATAAATATGGAAACTCATGAGAGAAATTATAGGGATCTGATAGATTTTAGAGAAATATTAAAATAAAGAGTAGAAATTTTAGGACCTTGATTATTTCTCTTTAATTTCTTTAAAAAATTTGGTTTTTACTTGAAAACGACATTTGCGTCGTTACCAAATATTTCAAGGGTCGTTTGATAGGAAGGAGATATTGGGCTTGATAGCAACATAGGTTTTGAACGGTTGAGATTGACCAGCTTAAAGGTGACAGATACCATTTGTATGTTGAAGGGCTGAGATGTAAAGGATCACTAGAAAGGACAATTAGTTCCTACATGCGAACCAAATGTAAAGCTCCCCTCTGCGAGGGCCCACCTTTGATCCCATATGCAGCTAATTTTACACTCTTATCTAACATGATTTCGTACTCTTGGGCCTATTCACGTAATTTGGATCAAACTATAAACAATTCTATGGTTTTAAGAAAACATAATAAGGGTCTTAAAAGCATTGGCTAGAATGATTTGAGGCTGCTGATCTTTTGCATTACCACCCCTATTTATGAGGAGACCTTTCCATCTATCCCACTCTCTTCCATAGGAATCCATTCAATCGGGCCTTACGGTATGGGCCACGGTATGCCATCTGCTTGAAGATGAAGATCTTTCAAAAAAAGCCTCTTTAAAAAAAAATCTGATCTTTCAAAAAAGAGAAGATTTTTTTCCACCATAGAACATGTGGTGACGCTACAAGATATGATTTTTTTCACCCATTCGGCCACAATATATATATATATATATATTTTTTTTTTTCACCAGAGAACATGATTTTTATTTTTCCTTTTTTTTTTTGTTTTCCTTGTTTAAGGGCGAGGAGTACTCTTGTAATTAAGGATTTATTGTATATTATTGACTCTTTAAATGGACTATCAATTTCAGCTTTATCCTAAAGATTGAAGACATTCTACAGTGGATTGAATAAACACAGACATTAATTCATTATCATGATCATCAAGAACTAGAAGAGATCAACTGCCTTTTCCCCTTTGTTTTGGAGTGAGTTTTTCTTTTCTTTGCTTCTTTTTTTTCTTTCTTGTTTTGGTATGCAACCAAGGAGCACCCAACTGCAACCCATCGCTGTAGGTGAGAAAAAAAAATGAAAGAAACGCCAGAAGTTCTCACATCATAATAAGTAACGAAATAAATTGTATCCAGGATTGAGATGATAACATACCTGATGCTTGGCAGTTGGAAGATTGAACAAGATAAAAGACTTGAGATTCTTCAGCAGATGGGTGGTGATTTCCTCTTGTTCTGTGCGTTATACAAGGACACTGAGAGATTGCTCATACAGCTAGAAGCCCATGCAACTACTAGTCTTGGGTCAATGCAAAGGTGACAGTGACCATTGGAATCTTGAAGGGCTGAGATGTATTGATCACAAACAACAAAGGACAATTTGCTCAAACGAGGGGACTGCATGTACAGCTCGGCGCTCTATGAGAGCCACTTGGGCCCATATTTGATTAGTGCATCTCCCTTCACATAATCATCCCCCGTGATCTTGCACCTATCTAATTCCATGCTCAAGGTGCCCTTGCTTACCACCATTGGATTAAATTTTTAAAAAGTGTATGGCTGAAAGGCCATTGAAATTTAGAGTGTTAAATCAAGGGACTAGAAAAATTAAATGAGACTGATTTTGTACATGACCCTTATTCGTAAAGAAACATTTCCATCTATGCTGCTTCAAAAATTTAGAAATACATTCAAGTGGACCCCACTAGCTGAACCATATATCCTGGCATATCAGTAGTCCGCCAATTCTATGATAGATTACCCTTTTTGTATAAGAGAGAAAGGTCGATGTGGGGTCCATTCCATATTCCATAATGCAAGGGAAAAAACCGGGAAAATCATTAAAGTATGAGAAAGAACCTTATCTTTCGAAAAAAAAATAATTAAAATCAAGATTATAAATTGACCGTTTCATTTTAGGTGGTGCCCACTTGCCAACCCATTGTTAGCTCAATGGTGACATAGCTAAAAAAAATGGGGAGAGGGTTCGATCCCTTGACATAGCTAATGGTTATAGAATCTAACAGTACTGTGTGTGTGAGAGGGTGTTTAAGTTCTATACCAGAGGGACTGGAGTAGTACATGTACTTTATACCACAAATGGTTAAAAATGAGTATCAAAGATAAAATTTTAAAAATAAGCATTAAATAATATTTAATTTTATTAAAATAGAGGAAGATGGAAAATGAAGAACTAAGGAGATAGCTAGTTACTCGTTTGCCATTTATTTTCCTTTGATCCTATTTTCATCAAAGAAAAAGCTATTTATAAATACTCGTTTTTTAAAATAAACTTATGATTTTCTTCTTCTTTTTTTTAAACTCCTGATGGCATAAATCTTTTGCATTCGATTTCTGTATATTTTAATGTAAACAAATAGGACCTTAAGCATTTTGGATCGAGATGTATTTAGTGATGGAAGTTCAGTGGTATTCTCAAGCAATCAAAATTCGTAAGATTTGGACCAAATGGAAAACGAATTATTCAAAAACCCCATAGTTTTTCGTAGAAAGGTCTTCTTTCTTGAAGAGTCTCCATTTAATTGACTGATTCTCTTCATCCGAGTTGGAATGGGAATCTTTAATGCCACAATTTGCATGAGTTACGTCTCATTGAGATTTTATCACTAGGAAATAACATTTGTTGGCCCCATGCAAGGGCGTACCCGGGTGCAAGCTGGTGTCGGGGCTGAAAATAGTTAAAAAATAATAATTAATATGCATTTTTTTTTTACATTTGGCCCTTTCCTTAATATTTCTTTTACATAAAACGCCCCAATTTGAATTTTCTGAATTCACCCTTTGGCCCCAGTCCCCATGCTTGGCATGTAGGGTCACTAGACATCCAACATAAAGGCCCTGCAAAAAACTTGGATGGCAGTAATTTTGTGACTATTCAACAAGGCAGAGGATTTTCATTTATTAAACACTATCACCTTGATAAGAAGGGAGTGTTCAACCCTCCCCTTGTGAATCAAACTCAGCGGTCCCATTCCCTGCCCTCCATCTCCATGACACTGGATCCCACTGAATTAAAAACAGGCCTCTTGAAGAACGTCAAGATTTGAAATTCCAACTTGCAGAAACCTTGTAGGTGAAAATGCCTCTACTACAATTGTATTCCGCATCCAAGGTCGATATGTTCAATGGTGATGTTCCGGATACATCTTGATTTCGGAATGGGATCCCCTATTTGGACCAAATAGAGAAACCCTATTTGAACCAATCAATTGGTGACACATGAGAAGAGATGTCAAATCCCATCTCCGCCTTAATGAATAAGAAAAAAATTATCTCCCCATGTGGCACCACCCTGTTTTGACCAAACAGGGAATCCGTTTCCATTGATTTCTTGTACTGGTACTATATATGTTTTTACCCATTGATTAATGTAAATACTTGTTTGTCTCTGATTAATGTAAATACTTGTTTGTCTCTTCTTAGCCAGGTGTGTACAGTCTGCTAGCATTCTAAAAACATTATCTATTTGCCTTGTGCTTTTAGATATTGGCCCATCTGTGTAGGTATGTTAGCTAGTTTTGATCATTATGGAGCTTAACAGAAAGTTCCATATGGGTCCTTTTTTGTAATCCAATGGTGGCATAGGCCTTCACCTGTATGGCATAGGCCTCTCAAAATCTATACATTTAGGACCACACAAGATGTATTGTCACTCTATTCTTTTATGTACGTATTCCACTAAATTACTTGAAAGGCAACAATCTGTCCAAAGGCAAGCAATCTTTTGCACTTCAGTAAATCACACCTTTTACAGAGAGGCTCCACACTCCAAATGGTGGGTGCTTTGAAAATCTCATAGATTGAAAGGTCTTAGCAATCCTTTTTTTTTTTTTTTTTTTCTTTTAGACCATTCTTCTCCATCAAAATATTGTGAGCCAAAAATTAAGGTATGGAGTCAAATCTAAACGATATTTTGATAGGAAAAGGAACAAAGACTGGTTGAAATTGAAAGCCGTCTAAAAGATGTTTTAGGGCTCACTCATCTTCACTTGGTTCCACTGAAAGGGCAGTTAGATCATCATTGCCTGGCACCTGTTTGGCATTGGCCTCTGCTGAGAATCTATACATGTAGCAATACACAAGGTGTACTGTTACTCTAATAAGAAATGATCCAATGTTGCGGCTACTATGGTGCTGATGGCAGCTAGGACCAGATTTAACATGTGGAGGATCCACCATCGTTGATTAACTTGTTCATATCACAAACCTCTCTATGCATGCATCGAAACTTACACAAATTTCATTCCCTGCCCAAACAATTAACATAACCAATAACCAACTATTCAGCCAAAACATTTAATTAACCTGGGTAAGTCTCTATCAACATGATAAAGCAGGATAGCTTTGGATTTTGGTTTTGAATAAGTGCTGTCCTAGTTTCTTGTATTTACAAATATGATACTGTGATTTCAGTATTTAGTCACATGCCCTTAACTTTCCTTTTTAGAGGAATTTACAAGAAAAACCCCCGTAGGACCTCATACGTCATCCCAGGACCCGTATCATGTTGGACACAGGAGGGGTCCTCATGCGGCCCTTTTTATTATTATTTTTTATCGTTTTGCGATATGGTCGAAATCACTATCTCTGATGGTCGATATTGACCATTCTGTCTGTCAGATTTTTTTTCAACATATAATTGTCTTATTTATTGAACACAACAGAATGATCGAGATCGACCATATCGCGAAAAAATAAAAATAAAAGGATGAATCTGCAGGTCCACCTGCAGATCCTCCGCCCTCGCCTCTTCTCACTCCCCTTGGGTTTGCAAGGCCTTGGCCCCCATCCCCTCCCTCCCCCACTACCTCCAGGCCCTGCTCTCTTTCTTATTTCTGCCTACAACCTCGCCTCCGTCTCCCCTTTCCTCTGCTCCCTCCTCCTCTCCCTCCATGGTGATCCTCCCTCCTCCAACGAAGACGACCCTATGCTTGCCTCCCTCCATTCCTTCGTGTCCTCCCTTTCCCTGCCTCCCTGACCCTATCCACCGCATCCATAGCTCTGGAGCAGCACCAACAACCAAGAGAGAAAAACTCAATTTCTATTTTGGTTCTGCAAATCGAAAGCAACCACCATAAAATGGTCTATATCAACATATCGCTAAATGATTATATATATATATATATATATATATATATATATATATATATATATAAAGGAGGACCCCTCTCGTCTATACAGTGCTTTTGGGGCCTCATCAGTGGTATAGGGTCCTATGGGGCTTTCACCAGTAAAATCCTCTTCTTTTTATTTTAATACTTTCTATATCCCCAAGAAGCAACTAAAGTTAGTATTGGGCTGAATTTTTTTGAAAATGACAATTTGCTCAGATGGCCTGAGATCAACATAGGTATAGGACGGCTGAGATTGACCGGCTTAAAGGAGATAGGTACCATTTCTATATTGAAGGGCTAAGATGTAAGGATCTCTAGTCACCAATAGAAATGACAATTTGCTCCACTGAGGGCCATCTTTGTCACTGTAGGCTGTAGCTACTTACACACTCTTAAGTCTTATCCCACATGCATGACCTAGCAGCTAGGACCGTGCCTAATTTCATAGCGATGGGACCACTACTCACTACTGTTGGATCAGACTTCAAAAAATTGTATGGTCAAATAGCCATTAAAATTTAAGGTTATTAAAAGCAAGGGTTAGGATAATATGATGTGGCTGATTTTTGCATTTTGAGGGTATTAAAAGCAAGGATTAGGATAATATGATGTAGCTGATTTTTGCATAGCCCCATCCATAACCCTTTCCATCTATCCCACTGATGTTGCTGATTTTTGCATAACCCTTTGGTCCCTTTCCATCTATCCCACCCCCTCGCAGCAGTCAATTTAAGCAGGCCCTGCGGTGTGCTATCCGCTTGGAGGTGAAGATTTTTTCTCCACAAGAGAACATGTGGTGTCGGCCACAAAATATCGATAAGAAAAAAGTAGATGTGTTGCCATTCCGTACTTAATGATGAGACGAACATAGTAGAATCTTTAAAATATATGAAAAAGCCTTTTCTTCTTTTACTGGAAAAATGTCTCTATCAGTAGGACTTACGCGACTCATGATAACCGTGAAAGTTTATTGGATGAAAATATAAGTTTAAGATACAATGCATTGAAAACTTAGTGCTTGCTACTCACATATTTGGGAATCTATCACGGGCCATATATAATGATAATCTAAACCATTTAAAATGAATGTCAACCCATCCAATGATATATACTAAAATTTTACTTCAATAGACGTCGATCTCACCATTCGATTGAGCACATCAATTTGATTTGGGAATTGATGTTTAATTTGGAAATTATTTGGTCACTTGAACTCTCAATCTTGCATCTTGGATTCCTTAATCCTAATCTAGGAGCGGTGATTGTGGACTGAACCGGCCTGAGTCAGACCCGATCTAGCCCACTTTGAACTGAGCTTGAGCCTTAGATTTTGGCACGTGGGCAAGTTTTAGATTTAGTGATTGAGAGCCTAAACTGCCGGCCTGGCCTGAATAAAATATATAATTTAGGAAAAAATTAGCCCTTTTAGAAACGAACCCAAAACCCAAAAATTCTACCTGGGCTCTAGCTTAACCTTCTTCATGCGGGTTGAGTTTTTGCCGGGCTTGGATATTGGACAGCGTGCCCAAACTCGGGCCATGAACACCCCTATTATCAACCTTTCGTTTAAAATTTTGTCATTGGTTGAACTTGTGAAGTCATTTATGGAGAGGGCTACCTCATATGGATCCAACAAATTTAATGGGGCCCATTGATAGGATTTATCACTTAGAAATGGATCTTAGAAATTTTGGGGATCCGTATGTGAGAAATTGTAATGGAAACAAAAGTCTAATTAGTTTGGATGGAGTTTGATTTCTGTAGGAGCTATATCATTGGTCTGAACTATTAGTTACCTTTACCAACTATGCTATTTTATTTCATATAATAAAAATTATATATATTGGTGATAGCTGGGGGTCATCATGCTAGGTCGCACCTAAGACGGTGAAGGCTTGCTCTCACAGGAACATTTCTCTCATCAGCCGTGCTACACAGCCCGACGTCCTTGGGATCCAACGGTCCTCATGGGGGACCGGGCCCGAATTCGGTCCCCCAATCGGGCTGTGTGGACTTTCCCTGCTCTCACACACACATATAAAGACAGATGGAGCGGTGTTATAAGGGGAGCAGATGGACTCATTTGAAGTAAGTCCGACCTGAGCCCAGTCCACTTTGGGCCAAGCCTGAGGCTTAGGTTTTATTATATGGGCCGGGATTGGATTCATTAGAAGAAAGCCCGAAGTCCATCCCGCCCGAATGAGAGACACCTTTGAAGCAAAAACCAAGCTTTTTTAAACCAGAATGAGTCGAACACTGGCACTTCCACACCCTATTGGCTAAGCTTGAACTTGGAATAGTTTATTGAACCTTTTTTTAAAACTAAAACTAATCCACTCAGGCTCAGGCTAAACCTATTTTAGATGTGTCAGGCATGTAAGTCGGCCTAGGGTTGGAATTGGGCTTATAGCTTAAAATTTGGGGTGGAAATTTAAAAGCACGCAATCCAATTTTATGTTTTGGCCCATATGTTTGTTAAGTATTGGGGAATTTAACATTGCTTGAAGGGACTACTTCTAAGTACTTCATAGCGATGTTTTTTGTGAGGCGGGACCCAATAAAATTCACAAGGTTTCCACCTTTAGCGACGTTCTTGATGCATGCTCTTGCAAGAGCAAGTCCGTAAGAGAAAAAATTTTCTACCTAGAGTGCCAAGTCTTTTTTCTTCTTCTTAAACTTGAACCCTTATTCAATAGTATTGCATCTAATCTTTATTTATTTTAATTTTAATTTTTTATTAAAAAATCTACTGTGCTCTCAGCTACGGTGCTAGTCTAAAGTGATATTGGATCCAATCCATCTGCATCTAATGATGGAGTTTGGTGGGATCCAACAATTGACATGTAACCGGTAAAAAGAATGAATAATCTAAAGTGTATTGGATCCCGTCCAGTCTCTACTGAGTAATGACACAAGTTTGGTGGGATCCTCAAGCAACTAAACGTGGAATTGGAAGTTGCCAAGTTCCAAAAATAAATTGTAAAAGAATTTCCAGCAACCAAATTCTATTGGGAAATTATAGAAAAAAAACAGTCCTGGGATAACATTTACATTTTACAATAATATGACTTTAGTTCTAGTGGTGGACTGCTCAATAATATTATGTCTTTTGTCCAATTGGCATGGATTAATATGACTATCTAAGTCAGTAATAATAATAAATAAATAAATAAAGATGTCCCCACGCATCTTTGACCTGAACAAAATATAACAAGATGATTTTATATAAGTAGTGAGATGTATGTGCGCGGCACATAGATGTTATTGAGAGCCTCCGTATTAAAAGAGACATGTTTACTGTCATAAAAAAAAAATACAAATGTCTACTTCTTATTATACCTACTCGAGTTCATTATTGAACGGAACATAACTTCCATTCTATTGTGATGATCAAATACTTTCTACACCAATTATTTAGAAACGAAAGTAAAAACACAAAAATACAGGCCTTGTAAAAATCCCATCGTTCAAAGTTTCACATGTTTCTAGCGCTTAATTATATTCAACCTATAATTAAATGGCTCTCATAAGAAATTTAAAAGTTCCTATAAGGATTGATGAACATGACTGCTTGTGTCAAAACACCTTCCCCTTGGTAGAGCCTATAGAAGAATCTGTCATTTGACATGTTAATTCAATAACAATAGTTCCTAAACTAATTCAAAAGTTGTTTGAATAGGGAGTTCAAGCAAACACCTTGTATGGTCAAAGCAAGAAGCCCTTCCAAGCAAGGATTAACGACATCGCGAAGCCTTAATGCACAGAGGCCAATTGCAGAAACTATATTAACAATAAATCTTCAATCCGGTTCTTTAATGTAATCCTAGCAGAGCACTATAAAAATATGAGCATGAGTGTGTGTGGTGACCCATGCAATTAAATGACTTCATGTGATTGAAGAATGTAAAGGCAGAGGAATATAGTGTCAAGCAAATGAGCAATAAAAGAAAGAAATGCAGGACCAGATTAACAATATATGTGCTAATTAGAAACTTGACTACATAATCAAATAATTACATAACTAGCAAGAAAGGCCCGTGCCCCAAAAAAGCAATTGGTTCGTGAATCACACTTTTCTTATGAGAGCATTAAAAATTGTGAAAAAACGCCCATTCCCAACACGTGCAATAATTAAAAAAAATTATCAAACCAATAAAAAAATATCAAATGGATTTAGTCTGAAAAAAAGGTAAAAATAGAGATCATGTAACTATTATTCAAAGTTATGCAAATGATGGTAATTCAATGCAATTCTGTTGATCTAAAAGAAATTTTTTATCAATTAATGTCATTTAAGTTCTGCAGCATTAAAAGTTGATGCAATATTTTGTTCTTCCAATTCTCTATAAAAAGTACTTTTTCCAATGTTTGCAGTGGTCCCATTATTCTGCCCTTGCAATTCTGTAGATAAAATAATAGAATAATTTAGAAAAATGAAATGATGAAATTTAAATTTGATTCATTAAACTATCTGTTAATCCTTATTTATCTCTATCTATAATAAACAACTTATATCTCTAATCATATACACTCTATAGAGATCTATCAATTTAGCAATCTAACAATTATCTCTCTATCTTTCCTATTATCAATCTCTATAAGAACTAAGAAGCATGTCAGGCTCCACAATGCAACTATATACAGCTATTCTTTGCTTTTGGGTCGACCCATGTGAAGAAAAACAGCGTCTCCAATCTTGGACCCAGGACCTAGGTCCTGGAAATTGAAGCTCGATCATCCTCTCTTCTCTTTCTTCATTTTTGCACGTATAGCTCTTTCATCAAACTAAATCGTCATGGTCATGATTTATAAATAAAAAGAGTTTTCACTCCAATCTTACCTCTGACAATTGATCAATTAACGCTAAAAACCATCTAATATGTAGTATTTATGAATAAAAGCTATAGAATAATTTTAAAAACATTGTATTTACTGATTAGGTCAATAATAATCTGAGAATGTTTCCCTTATTAAACTTTTTATATTTTTAGTTAAGTTTGCTACAAAGTCTAAAAATAATTTTTAGTTTCTTTCTGTAACTAATCTAATGAAAAAAAATCATTTGTTAAATGAACAATGAGATACAAATCAAAACCAAAACTGAAACCTAAGGATCAAACCAATATAGAAAAATATCAATCATGCCCTACCAGAACATCAAACACATCTAGTTGGGCATCGAACGTGAGTAATTGATACTATCAAAACCACCAGATACATCCGGAATAACACGAATGCAAGAAATATATTATCATTTTTGGGTCCACGTTGTATAAACTTGAAAAGGAGTAGGTTATTATAGCAGTACGTTAAAGCCCGTGCTAACATTTTAAATCATTTTAAAAATAATATGTTTTTCTTTCCTTTATTACTTCACAGGTGGTTCTGTCCAATAATCAGTAACATCAAATTTCTCTTCTACCGTAGAATCACTAACATGGAATCAAAATCGAGAGTTAAAAATAGAAAAAAAAAAGAGAGAATAATTTAATCAATATTAGAACATAATTGCACTTTCATAATAAAGAATAAAAAAGTCCCCAAATGCTACATATCGAGATGAACTTGCACTATTAATTTTCGACCGCCAATTTGCATGATCAATCCGATGGCCTCTCAGTTGGATTGGCTTTTTGAGCGGCTGAGATTTGTCACAGGGTGAGGCCAGGTTGTTCCATGCAGGGGTGGTGATGAGTTAGGCCAGGTTGAGCACATGTGAGATTTATTGGGGTTGGCATCTCATAATGCAATTACTTGGGCTCGGTCAGGTTTAGGTTAGTCAAGCATCACCACCACCCGTCCCTGGGTGGTTTGGGTAATTCACATGTAAAGTGAATTACCCAAAGTATTAAATATTGTACTATTGGATATACAGATTCTAGACCCACTGGACCCAATCCTGGACCACCTTTATATGAGTGGGGCTCACCTTTCCATTACTTAACTATGTATTTTTTTTTAAAGAGAAGATCTAATAATCAAACAAGAAAACACAAGCAACGGCCAAAAAGAAGGCAAACACTAGCCCCACCATCCTAAAAACCGCCCATAGAAATTAACTCAAGTGATAGGGGTCCTAAGCCTACTGAAAGATGAGACCTGCTTGACTCCATTTGGCAAGATGGTGGGCCTCCATATTAAGTTTTCTAGGAATGTAAAAAGTTTTTACACACTAAAAAAAATATCTGCAAGTCTGGATATCTCTGATGACTGTGTGGATCCTCCAATAAGAAACTCCTCTAAAGCTTTTACAATTTCCAAAGCATCCATGAACAAAATAATTCTCGAAAGCCCACATCCTCTTACCGCCTTTAGTGCGAAAAGGTTGACCTCATTTCAGCCTCTTTAGCGGAGAAGGTTCTTATTCCTTGGCGGCACCTACAGCAACAAGAGAACCATTATGAAACACTGCAAAACCAAATGTTGACTGACCAGAAGAGGGGTTATAAGCTCCGTCGCTAAACAAAATAGTTACATTCTCAAAATCTCATTCCCCATATTGAGAAAGATGGGTTAGAGCATGAGACATAGATATTCATCCATAGATGGGTGGCTATCCATTTTGGGTTGAATAATCATACTATTAGCAAGTGAAATAGCCCACATCAGACTTGGAGATCTGGCTTTGAATACATATTCGTTTCTCATCCTCCATATAGCCCATGATATGGCTATGGAAAAAGCTTGAGATTCTAGATCAGTGAGCGAATGTTGTCCTACAAGCCCATCCTTGGACCACCATTTCCACCACTCATCTATATTATTATGAGAGGACTTGTCGGCCAAAGCACCAAAGTGTGATCCAAACCAAACAGCTCAAGCGAATTCACACTGTAACATGATGTGCTCCACGGACTCCTTTTTATTCTTACAAAGAGGGCAATTAGAAGGGAAATTGGGGTCCCCAATTCTTTATTTCAGAGTGGATCTCACTGGAATTGCTTTCTTTAGACATTTCCATCCAACCAATAAAACTCATGAAGTGAGGGGACGCTTCTAGTAAGATTTCCAACTTATATTTGGGTCTCTGTAATTAAACCTCCTTTTAAGGATGTATTTATAAGCTGATTTAGTAGAAAGATCTCCATTATCAGTAGCGGTCCATATTCTCCTATCCTCCTCCTTAGAATGAGAGAGGAGTATTTTTAAGATATCCTCCGTGTCTCTCTTTTCACTAAAGATGTTGTTGATCTTATGAAGATCCCAATTCCGATTGGAGTTCCAAAGATCCTTAACCATCAAGTCCGGTCTATTAACAGGAGAGAAGGGTTTCCTTAGGCCTTCCGCACAAGGAATCTAATTACATTTCCACACTAATATCTTATTCTCATTTACAATAATCTATCCAATATTATCATTAAAAAAACTCAAGCTTTCAACAAAACCTTTCCAAAACCATGAATTCCTCCCCCTCCTTGAAGCCTCCCATATGTCTTTACTTGTGCAATATTTAGCTTTTAATATTTTAGTACAAAGAAGATCTGGTTTAGTTAGATAATTCCAACATGTTTTAGCCAGAAGAGCTATGTTGTTGATGTCAGATTTCCTAATACCCAAACCCCCCTCTTCTATAGGTCTACATAATTCTTTCCATTTGAGTTTTGTACAAATTTATATGAGTTCTGAAAAAAATCTCTCTGAGTTCTAGACAAACCTATCTGAGTTTTTGGCTAATTTATCTGAGTTCTGAATCAAATTTATCTGAGTTCTGGACAAATCTAACAAAGTTTTTAGCAAATTTATTTCAGTTTTTAGCAAATTTTTCTGAAATTTGAAAATTTTGTTTATCTTAGTTTTGGCAAATGTATTTATATTTTTTTAAATTTATTTGTATTTTTTAATTTTATTTACGTCTTTTGAAATTTATTTGGGTCTTTTGAAATTTATTTACATTTTTTGAAATTTATTTGAATCTTTTGAAATTTATTTATATTTTTTAAAATTTATTTGGATCTTCTGAAATTTATTTTAGTCTTTTTAAATTGATTTTCATCATTTGAAATTTATTTATATTTTTTGAAATTTATTTGGATCTTTTTAAATTTATTTGCGTCTTTTTAAATTTCTCTGCGTTCTTTTGAAATTTATTGCATTTTTTGAAATTATTCCATTTTTTTAAACTTATTTTCTTTCTTTCCAATTTATTTGTGTTTTTTTAATTTTATTTAAGTATTTTGAAATTTATTTATATTTTTTGAAATTTATTTGGATCTTTTGAAATTTATTTGGCTAATTAAATGGTAGTTGACCATTATTAATGGCATATCCCACTAATCGTAAGATATGATTTTGAATAGTGGAATATGATTTTGAAGAAAATGGTAAATTAGACATTTTAGGTCTTCAAATTTGAAAAAATAACCTACTACACTATGAAAAAAGACTGTGTACTATTTGCTTTAAAGTCATGTTTTGAGGGACTTCCGACTAAAGCTCCATTATTTTTTTGAGGGCCTTCCTTATCTTGGTTGTCGCCTCCCATTGAGTAGGATTGCTTGTACTAAAATGGGAAACAAAGGAGAGAGTTAATTGCTCCATTTAACGTTATGATTTTGTTGATTTGCATGGCAGGCTAAGCATCAAAAGATTGGGGAAAAACCACGTCTTTCAGTTTCTACATTTGTGCAGGTAAGAGATTCTCATCAAGGGAAAATAGTAGTAATATGTTTTGAGTTAACATAACTAGTGCTTTTGCAGTTTGTTGATGTTACCTCAAAGCCTAGTTGGTCTTTTAGCCATAACTATGTTCTTTTTACTTCTGTTACCAGTTGTATTTGACACTGTTAGTTCTATTTGTATTCATCATTAATTATTGAATGGTTTAATTTTTGAGGAGCAGACCAGTGTATTCTCTTGTAGAAATCTTTGGTTGGATATGTACCACAAGATTATACTCCTTTGCATCTAAATTCCCTAGTTGCTATAGCTTGCTGATGAGAACATTTTTACTTGAAGAGAAAAAGTTGTTTCTTGGGGAGTCAGTGGTGAGAAGTAATCTAGAAGAAATACTTTTTACATTGTCCCTATAGCAAGGACTTCATAGGGATCCTGAGAGATGCATATTTACCTACCTCTTCCTGCTTACCTGTCATTTTGTGAGGGGTGGAATGTGATTATACTGGTATGGGTCATCTCATTTTTCGTTGAACAACTGAAAACAAGTGATGAAGTATCTGATCAGTATGGTTCACAGAAAGTTTAGCCTCCCATGACAATCAGTTGGTCAAGCAAAAAGGCAACACACAGGGATGAAACCTATCGAATTTGGGACAGAGGTTATAGGGTAGCTGGAAGCCTGGAACAATCCCAAATTATCAATAGGAGATCCGGATCTGGACTCTTACCTGATTGTGCCCAGTTTACAGAACCTTTACCAGATTTGAATTTGAATGAAATTACACCCAGACAAGCACACAGAACTGAACAAAGGTGGACCCTGGCATGAATCGAAGGCTAAACACTTATATAATATACTTAATATACATATAATGCACTGTCATGACATCGGGCATTTGGTTCTTGGGGATGAAATCCATGTACCAAATGCCCCCAAACTTGGACCAATTTTTTTTTCAAGGTCTGTGCAGTACTAGCATAAAATCTGCTTGCAATTAGGTTAAACCTTGTCACTTATTTGAGCGTGCAGTGTAGAACTCTATAGCAATTAGCAACCACTTCAGATTTTGCAGGGCAATCAGCAGGATTTAGACTTTTTAATTTGTTTCAATTCAGCCGAAATAGCTGAGTGTTCATTTATGTATGGAATCCAAAATGAAATGAACTATTAATTAGTGATGCAATGCGATCCAAGAAAAAGAGGCCCTACTAATGGGCCCCACCAAGGAACACTACAATGATTTGCTTTCTTTAACTAGTTTAGTAATTTTAGTAATTTGATGTAATCTCTGATTTGACTTAATCAGAGAGTAGTGATTTGATTTAGTTAGAGATTTTAGGGAGTGATTTTATGAATCACTGAATAATTATAGTTTCCTCATTAGACCGTTCCTCGTTCGTCTGTTATAAATAGAGAGGGATGTTTGATTGTAAGCATGCTATATTGATAATAAAATTGAGAAGTATTCTCATGAGTTCCTTTTGGGTATTCTCTCCTAATTGGCCTTTGGGCTTGAGTAAGAAGACTTGATATCACCTTCAGAGGTGTAGATCTTCAACGAGTTCGTGACTGGGCTGCACTAATTAGTTGGCGATGATTTGGTCTGTTTCATGATAAACAAATTGAAACAATTGAAGCCAATACATTGCTTTAAAAAGGCGCTTTCATGGTTTTTTTAAGATCATTTCTTCCTATTGTTTGCACTTCATATAAATTTTTATTTTTTCCACTGCATGTTTCAAAACAAAACACTGGATTAACAAAAATACAAAGTATTCCATTTTAGAGGCAAACCATTATGGCCTCCATAGCGAAATCGACAACTATTGTTTGTATAACAATCTCTGATTGTCTTTCAAATTAGCACCCTTTCAGCAACAATCATTTGAAAAATAATAGAAAAGGAGGGAAGTTAAAGAGAAGACATGTAGCACAGTTGGAAGGTGCTTATTGTCGAAACCACAAAGTTGTGATTTGACTTTTGAGGCATGTTACCAAGTAAAAAAATGATAAAAGAAATAGAAAGAAGATTGAATGAAGGAGATGATGATGATGGAAGCAAGAAATGAATGCTCAATTTAAGAAAGGTGAAAATAATGGCCATATCAAAAGAGAATAAAAAAATGTTTTGATGGAAAGCAAAATGGATGCTGGACCATGGTATCACATTGTATCGACCATTTATAAGATTGCCCATCATGGTCTCCTTTGAGTCCTTACTGCTCAAACCGAAGAGGGTTCAATTTTGAGGTCGGGTCAAGTCCATGGTTATTGTTCCCTGTACCTAGACCCAGACTAAGTCATATATATGGTAATGGGAGATAGACCCAGCTCCAATTGACCCATGTGGACCCAGACTAACTCCAGGCATGTCTCGAAGCCCAAGCATTGTGTATGAAATATAAGAGCAGGTCATCCATGCTCATTGAATCACTTGGTCTAAGAGGCCCACCTGCAAGCATACAATCAAGGTGGGCAGGGGTATGAAAGTTCTCCTTTTGACAATGGTAAGCATTTGATATGGGAAGTACACTTCTCAGCAGGGTTGGATAAAAAATGGGTCTAGTTGACCATAGGTTTCTATAGGTTGAGACCCAACTAGTGCCCCCCTACGGTTCCCCCCGTTTTAGAAATAGGTTAGGTACTCCCAACCTGCACTCAATGCAGGTCGGCCCAATCGGACCTGTACAAACTCCATCCGTGTCGGTTAACCCATTTTACACAGATGTACCCTCCAGAGGCTTGTCCCGCGTCTAATCCATGTCAAATTAGGTTCAAAATCAAGCTCCATTAAAAGCAGAAAAGCCCAATGCAAGTTCAGCTAATTCCACTAAATATAAACTATTCTTGGAATCAAAATAATAAATTACCAAGGCATATCCCGGCCCAAGCCTGACACGGGCTATAAAAAGTTAGGCCCGAGCCTGCCCATTTAATCAATCGGAACGGGCTGAACCGGGCTTTTCATCACTTTTGTGGGAATTAGAGGACTGATTAAATTAAATTACATCCATTTCTTACACAAGTCAGGCCGGGACGCGCCATGGGCTTGCTGTCACTTAATCCAAGGCCAGCCCAAAGTGGGCTAGGCCCGGATCAGGCTCGGGCTGGCCCAGCCCATGAGCACCCCTACAAAACCATTGAAGTGGTTTTAGAAATGCATGTCAACCGTAACCTGACCTGTTTAAATGGGTTATTTAATTTTTGCAGGTTGACCCAAACACAACTTGGTTACTAAGTCGAGTGATCCGGTTTTGCCACCCGTAGTTTTGAGGGGCCTCAAGGTTATTAACTCGTAGCTTGATTAAGTTTCGATGGGAAATTTTAATGATCAATCCAATGGCATCTCAATTGGATTGGCTTTTTTAGTGGCTGAGATTTATCACAGGGTGGGGCCAGGCTTTTCCATGCAGGGACGGTGATAAGTCAACCCAGGTTGAGCACTCTGTGGGATTTACTCGGGTTGGCATCGCATAATGCAATTAGTCGGGCTGGGTCACGTTCAGATGAGTCAAATATCGCCACCACCCGTCCCTGAAAGTATGATATATTGTACAATTGGATATATAGATTCTATACCCAATCGGACCCAATCCTAGACCACCTTTCCATGAGTGGGGCTCACCTTTCCATTACATAACTGTTGTTGCACCTTTGACACCGATTGTGATGAGGATATGATGTAAAATCTTGCTCCAGGTAGTGAAACGACCACCATTGGATTGACAAAATCTTGAAGTAGTGGGTAAAACACAGTGATCAATCTAGCCGTCGGCCTGTTGAAATTGACTTTTAATATTTTGATAAAAGTAAATATCGCGGGTGTTAGAGGTATATCAACAATGATTAGGATTCTCAAAAGGTGGGCCCCACTTGAAACTTTTAAGGGTCCAATTTGAAACTATCAACTAGCGTAAAAAGAGCTGGTTAAATTAGGTCTTAAGGTAAATAGCTCCCAATGTTTCCCAGGTCGTGTTTAATATTATTACTTGATCAAACTAGTCTGAAGCATTCATTGTATAGCTTGTGCCCATCATATTGGCCTTATGATATGCGCAAGGTTGAGTCCACTTGTGCTACCATCTATGGGCCACAGGGGTTTTACCCGGCTTCTTTCTGGGCCCGGAGGGAATAGTTCAATCCAAAGGATTGAGAACCCTCCGTTAGCCAAAAAAATAAAAAATAAAAAATAAATATATAAAAAATAGGGGCTGCAGGGCCAAAAAAGAGAATGGTTGGTTAAAGTTAACCTGCCTCATGTCCAAATCAAATTCGTGCATTTAAGGGCTACCTTTCGGAGATCTAAATTGTTCAAACAATGAGCCTCCTTATATTTGCGCAGGTAGGACCAGGGCCCATAAAAGAAATTACCGCTGGATTAGTGCTTTTTTTAATCCAAAATGTGAGATTAAATATCATAGTTGATAATTCTTAACATGGAAATCAAATTTCCTTAATCTTTGATTATTATTATTATTATTATTTAAAATTGATATTTTTACAGTTTTCTAATATATTCAAAGAAAATTCTTAAATTTGAAAAATACTCTGCTGCAGTACTGATTGTCTATGTTTCACATACAAATGCAATTCTATATTGTTCTTATCTGAGTCTTAACAAGTAGACAACTTGTGTGTTGACGGATTGAACTGAGCAATCCTAGTCTTTATCTTGCAAGCAATTCTAGAACGCTGTTGAAACAGATTTTGTATTGCCCAAGTACTTTGATTAATATCATGTTTGAGGCAAAGGGCAATTTAATCCAATGGTTTAGTTATGGAAAGGTGAGGCCCACATTGTATATAATTTGCTAGCTGTTTTTAATAATTTAGATTCCTCATGTTCTCTTAAACACACAAGTGATTAACTTCAAGAATAAGAGATATCAGTGAACCCATATGAGATGTGCCAACGCATCTCATGTCCTCTAAAAAGTGCACAGGCAATTCCTTTTCATCAAACTGGAAGATCACCTTCAAGTAATACTGTCATATCAATTATAACTTAATTTTGAAAATTTTGTATCCAACCATTGCAACTTAGACCATCTTATTCGGTGATCTTAACTCTCGAACTCGCAAGTATACTCTCTAGCTCAAAAATAAATGATGACGTCGAGAACAAACTTTCAAGCTTGCAACTGAATGATGTTTCAATTATTTTTGCATTCTAAATTGAGAAGACTGTTGAAAAGATCCATAATTTTGAAGCCAATTCTCATCAAATTGTAGTAACAGTAGAGTAAGTTCAAGACATTATTGCACTTGATAGAAGATACGAATTAATATGGGTTTGGGAGAACATCTATTCATTGTAATGAATTGTGCCGTGAATCTTTGTTCGGTTCTAGTCCTGTTTACCTCAAATGTTGGACACTTTAACAATGAAATATTGTTTTACATCTATGGAGCGTGTTTAAAGCTTATGATTGATCATTCAAACGTTAATTGAAACAAAACTTGCGAGCTCTCAATACTGATATCTTCAACTAGCGAAATATCTCTCTATGTAGTAATCAACACTTGGTTTGTAATTAAACTTTCAGAATATATCAGTCATATTCAATAACAGTATGGGAAATTGGTATACAAAGTACTCGTACAAATGGATAAGCCGAAGAATACAAGAATACATTTCCAAGGGGATTGCCTGCCATCCAGATTTGCACATTGAAGGACCATTTGATTAAAACAAATTAAAAATACAAAAAGTTTAAGCACGTCACACTATACACCATGACAGCTTCTGTGAGATCTTGTGTGCTAGTCACACTATACACCATGACAGCTTCTGTGACAGCTTCTGTGAGATCTTGTGTGCTAGACTACTTTTAGCATGGTCCCAAAGACGAAAGGCGTGGTCGCATATGCAACAACTGCTGACAAGGACACAGACGTCACAACTACCCACATGGTCCCAAGACGGCTTGTGCGCAATCTTGTGCAGCTTCAATTTCAGTGTCAAACAGTCAGATAAATGTACCTGCCAAGCATCACATTTGCAGCCATATCAAAAGGGTACAAAAGGGTTCATGAGGAAATTCAGGTTGCTGTCAAGTTCATTGCACCAGTAGGTGCTTTTACTCATTTACACCATTGCCTCAATGCATCATTGGACCCCCCATCAGTTGTACAAGGTACAAACTACAAACATGCTCTTATCATAAAATCAATAGACAAATTCCTTCACACATTCAATCCTCGATCTATTTTTTCTAGTTAATGGAATACAATGAAATATAGGAGCTATGTAGAAAGAATGGATAGATTGGAATGAGAAAACATAATTCATGTACCCAACCCCAATGTACTTGGGACAAAGCTATGATGATGGTTATAATAATGATGATGTAGTAGAAGAATATAGCTTCTATGGTGCCTTAATATTGACACAACATGAACTTCTCCACTCCCTTGAATTCATCACTCTTTCCTGTCCATGAGATGTTTTTTGTTTTATGTCCATTTGATCAGAATAGAATTTACCTTGCTTTTGTCAGCATTGTTTCCTATTTGCAGTTTTTTGGCTTCATTAGTTTTGACCTTACAAGTACCGGCACCATCATTGCCAAACCTACAACGTAAAATCAAAAGTTTTTTTGCATCTTCATATTTTCCAAAAAGAAAAATAAGAAATTCAATAGTTCTTGGTTGTCAAGTAAGAACAAACATCGCGGATGACAGCATTCTTCATATGATTTGATAATAAACCTTGGAGCATCATTGCTCAGTTCAATCCGTCAATTCTAGCAATTCTTCAGTTTCTCCGGAAGAAAAGGATACAGAATAACTGGATAATACAATCTGGGTAATTGGTGTGGCAGTGTGAGCCCCATGGCAGTAGGAGCTGTTGTGTTTCTCAACCTGTGTTTGATATTATAACAGGCAAAATGGTCCGGTCCCAAGCATCTATTCGATATGCTGTGCCCATTAGATTGACCCCGCCAAATGTGCACTAGGTAAATTTGGGTTACAAAATGGGGCAGCAAATCCAAGCCTTATCCCAATGAACCAACAGCTACCCGTCATGACAAACGTAATGCATAGCTGGGAAATAGGGGCTGCAGGGTCAAACAACAGAATGGTTGGTTAAGGTTAACCTCCCGCAGGTGCAAATCCAATTTGTGCTTGTGGGGGCTAGGTCGGCTTTCAAAACACGCATGAAAATTGAAAGGCATGGGTCCACTTCCAAGACCCATATGAAAATCATGGGTCTGTCCCCAAAATCCACATGAAATTTTTGGCTTTGCACCAAAACCCAACTACATGTTTGGACACGACCCCCTCAAACGAAATTCTTGGGGTCTGCAAATGACTTAGCTGGTAGGGACCTTGAGTATATTAGAGTAAGTGAGTTTGATTTCTTAAGAAAGTGAGAAAAAAAAAAAAAAACTAATTAATCCCACAATGAAAGTATTGGGGAAAAAACTCATGTAAGCTACAAAAAGAAAAAAAAAACCTCAGATATCTTTGATCGGCTTTCTTAGTTTCTTGGAGGGTTATCGTCATGAAAATATTAGTAAAAATCCTTGACTCAAGACTTCATTTGTGCAATGAGGGAATTTCGTGTGGTTTGTGGATTTTTATTTTCACAAAGAGAAGAATTATGCATTCCCATAAAAAATTAAAATCCTTTCTATCGAAAAAATAATTTATTTTTCATGCAAGAATATGTGTCGCACCGGTCACGCTCTATGGCGCAATCCTTTCACCACACAAACGTGCCATGGACAATCTTTGTCCAATCCAATGGTTACTCTTTCTTTAAGTACACTTAAATTTTACATGATTATAGAACACAAAATTTCTGATTCCTGATATATGGAATATGGATTCAATCAGTAAAAAGTAGGCCCCACTATTCAACAAAAAATTTTGTTTAAAAAAGACTTTTATTGGAGATTTAATAATGTTTTTTCCAATCTAGTGATACATATTTTTTTGGTTTGGGGATGTGGTTTAAGTCCAGGGTTACTTGATTATCAGATCGTCTAAGATTTGCAAATGGGGCTGCGATTTAGTTCTAAGATTTCAACCCGTTTGATACAAGAGGCTCATTTTTTGTTCTGATGCATGTTCAACACAGATCTTAGGTTATGTAAAGTTGGGGCAAAATCCAAGAGGACTAGATTTTAAGCAATCAACAAATTGAAAGTTAAACTAGATCATATAAGACTGTATTGCGACCCAAACAGAAGTGGCCCATGATCAGGTCCACTATGATCAAGATTATAATTTAATCACAAGGCAGTAAAGGGGTCTACATGACCCAGTTGAGTCCACTCTAATCAAACAAGGTAATAGTTGATTTTTATGTTTAAGCTACCTTCTCTCAAAAGTGATAAAGCAGGACATCTTTGAAATTTGGTTGCCAAAATACACAGGGAATAGGAGCCATTGGATCCATGGTAAGTCAGTTTGCTCTTAATTCTAATTACTAGCAACTTTGTTTTCCTGCAATATTGGTTATGTGAATACTCTGTTCACATGTGAACTGAATTACCCACACTCACAGATCTTCTTTTTGGATCATTTGACAATGATAAAAGACCATATGAAACTGAAGTTTGTTCCGATAAATTCTGTGCAGCCAATAGAAATATCACAGCCATTGTGAACGTGTCTCAGGACCGCCAATGGCAAATCAAAATTGCCCCGTCTAGTCAGGGATCGAAAGCCCATGAACCAATCCATTTGAAGGCTCAAGTCCCCATCAGTTTCGTCGTATAGAAGACAAAAGCACATCAAAATCAACAAACAGAACTCTTCAAAAAAAAAATTAATAGAAATTAAAAAATTCCCAACATTCCAAAGACCGAAATGAAAGAAGAAAATGTTTTAAGGTAAATCTGGATCCAAAACAAAACACAATCAATTCAGATAATCATTCCATAATTTATACCCAAAGCCCAAATCTGTAGATAACCTATATTTATTGTTGGGTTTTTTAGTTGTTTCAAGAAATTCAAAGGTGTTTTTAACTTGAAAAGATTTTTTTTCCTCTTGCTTTATGTGGATAGTATAGGCTACTTGAGAACATGGCATCCTACATTGCTCAATTCTTTTCCCTTTCCTATACACTTTAGAACACTTGAACCCTTTTACCATGAGCCGAATGTGCGCACGTGAGTCCGGCTCGACCCAAGGTTCCAGGTCTGAAAAACGTTTAACCGGGTGTACATCCTGTGTGTACTACCCCTTCAGATATAGATAGGGCCGACTTTTGCAGAAATTCCTTTTTTCTTCTAAAAAAAACTTAAAACAGTTTCAAAATTGAAATTCAAATGCTGCCTTAATGTTGGGATTAAAAGCCCAACGACAATATTTTGGGATATAAAATAGCTTGTCTGGGTACTAAAAAAAATATAGAAAAAACTACTGTGTTTTTTCCAGTTTTCCCTCTCTCGTGAGCATTCTGTAGTTCCTGGACCTTGATCTGGACTTATGCGGCTAGGCTTGATCATCTAAAAAAGACCGTTGTATCCTGGAGCAGTTCCTACAGAGATCCTCTTACGCATCTGAGTTTATCCTGAAAGGGCGGAACTCATCATAAGAAAAGCGTCGCCAGAGGTGCCTCGGCCCCAATCTCACTCGATTTACACCTATACAATGCTCTCCACAAACTGCAGAACCGTACCATTGTTTCAATTTCAATTTTTCATTTTAGTACTGTAGCCTTATTTTATCAACATGTATGACTCCCCTCAAACTGAAATCTGTCAGCACTTGTTCCATTTTATTATCTTCCAAAGATTTTCAAAGAAGCAGAAGTAAAATGAGAAAATGTAATGGATATGTCTACATGTATCAATCTCCTTCAGACAAATCAGGAATCCCATTAGGTGGGTCATTGTTTTCAAGTATTCTAACCCTGGGTTCCACACCCACATACACACAAAAGAACTTTTCTGCAAATTTTTAATTCTGACGTTTGGTGCAAGGAATATGGGGCACATAAAAAACGATTCTTTACATGGATCTCTGCATCACTACACCAACAGAAACAGTGAATTCCACACCTTGTAGAACCCACACCCCATATCTAATTACCTAACTTGATGGGTCTGGTCCTTGAACTGCAAACGATTCCAATCAGTTCCATTCAGAAACTAAAAGACGAAATAGTTCGAACAATCAAGAAAAATGAAAAAAAATGAAATCTTGGTTCATGGAAAACTCAAATATGAATTTGGTGGAATTGCGAATCACGTAGGTAACTATTGTATCCAGTCGTGTCCTAAACTCATAACTACAAAAGAAAAATGAAATTAAAAAAAGTTGGGATTCTATCAAAGAAAATGGGAGACTGATCAATCGAACATCCAAACGCACCCAAGTTCAGAACCAAATTCCTTGAGAAAAGAAGTGGAAACTATGAAAGGAAGGGAGTCCTCGTTCCCACTATAGTTTTTCATGATTTTGTTCATTTTACCTGAAAATGGGATAAAGATGAGAGCTTTCGGTGCCTTTCTTCTTGTTTCTTCTTGCACAAACGATCGATGGATGACAAGAAGACGAAGAAGCAAGAATTTCCAGAGAAAACCTGAAGTCGGGAAACCCTTGAAATATGATACATCGAGTGATCTTCCACAATCCCACCGACTGGGATATGTGAAACCCCACTGGGGCCCACTTAATGAGTATGACCCAAATTAAAAGTGACAAAGCTTGACCCGACTGACCAACTCGGCTCATATTTGACTGTGTAACCCGACCCGCATAAAATACGGATTAGTGGTGAGTCAAGTTTGCTGCCCACACAAAAAGTGGGCCGAATTAATTTTCCCGTAATTTTTTTTATCTTGGGGAAATGTGTGATAATTGATACCAGTGCCAACACTCAACGATGAGTGCATTGGTGGGTAACTAATCCTTCATAATTTTCTTGGCTTTCTATATTGTTTGGACAATTCACTTGTAGGGTGAATTGAAGTGAGTTGGCTCAATTTAAGAGACATTAAAATGATGGTCAAATTAAAATGATGGTCAATGCATTCATCAAATGGCTGGCAAAATGGATGGTGGACCATGCTATCACATTGGATCGATCATTTATAAGATTGCCAATCTTGGTCTCCTTTTGAGTCATTCCTGCTAAAACCTTGGAGGGCTTAATTTTGAGGTCGGGTCAGGTCCATGGAGGACCCTGACTCAATTATTGTTTCATGTACCTAGACCCAGTTCCAAGTGACACATGTGGACCCAGATTAACTCAAGTCCTGTCTCAAAGCCCAGTCATTATATATGATATATAAGAGTAATTTTCAGGAATGGGCAGGTCATCCCTGCTCATTGAATGACTTGGTGTATGAGTCCAACCTGGAAGCATAACAATCAAGGTGGGCAGGGGTTTGAAAGTTCTCCTTTTAATCATTGATTATTATTTTTATTATTTAAAATTGATATTTTTACAGTTTTGTAATATATTCAAAGAAAGTTCCTAAATTTGAAAAATACTCTACTGCAGTACTGATTGTCTATGTTTCACATACAAATGCAATTCTATATTGTTCTTATCTGAGTCTTAACGAGTAGACAATTTGTGTGTTCAGGGATTGAGCTGAGCAATCCTAGTCTTTGTCTTGCAAGCAATTCTAGAACGCTGGCTGTTGAAACAGATTTTGTATTGCCCAAGTACTACAAGTTTTTACAATGACCAAATTGATACTTTGATTAATATCATGTTTGAGGCAAAGGGCGATTTAATCCAATGGTTTAGTTATGGAAAGGTGAGGCCCACATTGTATATAATTTGCTAGCTGTTTTTAATAATTTAGATTCCTCATGTTCTCTTGAACACACAAATGAGATGTGCCAACGCATCTGATGTCCTCCAAAAAGTGCACAGTCAATTCCTTTTCAACTGTTCAACAAACACAGAGATCATCTTCAACCAAAACTGTCATATCAATTATAACTTAATTTTGAAAATTTTGTATCCAACCGGTGCAACTTAGAGCATTTCCAACCGTACTTCATTTCTCCATATGCATTTTTAAAAAATAAAGGCTTATGTGACCAAAAAAGACATGTAAATTTAGCATCTCACTTGGGCAACTCCAATAGAGATGTCAAATTATTATTTTATTCTTTTTTCATTTAAACTTCATTTATTTTATTACATATATCTTATTTATATTTAATGGGATTTGGTACGATTTAAATATTATTAAAGTAATAAATTATTAAAAAATAAAAAATGCACAAATTATACTTGAAACCATTTTTCATTGAAAACGTAAAACCAAATTACATAATATTATAGTCAATCACAAGCTTCTTCATATTGACCTTGAAAATGCCACAGGTGCTCCACCAGATCAGCTTGGAGTTGAAAATGTGTTCTCTCGTCACGAATACACAAGTGGTTTTAAATAAAATCCTGAAATTCCGCAGCGTGGTCACGTGCCCATCTTATTTTGTGAAAATCTTAACTCTCGAACTTGCAAGTTACTCTCGAGCTCAAGAATAAACCACGACGTCGAGAACAAACTTTCAAGCTTGCAACTGAATGATGTTTCAATTAGTTTTGTATTTTGAATTGATAAGATTATTGAAAAGATCCATAGTTTTGGAGCTAATTCTCATCAAATTGTAGTAAAAGTATAGTCAGTTGAAGTCATTAGAGGACTTGATAGAAGATACGAATCAATATGGGTTTGGGAGAACATCTATTCATTGTAATGAATTGTGCCGTGAATCTTTGTTCAGTTCTACTCCTGTTTAACTTAAATGTTGGACACTTCAACAATGAAATTGTGTATGGTCCACCTCTGCAGCATTAAGGTCAAGTCCACGATCTGGAGTCCCTGCATCCACCACATTATTAGGAACCTCGTGTATTGTGAGTTGTGACTCTTGGCCCTTTCTTGGTTTCTTATCTTGTCCCTTTCGAAGCAATGAATCCACGCCAAGATTTAAATGAAGGAACCTCTTTTCTGTCAAGCTTTCTCTGTGTAAAACAGAGACAGACCATTGTACAAGGGGTTTATTGAAAAAGGTTTTTTTTTCTAAGTGTTTTCTCACCTAATACCAGGATATAAGACTGTAAATGGGTCCGAATTTGAATCCTTTATTTGTATAGGGAAGCTGGATAAACTCCTCAATAGCCCAGCCCCAAGTAGTGCAGTTTTATAATGTCAAGTGAATAACTTGATGCAAGGACTATGATAACATGATGCAGCTGATTTTTGCATAATCCTTCCAATCTATCCCACCCCTTGTAGAAGTAAGTCAATTTAAGCAGGTCCTGCGGTGTGCTATCCGCTTGGAGGTGAAGATTTTTTCTCCACAAGAGAACATGTGGTGTCGGCCACAAAATATCGATAAGAAAAAAGTAGATGTGTTGCCATTCCGTACTTAATGATGAGACGAACATAGTAGAATCTTTAAATTATATGAAAAAGCCTTTTCTTCTTTTGCTGGAAAAATGTTTCTATCAGTAGGACTTACGCGAGTCATGATAGTCGCGAAAGTTTATTGGATGAAAATATAAGTTTAAGATACAATGCATTGAAAACTTAGTGCTTGCTACTCACATATCTGGGAATCTATCACGGGCCATATATAATGATAATCTGAACCATTCAAAATGGATGTCAACCCATCCAATGATATATACTTAAATTTCATTTCAATAGACATCGATCTCACTATTCGATTGAGCACATCAATTTGATTTGGGAATTGATCTTTAATTTGGAAATTATTTGGTTACTTGAACTCTCAATCTTGCATCTTGGATTCCTTAATACTAATCTAGGAGCGGTGATTATGGACTGAACCGGCCTGAGTCAGACCCGATCTAGCCCACTTTGAATTGAGCTTGAGCCTTAGATTTTGGCACGTGGGCAAGTTTTAGATTTAGTAATTAAGAGCCTGAACTGCCAGCCTGGCCTGAATAAGATATATAATTTAGGAAAAAATTAGCCCTTTTAGAAACGAACCCAAAACCCAAAAAACATGATTCACCTGGTCTCTAGCTTAACCTTCTTCACGTGGGTTGAGTTTTTGCCGTGCTTGGATATTGGATAGCGTGCCCAAACTTGGGCCATGAACACCCCTATTATCAACCTTTCGTTTAAAATCTTGTCATTGGTTAAACTTGTGAAGTCATTTATGGAGAGGCCTACCTCATATGGATCCAACAAATTTAATGGGGCCCATTGATAGGATTTATCACTTAGAAATGGATTTTAGAAATTTTGGGGATTCGTTTGTGAGAAATTGTAATGGAAACATAAGTCTAATTAGTTAGGATGGAGTTCGATTTCTGTAGGAGCTATATCATTGGTCTGAACTATTAGTCACCTTTACCAACTATGCTATTTTATTTCATATAATAAAAAATATATATATTGGTGATAGCTGGGGGTCATCATGCTAGGTCGCACCTAAGACGGTGAGGGCTTGCTCTCACAGGAACATTTCTCTCACTAGCCATGCTACACAGCCCGATTGGGGGACCGAATTCGGGCCCAGTCCCCGACCGTTGGATCCCAGTGATCCAATAACACAAATGCAAGAAGTAGGTTATCATTTTTGGGTCCACGTTGTATAAACTTGAAAAGGAGTAGGTTTTAGGGGTAATCCCATTATAGCAGTACGTTAAAGCCCGTGCTAACATTTTAAATCATTTTAAAAATAATATGTTTTTCTATCCTTTATTACTTCACCGGTGGTTCTGTCCAATAATCAGTAACATCAAATTTCTCTTCTACCGTAGAATCACTAACATGGAATCAAAATCGAGAGTTAAAAATAGAAAAAAAAGAGAGAATAATTTAATCAATATTAGAACATAATTGCAGTTTGATAATAAAGAATAAAAAAGTCCCCAAATGCTACATATCGAGATGAACTTGCACTATTAATTTTTGACGGCCAATTTGCATGATCAATCCGATGGCCTCTCAGTTGGATTGGCTTTTTGAGCGGCTGAGATTTGTCATAGGGTGAGGCCAGGTTGTTCCATGCAGGGGTGGTGATGAGTTAGGCCAGGTTGAGCACATGTGAGATTTACTGGGGTTGGCATCTTATAATGCAATTACTTAGGCTCGGTCAGGTTTAGATTAGTCAAGCATCACCACCACCCGTCTCTGGGTGGTTTGGGTAATTCACATGTAAAGTGAATTACCCAAAGTATTAAACATTGTACTATTGGATATACAGATTCTAGACCCAACTGGACCCAATCCTGGACCACCTTTATATGAGTGGGGCTCACCTTTCCATTACTTAACTATTATTTTTTTTTTAAAGAGAAGACCTAATAATCAAACATGAAAACACAAGCAACAGCCAAAAAGAAGGCAAACACTAGCCCCACCATCCTAAAAACCGCCCACAGAAATTAACTCAAGTGATAGGGGTCCTAAGCCTACTGAAAGTTGAGACCTGCTTGACTCCATTTGGCAAGATGGTGGGCCTCCATATTAAGTTTCCTAGGAATGTAAAAAGTTTTTACACACTAAAAAAAAAAACTGTAAGTCTGGATATCTCTAATAACTATGTGGATCCTCCAATAAGAAACTCCTCTAAAGCTTTTACAATTTCCAAAGCATCCATGCACAAAATAATTCTCGAAAGCCCACATCCTCTTACCGCCTTTAGTGCGAAAAGGGTGACCTCATTTCAGCCTCTTTAGCGGAGAAGGTTCTTATTCCTTGGCGGCACCTACAGCAACAAGAGAACCATTATGAAACACTACAAAACCAAATGCTGACTGACCAGAAGAGGGGTTATAAGCTCTGTCACTAAACAAACTAGTTACATTCTCAAAATCTCATTCCCCATATTGAGAAAGATGGGTTAGAACATGAGACATAGATAGATATTCATCCATAGATGGGTGGCTATCCATTTTGGGCTGAATAATCATACTATTAGCAAGTGAAATAGCCCACATCAGACTTGGAGATCTGGCTTTGAATACATATTCGTTTCTCATCGTCCATATAGCCCATGATATGGCTTTGGAAAAAGCTTGAGATTCTAGATTAGTGAGCGAATGTTGTCCTACAAGCCCATCCTTGGACCACCATTTCCACCACTCATCTATATTATTATAAGAGGACTTGTCGGCCAAAGCACCAAAGTGTGATCCAAACCAAACAGCTCAAGCGAATTCACACTGCAACATGATGTGCTCCACAGACTCCTTTTTATTCTTACAAAGAGGGCAATTAGAAGGGAAATTGAGGTCCCCAATTCTTTATTTCAGAGTGGGTCTCACTGGAATTGCTTTCTTTAGACATTTCCATCAACCAATAAAACTCATGAAGTGAGGGGACACTTCTAGTAAGATTTCCAACTTATATTTGGGTCTCTGTAATTAAACCTCCTTTTAAGGATGTATTTATAAGTTGATTTAGTAGAAAGATCTCCATTATATCAGTAGCGGTCCATATTCTCCTATCCTCCTCCTTAGAATGAGAGAGGAATATTTTTAAGATATCCTCCGTGTCTCTCTTTTCACTAAAGATGTTGTTGATCTTATGAAGATCCCAATTCCCATTGGAGTTCTGAAGATCCTTAACCATCAAGTCTGGTCTATTGACAGGAGAGAAGGGTTTCCTTAGGCCTTCCGCTCAAGGAATTTAATTACATTTCCACACTAATATCTTATTCTCATTCACAATAATCCATCCAATATTATCATTAAAAAAACTCAATCTTTCAACAAAACCTTTCCAAAACCATGAATTCCTCCCTCTACTTGAAGCCTCCCATATGTCTTTATTTGTGCAATATTTAGCTTTTAATATTTTAGTACAAAGAAGATCTGGTTTAGTTAGATAATTCCAACATGTTTTAGCCAGAAGAGCTATGTTGTTGCTGTCAGATTCCCTAATACCCAAACCCCCCTCTTCTATAGGTCTACATAATTCTTTCCATTTGAGTTTTGTGCAGATTTATAGGAGTTCTGAAAAAAATCTCTCTAAGTTCTAGACAAATCTATCTGAGTTTTTGGCTAATTTATCTGAATTCTGGACAAATCTAACAGAGTTTTTAGCAAATTTATTTGAGTTTTTGTCAAATTTTTCTGAAATTTGAAAATTTTGTTTATCTTAGTTTTGGTAAATGTATTTACATTTTTTAAAATTTATTTGCATTTTTTAATTTTATTTACGTCTTTTGAAATTTATTTGCGTCTTTTGAACTTTATTTACATTTTTTTAAATTTATTTGGATCTTTTGAAATTTATTTATATTTTTTAAAATTTATTTGGATCTTTTGAAATTTATTTGCGTCTTTTTAAATTAATTTTCATCTTTTGAAATTTATTTATATTTTTTGAAATTTATTTGGATCTTTTGAAATTTATTTGCGTCTTTTTAAATTTATTGCATTTTTTGAAATTATTGCGTTTTTTGAAATTTATTTGCTTTCTTTCAAATTTATTTGCTTTTTTTTAATTTTATTTAAGTATTTTGAAATTTATTTTCGTCTTTTGAAATTTATTTACTTTTTTTTAAATTTATTTGGATCTTTTGAAATTTATTTGGCTAATTAAATGATAGTTGACCAGTATTAATGACATATCCCACTAATCGTGAGATATGATTTTGAATAGTGTGATATGATTTTAAAGAAAAAGGTAAATTAGACATTTTAGGTCTTCAAATTTGATAAAATGACCTACCACACTAAGAAAAAAAACTGTGTACTATTTGCTTTAAAGTCATGCTTTGAGGGGACTTCCGACTAAAGCCCCCATTATTTTTTTGAGGGCCTTCCTTATCTTGGTTGTCGCCCATTGAATAGGATTGCTTGTACTAAAATAGGAAACAAAGGAGAGAGTTAATTGCTCCATTTAACGTAATGATTTTATTGATTTGTATGGCAGGCTAGGCATCAAAAGATTGGGGAAAAACCACGTCTTTCACTTTCTACATTTGTGCAGGTAAGAGATTCTCATCAAGGGAAAATAGTAGTAATATGTTTTGAGTTAACATAACTAGTGCTTTTGCAGTTTGTTGATGTTACCCAAAGCCTAGTTGGTCTTTTAGCCATAACTATGATCTTTTTACTTCTGTTACCAATTGTATTTGACACTGTTAGTTCTATTTGTATTCATCATTAATTATTGAATGGTTTAATTTTTGAGGAGCTGACCTGCAGTGTATTCTCTTGTAGAAATCTTTGGTTGGATATGTACCACGAGATTATACTCCTTTGCATCTAAATTCCCTAGTTGCTATAGCTTGCTGATGAGAACATTTTTACTTGAAGAGAAAAAGTTGTTTCTTGGGGAGTCAGTGGTGAGAAGTAATCTAGAAGAAATACTTTTTACATTGTCCCTATAGCAAGGACTTCATAGGGATCCTGAGAGATGCATATTTACCTACCTCTTCCTGCTTACCTGTCATTTTGTGAGGTGTGGAATGTGATTATACTGGTATGGGTCATCTCATTTTTCGTTGAACAACTGAAAACAAGTGATGAAGTATCTGACCAGTATGGTTCACAGAAAGTTTAGCCTCCCATGACAATCAGTTGGTCAAGCAAAAAGGCAACACACAGGGATGAAACCTATCGAATTTGGGTCAGAGGTTATAGGGTAGCTGGAACAATCCCAAATTATCAATAGGAGATCCGGATCTGGACTCTTACCTGATTGTGCCCAGTTTACAGAACCTTTACCAGATTTGAATTTGAATGAAATTACCCCCAGACAAGCACACAGAACTGAACAAAGGTGGACCCTGGCATGAATCGAAGGCTAAACACTTCTATAATATACTTAATATACATATAATGCACTGTCATGACATCGGGCATTTGGTTCTTGGGGATGAAATCCATGTACCAAATGCCCCCAAACTTGGACCAATTTTTTTTTTCAAGGTCTGTGCAGTACTAGCATAAAATCTGCATGCAATTAGGTTAAACCTTGTCACTTATTTGAGCGTGCAGTGTAGAACTCTATAGCAATTAGCAACCACTTCAGATTTTGCAGGGCAATCGGCAGCGATTTAGACTTTTTAATTTGTTTCAATTCAGCCGAAATAGCTGAGTGTTCATTTATGTATGGAATCCGAAATGAAATGAACTATTAATTAGTGATGCAATGCGATCCAAGAAAAAGAGGCCCTACTAATGGGCCCCACCAAGGAACACTACAATGATTTGCTTTCTTTAACTAGTTTAGTAATTTTAGTAATTTGATGTAATCTTTGATTTGACTTAATCAGAGAGTAGTGATTTGATTTAGTTAGAGATTTTAGGGAGTGATTTTATGAATCACTGAATAATTATAGTTTCCTCATTAGACCGTTCCTCATTCCTCTGTTATAAATAGAGACGGATGTTTGATTGTAAGCCTGCTATATTGATAATAAAATTGAGAAGTATTCTCATGAGTTCCTTTTGGGTATTCTCTCCTTATTGGCCTTTGGGCTTGAGTTGGAAGACTCCATCTCACCTTTTGAGGTGTAGATCTTCAATGAGTTCATGGCCGGGCTTCACCAATTAGTTGGCCATGATTTGGACTGTTTCAGGGTAAACAGATTGAAACAATTGAAGCCAATACATTGCTTTAAAAAAGCGCTTTCATGGTTTTTTTAAGATTATTTTTTCCTATTGTTTGTACTTCATATAAATTTTTATTTTTTCCGTTGCATGTTTCAAAACAAAATACTGGATTAACCAAAATACAAAGTATTCCATTTTAGAGGCAAACCATTATGTACTCCATAGAGAAATTGACAACTATTGTTTGTATAACAATCTCCGATTGTCTTTCAAATCAGCGCCCTTTCAGCAACAATCTTTTGAAAAATAATAGAAAAAGAGGGATGTCATGGAGAAGACCTGTAGCACAGTTGGAAGGTACTGCTCATTGTCGTAACCACAAATTTGTGGTTTGACTTTTGAGGCATGTTACCAAGTGAAAAAAATGATAAAAGAAATAAAAGGAAGATTGAATGAAGGAGATGATGATGATAGAAGCAAGAAATGAACGCTCAATTTAAGAAAGGTGAAAATAATGGCCATATCAAAAGAGAATAAAATGTTTTGATGGAAAGCAAAATGGATGCTGGACCATGGTATCACCTTGTATCGACCATTTACAAGATTGCCCATCATGGTCTCCTTTGAGTCCTTACTGCTCAAACCGAAGAGGGTTCAATTTTGAGGTCGGGTCAAGTCCATGGAGGACCCCGACTCAATTATTGTTCCCTGTACCTAGACCCAGAATAAGTCATATATATGGTAATGGGAGATAGACCCAGCTCCAAGTGACCCATGTGGACCCAGACTAACTCCAGGCATGTCACGAAGCCCCAGCATTATGTATGAAATATAAGAGCAGGTCATCCATGCTCATTGAATCACTTTGGTCTAAGAGGACCACCTGCAAGCATACAATCAAGGTGGGCAGGGGTATGAAAGTTCTCCTTTTGACAATGGTAAGCATTTGATATGGGAAGTACACTTCTCAGCAGGGTTGGATAAAAAATGGGTCTAGTTGACCATAGGTTTCTATAGGTTGAGACCCAACTAGTGCCCCCCTACGGTTACCCTCCGTTTTAGAAATAGGTTAGGTACTCCCGACCTGCACTCAATGCAGGTCGGCCCAATCGGGCCTGTACAAACTACATCCGTGTAGGTTAACCCATTTTACACAGATGTAACCACCAGAAGCTTGGCCCGCGTCTAATCCATGTCAAATAAGGTTCAAAATTAAGCTCCATTAAAAGCCAGAAAAGCCCAATGCAAGTTCAGCTAATTCCACTGAATATAAACTATTCTTGGAATCAAAATAAGAAATCACCAAGGCATATCCCGGCAGAAGCCCGACACAGGCTATAAAAAGTTAGGCCCGAGCCTGCCCATTTAATTAGTCGGGGCTAGCTGAACCAGGCTTTTCATCACTTTTGTGGGAATTAGAGGACTGATTAAATTAAATTACATGCATTTCTTACTCGGGTTGGCATCCCATAATGCAATTAGTCGGGCTTGGTTAGGTTCAGATGAGTCAAAATATCGCCACCACCCGTCCCTGAAAGTATGATATATTGTACAATTGGGTATACAGATTCTATACCCAACTGGACCCAATCCTAGACCACGGGGCTCACCTTTCCATTACATAACTGTTGATACACCTTTGACACCGATTGTGATGAGGATATGATATAAAATTTTGCTCTAGTTAGTGAGGTGACCACCATTGGATTGACAAAATCTTGAAGTAGTGGGTAAAACACAGTGATCAATCTAGTTGTCGGCCTGTTGAAATTGACTTTTAATATTTTGATAAAAGTAAATAGCGTGGATGTTAGAGGTATATCAACAATGATTGGGATTCTCAAAAGGTGGGCCCCACTTGAAACTTTTAAGGGTCCAATTTCAAACTATCAACTAGCGTAAAAAGAGCTGGTTAAATTAGGTCTTAAAGTAAATAACTCTCAATGTTTCCTGGGTCGTGTTTCATATTATTACTTGATCAAACTGGTTTGCAGCATTCATTGGATACCCTGTGCCCATCATATTAGCCTTATGATATACGCAATACGTACCTGTGAATCTGGGGCTGTAGGGCCAAAAAAGAGTGGTTGATTGAGGTTAACCTATCTCAGGTCCAAATCAAATTTGTGCATTTAAGGGCTACCTTTCGGAGATCTAAACTTGTCAAACAACGTGCCTCCTTATGTTTGCACAGGTAGGCCCATGGCCCATAAAAGAAATTACCGCTGGATTAGTGATTTTTTATCCAAAATGTGAGATTAAATATCATAGTTAATCATTCTTAACAAGGAAATCAAATTTTCTTAATCATTGATTATTATTATTATTTTTTAAAATTGATATTTTTACAGTTTTCTAATATATTCAAAGAAAATTCCTAAGTTTGAAAAATACTCTGCTGCACTACTGATTGTCTATGTTTCACATACAAATGCAATTCTATATTGTTCTTATCTGAGTCTTAACAAGTAGACAACTTGTGTATTGACGGATTGAACTGAGCAATCCTAGTCTTTATCTTGCAAGCAATACTAGAACGCTGTTAAAACAGATTTTGTATTGCCCAAGTACTACAAGTTTTTACCATGACCAAACTGATACTTTGACTAATATCATGTTTGAGGCAAAGGGCGATTTAATCCAATGGTTTAGTTATGGGAAGGTGAGGCCCGCATTGTATATAATTTGCTAGCTGTTTTTAATAATTTAGATTCCTCATGTTCTCTTTAACACACAAGTGACTAACTTCAAGAATAAGAGATATCAGTGAACCCATATGAGATGTGCCAACGCATCTCATGTCCTCTAAAAAGTGCACAGTCAATTCCTTCTCATCAAACTGGGAGATCATCTTCAACTGATACTGTCATATCAATTATAACTTAATTTTGAAAACTTTTTAAAATCTCAACTCTCGAATTCGCGAGTATACTCACGAGCTTGAGAATAAACCACGATGCCGAGAACAAACTTTCAAGCTTGCAACTGAATGATGTTTCAATTATTTTTGTGTTCTGAATTGAGAAGATTGTTGAAAAGATCCATAGTTTTGGAGCTAATTCTCATCAAATTGTAGTGAGAGTAGAGTCAGTTCAAGACATTATTGGACTTGAAAGAAGGTACGAATCAATATGGGGTTGGGAGAACATCTTTTCATTGTAATGAATTGTGTCGTGAATCTTCGTTCGGTTCTAGTCCTGTTTACCGTAAATGTCGGACACTTCAACAATGAAATATTGTTTTACATCTATGGAGCATGTTTAAAGCTTATGATTGATCATTGAATACATTTTTCCAATTCTTCAATATATGGAAACGACTGGAAACAAATAATGGGATGTTAATTGAAATAAAACTTGTGAGTTCGCAATACTGATATATATCTTCAACTAGCGAAATATCTCTCTATGTAGTAATCAACACTTGGTTAATTTGTAATTAAACTTTCAGAATATATCAGTCATATTCAATAACCAGTATGGCAAATTGGTATACAAAATACCCGTACAAATGGATAAGCCGATGAATACAAGAATACATTTCCAAGGGGATAGCCTGCCATCCAGATTTGCACATTGAAGGACCATTTGATTAAAACAAATTAAAAGTACAAAAAGTTTAAGCACATCACACTATACACCATGACAGCTTCTGTGAGATCTTGTGTGTGAAACTACTTTTAGCATGGTCCCAAAGAAGAAAGGCGTGGTCGCATATGCAACAACTACAAACAAGGACACAGACGTCACAATTACCCACACGGTCCCAAGACAGCTTGTGTGCGATCCTGTGCAGCTTCAAATTCAATGTCAAACAGTCAAAGACAAATGTACCTGCACCCAAGCATCACATTTGCAGCCATATCAAAAGGGTACAAAAGGGTTCATGAGGAAATTCAGGTTGCTGTCAAGTTCATTGCACCAGGAGGTGCTTTTACTCATTTACACCAATGCATCAATGCATCATTGGACCCCCATCAATTGTACAAGGTACAAACTACAAACATGCTCTTATCATAAAAATCACTAGACAAGTCCTTTCACACAATCAATCCTCGATCTATTTTTGCTAGGTAATGGAATACAATTAAATATAGGAGCTATGTAGCAAGAATGGATAGATTGGAATGGAAAAACAAAATTCATGTACCCAACTCCAACGTAGTTGGGACAAAACTTCGATGATGGTTATGATGATGATGATGTAGTAGAAGAATATAGCATCTATAGTGCCGTAATATTGACACAACATGAACTTCTACATTCCTCTAAATTCAACCTTTTTTCCTGTCCATTTGATTAGAATAGAATGCATGACCTTTTTTTTCTTCTGTCTATTTGATCAAAATAAAATGTACCTTGCTTCTTTGAGCATTGTTTTCTCTTTGCAAATTTCTGGCGTCAATAGTTCTGACCTTGAATATGCCATCTTAAAACAGGATGAACAAGTACCAGCACCATCATTGTCAAACCTGCAAAGTAAAATCATAAGTTTTTCAGCATCTCCATATCTTTCGGGAAGAAAAAAAAAAAGAAATTCAATAGTTCTTGGTTGTCAAGTAAGAACAAACATGGGGGATGACAGCATTCTTCATAGGATTCTATAATAAACCTTGGAGCATCAATGTGGTAATAAGAAACTCAATAGTTCTTGCTTGTCAAGTAAGAATAAAAGTGGGGGATAGTGGTATTTTTTGTGGGATTCCAGAACAAAACATGGAGCATCACTGTGTGGAACTAGGTGATTCTATTTGATATGAATGTCAGGAAGCCAATACGAACCTGTAAAGCAACCATTCTATATCAAAGAATTGATTTGTGCAACAGATAGAATTTTACAAAATTGTATCATGATAGGTTTCTGCAAAACCAAAGACAAATTCCACAACCCATTGGAGAATCGCCAAAAACAAAACCTAAACATCTCCAATTTCAAAACCTTACCAAGGTGAGGTCATATTTGATTTAGCACTTATCAAAGTTAGCATCCCATCCAAATAAATAAATGGCCTTGTTTCTGATTTTGATTCCCAACTGTTGAGTGCTTGTCAGATTGATTACCATCAAGAACCAACCAGCATGCATGTTCACCATCTCAAAACCCAATCAGAATGGGTGCATCCCCTGTCCTGAGTAAGAAAATAAATGAAAAATAAGAACAGAGAATTAGAGGCTAGAAATATTCAAATGTCATCTTGAAACTGGATAGTCATGCTCATGAGATTATAGACAAATATAAAATGATGAAGACAACACGTGATATATTTATCTGTTCAACTTATATGATGGGGCTAGTGAGAATAGATATAGCCTCTGCGATAAAAAGTAAAGTAATGATCATTTATAATAACTGTGATATGCAGAGTACAGGAGCCAAAAAGATGCCAGCATATAAGTTCTCAAATGACCTAAAAGATAAAATGTCCAAATGCTAAAGCAAGTGCTTGCAGTTACAGAATTTAAAGTAGTAAAGAACTGAAACTAATAACCATTTTGACCGATTCAATGAAGTTCTAATAAAATCCCATTATCTCTCTAAAACTAGAAAAAGACCACACTCATAATAACATTTTCTTTTTGAATGGTCACTCATACTAACATTATACTAACATTCCTTTCTTAATATAGACTTGACAAAACTAAATAATGCAATTAACATCCTAAGTAATTATGAAAAGACTTTTTCCCCTGGGAGATTTAGGGCCTGTTTGGAAGCACAGCACAAGTTAAATTGCAATGCAAGTGCAAGACAAAACAAGAATCTATAAATATGGGAGTGCGAAATCAACTTCAGCACATACGAAACCAACAACTTGAAGTAAAGGTATACATAAACTTTGCTACGTGACTGCTGCTTCTTTGCAATTTTAGTGGTCAGTGGCTACTTTGGGATTAGCCAAACACAAACATAGACAACTCACATCATAACTCCATAACAAACAAAAACGCAACTTTCCTAACCAAACAAAACAGAAACAGAACGTGGGATCAAGCACTGGTGCCTGGTGGTACATAACAAAGTTCCTCTTGTGTATACAAGAGCTACAACTTATTCATGTTCCCATGTACTTTGTATGTGTCCAAACCAGGGAAGATATGCAAAAAATGTCAAAATGGAATTTTTAGAGACAAAACAATAAAAAAAGAAATTTTTATAAACAAAACAATAAAAAAAAGAAATTCTATCAATGTGATTGATAATGAAGGTTGCAAGTCGCCAAGTTGAAAATTTCAAAAGTTTTGACTCAGCCCAACAGACTCAGCTCAGTTATCAAGATCCACCCCAACCATGTTGATCTAGCTCATCACTCAAATCCAGCATGTACAAGATCGCCCAGCTCAAGAGGATTAACTTCGCATATATTTTCTGCTAACTTGGAGATTGACAAGCAAATGGAAAGCATATCTTCACCACCCAACACAGACCACATGTCAAGAGTTATCTTGGGCCCTGGAAATACCTTGCGCAAAGACCTCTGCCGGCCTCATCGTATGAAATCAAAGATGCTACACCATAGCATACAACCCATTCCCTTGATATTTGGAGCAAATAAAGAAGAAAATCCATTGGCCATCTCATCATTGATTGAGTCCACTATCAATTCATGAAGAGGATGACACATCAAAGATGCCATTAGATAACGCTTGATTGATCCTTTCTCATTGCACATTTGTAAAGAAAATCAAATGAAACATATATATATATATATATATAAGAAAAAGAACTTGTCACCTGGAAAAAAAATTCAATGGGGTGAACGATTCTGTCTTATTTCATAGTTGTCCTTATATTTTTGAAAATTGAGAAATTCTTTAGTGATTGGGCAACAACATAGTTTAAATAGTCACACTATCCAATAAATGTCCCTCTTTATCTATAACAAATGAGAGACAGACATTCAGCCATATTGCAAGAGAAAACTAGTACTCCAAGCCTATCATAAATGGATGAAATAAGATTCGATGTTGATTAGAAATATATTGAGAAGGAAGAAATTTCCACTCAATATCATCTCAACATATCTTCTTTTCTTTTTTCTTTGTGTTTTTTTAAAAGAATTCATTTCCTTTACAACATGTTACAGACAGGATAGAACAAGGCCCTACGGAGGCCACCCATACCAAACAGACCTCATTTTTTTCATGTACATATATTTCATCCTAAGATGTGAACAAGATGGATGGTTCACGTCCATCTCAGACATTTTGGTCACAACAAAACCACTTCACTCGTAAAAGGAAAAACAAGAGACCTTTCCAATTTGGTTGAAATATCATATAGAAGGGTGATAAGGCTCCACCAATTATTTCTCCAGACATTTTAGTTGATCAAGAACTTGGTTTTGCACAACTATATCACAAATTAAAAATAAAAAAAAGTAACGACGACAATAATAAAAGTAGAAAAAGGAGAACAATGAAAGAGTGGTGGTACAGTAAACTTACCATTTGTAAATTGGTCCACTCAACCTCTTTTTATGATCTTGCAAATAGCCTATGCAAATCGAAAGTCCAACCAAATAGGCCCCCTCATTCTTTATACAAACACTTGCACACACAGAAAGAAATTGATCAGGTTTCTTACATTCTTACGGGATATTTTTAAAAAGCAATATAAACCATGATAAACTTCTTGAGCAAATTTACTATCAGAAAAATTACATGTGAATGTGATTTCTTATAGACGGAACTAAACTGAGCATGATAAATTATGAGAAAATTTCAAATGCAAGCAAAGATAGAATAAGAAACATCCTCGATGGGATATTTGCTCGTTTCTTTTCTTTCAGCTTCTGATATATGCTCATTGGGATGCTGCTCTCGATTCTAGTGTGATCTATGTGCATCCGAATTCATTTGGATCTCTCTCTCCAAAGTTCAAAGAGAGATGGCCTTCTTTCGATTTATACAGAAAGACCCAAGATTCCAACGATCAAGATATCATCAGACAACCTACCAAGGAATGGAGGAGTTACTACCTCAAATGGCACAAAGTGAACGCATGTAGAGCTACAAATTTATGCAAGTTTGTGATAAAATGTTCTCAACATGAATCGCTTGAAGTTGGAGATTACTTGAGAGCAATTGGACACCTGTGCTCAATGGAACTAGGATTTAAGGATATTTAGCTGTTTCTATTCACAAAAAATCAGAAAGTGATGCTAAATTTGATTGGATTGCACTATTCCTTGTGTTGCCTAGGAACACCGGGGATGACTGTCCATTATATGTGTTCTTTCATGATCAATATTCTAGTTAAAACTGATGGCTGAAGTATTCAAGAAACGCATTTTGAGCACATAATATCTGATAGATCCTCTAGAAAGGACAATTAAATTAAAAAAAAAAAACATTTAAAACGGAAAAAAAAAAAAAAAAAACCCTAAGAAGATCAAGTAAGAACTTCATCTTAGCAAGAACAATAGTTTCTAAACTTGCAACAGCTAGGTAACAGAACGATCATTCAAGGGGACAAGCATCTTTCAAAAAAGATGAACTAGTTGAGACATTACATCGAACACTTTGTGGGCATGTGAGATTGAATTAAACTTATCCAACAAAGACAAAAAAAAAAAAAAACCAGAGGTGGTGGTTTTGTCATGTTCAATCTATATCCCTTTTTTGGCATTGCATATCATTAAACAAACGGAGATCATCATCTTCTTTCTTTGAGTTTTCTAAGCAACCCATTAATGAAAAAGGAAAAAAAAAAAAAACACGCAGTGCTTATTTCAAAGAAATTTCAAAAAAGAATTGAAGAAATGTAAAGAGATATTTACCTGTTCAATCTAGCTTATGACAGTGTCTGTCGTCCGTGTGCTTGTTTCCAGTCTTGATAAGCAACGATATGAAAAATTGCATACGATGAAGGGAATTGAGGAGGTGGTTGCTGCAGAGATTATTACCAAGGGTAAAAAAGAGGTTGGAGTCGTTGCTTGATGTCATTGTCTTCCCACTCCAATGCTTCCCACCATTTTCTCTCGCAAGAAATCTTCTTGAGTGCAGGTGCTACAATATTGGTGCCATTGTAGAGGAAGGAGAGACTCTTCAACTTGGGACATCTACAAATTTCAATAGTTTCTAGTGATGGCCATTCGAAATTAGAAAACCCTCGGCAAATGCTAACCAATCCCGGAATACCATTGAGAGAAATATACTTGATATTAGGGAGGATGAGTCTATCATTATTATAACTTAGAACATTATGGGTATGGCTTGCGACAGACATTGACATTTCCTCCTCCACTTCAATTTCTATTATCTCTTCCATCTTCCAACAACCTTGGACCCGGAGGAGTTCTAAAGTGCAGAGTCGTCGAATAATACCCGATTGGAAAACCTTCTTCAAGTTTTTACATGAATATAACTCTAGTCGTGTGAGTTTGGAGAGGCTTCCGGGCAACAATTGACCAGCGCATAAGCTCCTCAATTCTGGAAGACTCCCCATCCCAAGCGTCTCCAAGTTGGGTAGCAGTGCACAAGTCTCCTGTTGCTCATCTCCATCAAAGAGAGTTTCCATTTTATCACAGCCTAAGATCCAGCATTCTTTCAACTCATTCATGTTTGCCAGCCTCAACTCTGATAGCTTTCTTACTGTGCGGTGACCCTGTAGACAAAAATAGAAACAATGAGCAAGAGTCTCCATAATGGCGACATGTGACGTCCCAAAACTACTGTTATATACCAAATATCTTTCCCATTCTCGACTTCCACTTAACCTCGATATATGCGTTATCTCAGTGCCAACCCGAAACCCAAATCTCCTAAAGCAGGAGGTTGCTTTCACCGATTTGCTATGACGTAGAAAATGGTCGAGACACTCCACTTTTGGAAAGTATGCATCGAGATAAGTAAGATGTTCCAACCTGCATAATTCTTCAACCACGACTTTCATGCTTTCATCATCCCACTGACCCTTTTCAACACAGACACTTGCTACAGAGACATACAAGCTCAGTTCTTCTAAATATGGAAGCTTTGGAATTATTCCAGTTGGAACTCTCAACTTCATATTCCATTCATCATTTTGAGAACAATTGCGTTTTTTAAACCCCACTATCAAACGTTTCAAATGAGTTAGTTCCCCGACCTCTCTAGGCAGATATCTAATTGCTGTGTAGCCTCCCAAATGAAGCACCTCCAGTTGCTTGAGCGCTCCTACTTGGGATGGAAGTTCTTCAAATTCATCACAATCATTCAAATAGAGACCGCGGAGATTAACCAAAGTCCCCAATGAAGAAGGCAAGGACTTTATTTTTGTCCAACTCAAGTCTAGAATACATAGAGAATGCATACATTCAAAGAAGGAATCGGGGATCACTGTTAGATGATCATTATATTGCAACAATAATGTGGACAAAGTGCTACAGTTCGGCCTCTCCAACAAACGTACCAAACTACAACCCATTAATGATATCTTTTGTGCTTGCAACCATTCCTTCTCCTCTGGTGGATGCTTTACATGCTTACCAGTTTTTACTAAGAACCTTGAAGCTTCTTTCAATGCAAAATCCCTTATAATGTCATGCATTTTGACATGTTCTTCATTATCACCCCTCTCCAACAATGACGCATCAACAAGATTCATTACCATGTCGCGACCCTCATCCCGTGCCTCTTCAATGCTATCAACTCCTTGAATGTAGCCCTCCAACCAGCAATACTCTGCCAATCCAGCTATCAATATTTGAGAGTCTTCTGGGTACAATGAGCAGTACAAAAATAAGTTCCTTTCAAAATCTTCATATAACCGATCAAAACTGATTCTCAAGCAGGAGAACACTTCCTTTTCCATGCCTTTAATCAAAGATGTAGACGGTAATTTCAGTTTCCGTAGCGTATTCCTCCACCTACAAACATCACTATTCTTTCTCAATGATGAACCAATAACGATGATGGCAAGTGGTAAACCACCACACTTTTTAACGATGTCTCTAGCAATTGGTTCGATACGAGGAGACATGGCAACATCTCCAGCTTTTTCATTGAAGAGGCTCCATGCCTCCTCTTCGGATAGTCTCTCCATTTGTATTTCCACTTCTGTTTCCATCTGCCGACATACGCCAAGGTCTCGAGTGGTCAACAAGACCTTACATCCATTATCTTGATTTAGAATTGGGATCCCAACATCAGAAAAATCTATTCTTTTCCAAATATCATCTAAAATCAACAAGAACTTCGTCCCACTTAATTTATTAAATATGAATGCTTTTAATCCATTGTCAGACATATCTTTTTTAGTACATTTCAGACGCTCTGCAATATCATTTTGCACCTTTCTTCGACTTCCTTCTCCTGAGACAGTTACCCAGATGACGATGTCAAACATGTGGGATTCTCCCAGTTGATCATTCAACAATCCCACAGTTCTTGTCTTGCCAATGCCGCCCATCCCCCAAATCCCAATCTTTCGGATTCTGGCATCTTCGATATGCCCCATTATCTCGTGCAATCTAGTCTCAGAGTTGGTTGATGAATTAATTTCTACAATTTGTGGCTCAACTCTCTCCAATGGTGTATTAGAAAACTCGTTTCCCTTCAACTTTGGTTTTTTATTATTAAGATAAGTGATTTCCTTGATAACATCACCTACTCGTTTGCCCAAAACATTAGAACATTGCATATGCTCGTCTTTAATGGACTGCACCTCAACTTCTAACTTTTTCACATGTTCAAGCCACAATCTACTCTCCCTTGTTGCCGCATTTGGTGATTCTCTAGTTATTTCTTCCACATCATCCCTCTGGGCAAATAAATATCGTGCATTTTTGTCCAGTTGTTCCATTTTCTTTTCGGGATTTGTAATGTCAGCAATTTGCTTACCAAAAATATCATACATGAGCTTCCCAGTTACTAAAACTGATAGAAATTTATCCATGCCTGTTAAGAAACTAAAAGACAATCAGGAAAATATGAACGATAGCATAAATAACATCACAGACGAACAAATGCCAACTCAAAATGATAAGTACCAAGTAACTCTGAAAGAAGTAGTTCTTGATATGAAGATTTTGCTATATATTAAAGGGTCAAAATTCCCAAACTGAGTGATGTTGCTCTCTCAATAGATGCATGACAAAAGCAATACTAATCCAAATGGCTATTCTACCTCATGTTTGTATAAAATCCACACATCTAAACACAATTATTTTTAAAAGCAACTATAAAAAAAATTAGTAAAATTTACGACTTGTTGTTGCTCAGCCAATTAGGGATGTGTATAGCGCGGGTCGGTGCGTGAGACCCACTAAAGCAAAAGGAAAAATAGAAGAAAAAGAAAAAATCTCATGTAACTGCATACCCTTTTAATATTACAATAATTACCCCTTTGACTTTTTCTCTATATACAAGTAATACAATCTTTTAGACCCACTTGAGTATATCGGTCAACCACCTTAATCGACGACCAAACCTACCTTTTTATGTCAAATTCAACTAGGATGTTTATAAATGACAAAAATGTTGTTACCTTATACCTGTTTGCAGCAAACAGTGTCTGAAATTAAAATAACTTTTAACCAAAATGTCTTACAATATTCACCTTGATCTAAATAGAGTTAGCATGGTATTCTTACCATAGTTTATTTTCCAATGTTAAGCTTCAGAAATTACAGTATTATTTTTTGTCCTCTAAGTATGCTTTAATATGAGTAGGATCAGGTCGGGTTGGGTTGAGGCCAATGTGAGCCCAAACCATACACAATCCCAACACAACTTGAACCCAAACCTGACTTTTAAACTGACCTCTCAACCCGAACAACAATCTAGGTTCAATTGTTGTAACCCAACTCAATCAGCCCTCATATCTTTTAACCCCTGCCAAAAACCCTTGAGCCCAATACCCCTGACTTCATGGATAATAGGCAGAAACCTTTAAGCCCATAACGTAATCACTGTACTACTACATCAACCCGGGAAAAAACAAAAGCTGATGAAGAGAAACCAACATATAAAATAGAACATTCACATAGTTTTAAGAAAATAGATGGGGAAAAATGTGAGGCCCATATTGAAATAATCATACTAGCAAATCGAGTGGATCAGCTATAAAGTTACCTTAAAATTTTAATCTTATGGTCAGACTGTAGTCAATATAAGCGATTTCTAAATTCTAAGTCTATATGAGTTGTTTGGATTGTGAGGTGTGGCTTTTACTCACAGATTTGGGTGGTGAATTCATGACTTTCTGTATTTTGTAATCACTGACGACCCTTTGGTCTATTTAAATTAGGGTTTGATCAAGAGGAGTGGGCTAAATCAGAAACTGGGTGGTCAAGAAGGGCTCAAAACTGATTCCAATTTATATATATTATAGACGTAGGCATCGATTTAGAAATTGGAATCCGATTTGCTAATTGATTGCAAAATTAGACTCTAATCTCAAATCAATTTGAGAAATTGGATTTCAAATCAATTTCAAGAGATAAGCTCTATCAATCAATTCAGAGTCCACTTTTGTTAAGCTTCTTTATGTGAGTTCAAAATTTAATATAGATATATCTATTCTGGATAGGTGTTTAAAGAGTCCAGATGAAAAAATCCACCTTGCTCAATAACTCTATCCAACCAAGTTAAAATGAGTCATCTTTAGGTGGATTTAGAATTTTAATATATCTATTATGGTTAGAAAATCCTTAATGTTTGTGATTTTTACAAGTCGATCATTGATAGTGATTTATACGTACATACAATAAGCTTTTTTAAAGTGGGTCTCATATTCTAATTCCTAAAGACATGGCAATATGCAATTTTGCAAATGTTAATTTACATAAGACTTGAAGTTTCATACTCATTTATATAAAAAGTAATATTTACTTTGTATAAATGTCGGCCTAGGTCATGCTTCGAACCGTAATAAATGGTATATTTGTTTGTTTTATATTTATTTTCTTATTAATTAATATCTCATGAAATAGTCACAAATTGGACGTGTTTTTATTTCTGGGACCGGGCTTAGCACGAACATGCCTTGCTAGTTAATATATATTAAAGACGTAGGATTTTATTTCGAAATTGGAGCTCGATTTCGCAATCGATTGCGAAATTTGGACTCTAATCTCAAATTAATTTGAGAAATTCGATCTCAAATCAATTTCAAAAGATAAACTCTATCAATTTCTATATCAAATCTAATCCGATTTTAGCTATTATGTAAAGGGTTGGATAAGATGAGGCATTTCAAAGATGCCAACCACGGATGGAACTCCGATCCTAATGAGGGTACAGTGTCAATTCAACAGCGTGGGAGGTAGGGGGCATCACAGATGGGCCCGCCCATGCAATCATTTCTATATATATATATATATATATATATAAGAGCAGGGCTCTCTTAAGCTGCAGCTTAGCTTATCCTAAGTTAGAATAGTGCTGGTCCCACAAATCAAAGTTAATTATATCGGTTCTTTGCATGATGAAACTGAAAAATCCAGTTCTGATTGGATTTATCTTGATTTTGGAGACGATCATCATGCAAAAAACAGCATAATCGACTTTGATTTGTGGGACCGGCCCTGTTTCAGCTTAGGATAAGCTAAGCTGTAGCATAGGAGAGCTGACCCCTATATATAATATGGTATGATTCCCTGAATAAGTACAAGTAAGAATGGGATTATGGGAATGCCAATTGTTAATGAATTGCACATGAGCTGCATAAACAAAATGTTGATGTTTATTGCAAATAAAGACACTGAGCTATGGCCCATCAACATTGGAGTCATACTCTCTTTTTAGGATTTTCTATTTTTTCTAGTAATGCATTGAAGTCATCCTCATTTAAACGTGGCACGCATACATCCTAATAAAGGTCTTTGCTATTAAAAAATTGAGTACTTCAACAAGGGTTTGATGACAGGTATTTGGTGAGGAAATAAGGGCTTCTTAGCATTAGGAGTTATAAGACGTTCTACTTTGTGTGGGCCATAGGTCCCACTTTTTGAGCATGTAGAGCCAAGCAGAGAGGTGCACACATAGTAGACCCTACATGTCCATCATGGGCTCAGTCAGAACTCGATTGCGTTTTCTTTGGGTCCACATTAAATCCAGCAATTTTGTATTCTTATTTGAAACTCAAATTATGCCCATTCCTGATTAGATTTGAGACCTTATGCTTGATTGGGTCCTTGATTAAGATGGTTCCAGAGACCATTTGATCGATCAAAGTGACCCAAATAATTGAGGGCCTGATCAACCATGAGATCAATAAGTTCTGGACCAATCGGAATCCGATTTCGAAATTGATTGAGAAATCAAGCTCCAATTTTGCAATTGATTGAGAAATTGGCTTTCAAATTTAAATCAATTTTAACTAATCCAAAGAGTCCACTTTAGAGAGAAGTTCCTTTTATAATTCTATCTCTTTCAAATTCCTCTAAAAAGTCTCCTTCCCCAAGAAAACTCTCCTTAATCTAATCAAGTTTTCGAAATTTTGAATTTAAACTTAAAGTCCAATTAAGAGAAACCATTCTTATATATGATAGTGGTTGTTTCCAATTGAGAAATTAGCCCCAATTTGCACAATTTCTTTTGACCTTTCCAATTTCTTTTGACCGCTCTTAATGCCCTTTATTCCACGTCCCCCATCCATTTAACTCATGAAAACGTATTTCGTTATATATATATATATATATATATATACATATATATATATATAAACGCATCAAAACAATTTTCTTCCGCTTATCTCCTCCCCAGTAACTGCTCTTCAACCATTCCCCTACTCCCTTAATCTCACGTTTTTGCTCTCTTATTATTCTTCATCCTCCTCTCTCCTTCCTCCACAATAACTCCCCTCTTCGAAGGAAGCAGCCACCTACGTCTGCAAATAAGATCCCGGACGCTCTACCACCTACCTGGCACTCTATCCGAATGGGAACCAGTTTTCTCACCATACAAAGAATCAACTCTTCCTTGAAGGCAAGCCTCATCTATGACGTCCATCAGTTCGCGAGAATGTGGAGATCGTGATCTAGGATAATGCAAAGAGAAATTCTCCCATTTGACCATTTGCTGCCGTCATTGAAACCATCATCTCCTTCATCGAGTTGTAATGTATACCAACTATATGTTATATCTTGATTGATTGGTTCTCTTGTTTTTATTCCCTTTAGATCTAGATTTTGTTTTTCTTTAAACATCTTAATCTCAATTGGTTATGAAGAACACTATGTCTACCCACCATTTGTTGTAATGTTATAATGAATAAAGGGCATTAAGAGCGGTCAAAAGAAATTAGGAAGGTCAAAATCAATGGTGCAAATTGGGGCTGATTTCTCAAATGGAAACAGCCACTATCATATATAGGAATGGTTTTATGCACACCAACTATATGTTAAAATGCTTGAGTCAATTGTGATTGTCTTCATAAAATCATCATAGCATTTTTTTTCCAGTTCACGCATCTATTATGTATGACAAGGACCTCACTTATTTTGGATTTTATCATTATGTATGACAAGGACCTCACTTATTCTGTTGAATGGTGACAGAAACTATGGTGTGTTGAGGAGATATGGAAGTAGAAATGCTACTATAATTTTATATATCAAGTGAAAGACCCCAAATGTTTCAACAGATTTATGTGATTTCCACAAAAAAAATGCTTCTTTTTTATGTCCCACTCAAATGGAGCTGCTTAGTGCTTTTCCTTTGTATATTAGAGTGGAGGTTCTACAACTACTCAAACCAAGTGGGTCATCTTAATTTCTTTTTTCATTATTATTCATTTGGTCTCTGAGTTACTTGAACATTGTTATTGAAGTATTCAAAGGTTTTCTCTTATTGGGGCTTTTGTTAATCTGGACATCCTTTTTTACATTGAACGTGAATCGGTGAATCATTATGTTGTTTCCTTCGTAACTATCAATTTGGATTGTATTCATTAAAATTATAGGGTAGTTCAGATGCTTGAACTTTTCTGAGCATGACTTTTCCACTATGTAGCCTCCCCATGCCATTTTTTTTTCTTTTTCTTTCCCAATGTTTTAGGATCACTTGTACATGTCTCACGTATAGAAACAAAGCATGCGATACTCTACAAAAACCTCTTGTATCTTAGAATTCATTGTCATGTATATACATAATGTATGCAGCGTTTCCATTTTTAGTAAATTTTTTACCACAACACAAACACACACGCACAACCACCCACACACGCACACAAAAGATTTAAAAAGAAAAAAAGAGGGAAAAAAGAGAGGAAAAGAAAAGGACAAGTTGGTTGATTATTAAGGATATTTACTTAAAGATACTCAAAACAAAGCATACAAACATTAAGTAAAAGATTTTTGCGATATTAGAAAAAAATTAAAATCAAAGATCTACATCTTTCCATATATTGAAACCAAAGGTTACTGAAAAGAAAAGAAATGATGAGAATGGTTAGGAAAAGAAGCCTTTTAAACACCAATAACTTGATAAAAATTTGTATATCAAGAAAAGGAAAAAAAATGAAAAAAAAATCTTTGAAAGAATATAATATACCTAAAATGTAGATGGATTGGACTGATTGGTGTTCAAAACCTTTTACAAGACTCCCTAATTGAAACCCTAACCCGCATTTCCGAAATCATGACTAAAATAAATCATCCTCTATAATGATCTAATAAAAGAATAGCAACAAGAAATATTTACAAAAAATACATAAGGATAATAGAAGTTATGATGTAATTATGGTTTTAGAGAGCTTTTAAAGGTGAAAAAAATGCATTTAAATGATTTAATTTGTTTTCATTTTGCATTCTAGATGCGGAGATGCATATAGAAATTATTTATAAGTGGATAAATTCTTATTTTCAATGAAAAATACAAATTCCTATTTTCACATCAAAGTACGCAAAGTATTATTAAAGACAATCTAGAATGTCGTTTCACATCATTGAAAATAATTTACCATTTGACCTATTTTTACCATCTCAATATAATTTAGACTAAATATCATTTAAAAATTAAATTATTTTTTATATCATAAAGCATGGGCGTATTTTGCTAATTATTCTTGATTTTGAAATATTTCAATTCATTGTCATTTAGTTCGCTTTGATACATCATGTAATTACTTATTAATGCCTGTACCTACCAATTCGTCGTATTTTAGATACTATTCTTGATCTGACGCAGGTGTAGCTCTCTACCCTGAAGAGGTCGGGAGGGACAGAAGGAAACCGAAGAAGTTCCTCCAGGATTATAAGAATGGCCAGGCAATGGCCCTATGTAGTCCAGTCTACGGAGAGCAACAGACTCATTCTTTTATGAGCTTAAATGGAGTGTGTGACTGACTCCTTTTTGTGTGGGTCACACCAATGAAATTAAAAGTTAGATGTGGATAACATTTTTGTAATAGAATGTAGGGTGAATTTGTAATCCATACTTTAGTTTGAATCTGTAATTATGTTGTGTATAAACTTGACACTTAACTTTAAATAGGACTATTCAATGAAATGATACATAGTGGCTTATTATTGAAATGCTCCCGCTATTAAATGTGATTTGACAGATTAGTGAGCAGACTCACAAGTGGAACAGTGGAATTTTCTCCTTCGTAATATTGTATTTGACTCTAGACAGGTATAATATTACGGGAGTACGGGTGCTACATCTCGGAGATTACCCTAGGCGAGAGTGATTCGGGATTGGGATGTGACAAGTAGCTTTAACGTTCTTTTTTCAAATGGGGATATGTGTAACATTTCCAAGGCCATCTACCACCACAATTTTCTTTAATTCCCGAATTGATGTACCTACTTGATATTCTTCAGTTCCCAAATTGTTGTTACCTCCAAAATGTAGTTGAGTTCCTGAGTTGATGGTACATCCAGGACCAGTTGTGATATCCCTATGTGCATGGGGTTGTTCCCTCCCCCACCTCGCATGTTATTGCTCCCTCCCGCACCCTGCATGGTATTGCCCTGTAACATCAGCCATAAAATGGTTCGGTAATTGCAATATGAATCCATGGATAGTGTCCCTTTAGATAAATCTATTTAGACTTTCCATATACCTCTTAAATTGATTTTCAATAATCCAAAGAGTTCAATTTAAAGAGAAGTTCCTATTATGATTCTATCTCTTTCAAACTTCTATAACAAGTCTCCTTCCCAAAAAAATTTCTCCTTAATCTAATTAAGTTTTAGAAATTTTGAATTTAAACTTAAAGTCAAATTCTCAAGATATTGATCAATAGGCCACCAAAATGAATAGTTTGAATCAATTACAATTCAACTAAAACCATTTATTTAGACCACATCGATGTGGGCCCTACGTTTGGATTACATTCATTTGTGACCCAAAGTTTCCAAATGCAATATCTTAATTTGTGTGCCCCATCTAACCAATCCACTAATTCAAATTTAAACAAATAAAGGCATGTGGATCTATAGATATATTTTTCTTATGGCTATTAGGTGCTGAGCGAGAATTCTTCCGCGGAATTTATATGTGATCTTCTTCTCTATTCTTTTCTATTTATTTTATCCGTGTCATAGTTTTTATTGTTAAATTCTTATATTTTTATTAGCTTCATTATTTCGTCTCTCAATCATATATTTTTCTTCTAGGTAATGTCATTTCTTATCATATGAGAATATATCAGATGGTATGGATTCGGAAAAAGGCCTTTTCACATTTGGATTTTGCCAAGGTTGGTATAACTGATAATCTTGAATTATATAGATTTTCTATGTTGTCAATGGCCTTAGATAGTTGGTTCCTATTGGTATTCCTTATTTTGTTCAATTTGCAACTATGGATAGACTTATTTTTTACTTTGCTTTTACCTTTCATTTTTCCAAGATATTATAGCTTTTCCATTCATTAAGATGATATTTTGCCCCTTTTACATTTTTTCCAAAAATTAATAATATTGTGTTCTTTTCAAATTTTTGTTTTTTGATTTAATCTTATTTAGAAAATCCTAATATATTTTAAAGTGAAAGTATTATTTAATTTTAGTTTGCATGGATTTTGTGGGTGCCACTCGAGGGATTAATCTTATTGGGCTAAAGACATCATCATCATCATCATCATCATAATAATAATAATAATAATAATAATAATAATAATAATAATAAATTCTCATATATCTCCCAAACCAATTGAATGGGCTCGAAAAATTAAATTATTTATTTATATATCAACCGTCATTGTTGGCTCAAGCTCAGCATGGTTGTCGTATTTTGCTTTCTCTTTGTTTATAAACTTCTCTCTAAATTTTACTCTTTCAGAAAAGATATGATTTCATTTTAGATAATGTATTCTCTTTTGAGCTTACGATGCCATTGAATTTCACATAATCTCATTATTTCTTCAATAATCATAAAACAACCAGGGTATCTTGTAATTAATGGAAGGTAATAAAAGATTTATATAACACATGCTTACTAAAAAAAGAGTTTTAAGTAAAAATGTTGTTTATTTATTTATTTTTTATTTTTAGGTGAAAATATTCTTCTGATTTTCATAGACTTCCTTTTACTACCTTACAATCCCTACCCACCCACTCAAAAATTTTCATTTAGGATCTTTACATTCCATTTCTCAATTTCTTTACTTACTTTGGGTAGAGATTCTAATTCTTTTATTCATGTAGAGCATGGTATCTTAATTTTTTATGTAGTTTTTTTTTAATGGTTTTGAGTACTAGCATTTTAAACTTTTAAATCTGAAGTTTCGTTCTTTAATAGTGTGGTGTGAGGATCATGTTATCACAATTTTGAAAATGACCACTTATATTTTTTAATATTTATTTCAAATTTGACATCTCAAAGTAATTCATACAACAAATATAAGTTTTTAATTATGAATTATATTGAACTCCAATTTTGTTGTTGTTTTTTTATTTCAATTTTAAAAGACCGAGACTCTCAATTTGGTTGATTTTGCTTTTAGCATTGAAATTGATTGCTTGATTTTACATGGAGTTATGTAATGTTGGATTCAAGTTTATATCGACTTAAAATCATCCAAAAAACTTAAATATATAGCATGTCAAACATTTTAATAGCGGAGCTATTTTAATTCATATAATGAAATATTATATATATATATAGATATATGTATATGTATATATATATAAGACATATGGTGCGGTCTTATCAAATTCATTGGTTCAATCTTCTTTTGCTCTTTTTTTAAGGTGGGCTTGTAGTTGTTTTAGACGAAACCACATATCCAATTTCTTTAAAGTTTTACACTTTTTAATTGTCTTCGTAACTTAAATAATAAAATTATAATATTATTATAAAAAACAATATGATACATATCTTAATTTTATAATAATGATAATGATAATCCACAATAATACTATTTTTTTAATTTCAATATAATTTTATAGAATGCTTCACATATTTTATCTTTTTATCATTTTTTGAAAGTTTATAGATTTTTTTATTATATGAATTATATTGCCCGTGCTAAACACGGGCATGTCTCACTAGTATTAGCTAGTTATATATGTGTAGAATTAAAAGAGAAGCAAAAACAACACCCTAATTGCCCAATTGATCCATCCCATGAACCCCATTCAAGCTTTAAAAGGTCCAACTGTCCACAAATGTGCAGATAAGCAGTTGGGCCTATAGATGCATACATGGTGCCCACAACTCCTATACTCCAAGTCTTTTTTTTTTTGGTAAAAAAAATAATCTGTGCTGCTGCGCACAGACCTTTTTCTTGTTTACTTCCTTCAGATTTTAGTTTCTTTCTATTTTTTTTTATAATTTTTAAGAGTAAGTATACATATGTTAATGAAGGTCAAATCCACCGTACCAATGGAGGGAGCACCTCAACTAAATCACAAGACAGGAAGAAGGCCCAAAATACAGAGAGAAGAAAGAAATCCTAGGGGAACTCACAAGACAAGTCAGTTATAACTAGGGCCTAGGGGAACTCTTTATGTTCAAGTTTTTTTTTTTTTTTTTGGAAGGTCTAGGCAGATCCGTGTAATTAGGATTTTATAGTATTTTTATGCTTTAAGATTTTGTATGTCTTATGTATGCTTTGTAATGGAGGATCATTTTCTGCTTTGGATATTTTCTCCTATTTTGAATAACTGGGCTCTATCCCAAAGATTCAACATCCTTTATTTTTTTGGCAAAAGGATTCAACATCATTGTTAGTAGAATTAGCGATCATTGGTGAGAGCATGGTTGGAAAACTCTCCAAGTCGACTCTTAACTCTCTCGAGTCATCTCATTTTGATGGAGAACCGAGTCAAATACAAGGAAGACTCCGCTGAGTCATCTCATCTTAATAAGTTATTTTTATTTTGAACTATTTGATTGATATATCTAATTTTGAACAATTAATGTTTATTTTTAAGTAATTATGCACGCGATTTGTAGTCAGTAACTCAAAATAATGATGTCTGGAATGTAATTTGAAACTTTATTTATTCTTTTACAATCAATATTTGGACTAACAAATTATGTAATATGCAATAATTTTTTCTTTTTTTTTTCCCCTTATTATAGTACTTTTCTTGCATATATAAATTTATTTATTTACATTGATTATCATGAATGAATGTAAATAAAAGTATATTTATATTTTTATAAGTAACAGATTCATTTTTAAATATTTTTAATATTGTTTTAAAAGAAACATGACTCTCCCGAGTCCGTTTTTTTTCCATTGGACGGGTTGAGTCCGAGTCATGAGTTTTCCAAAGGAGGATTTCTAAATTCTCAAACACAGGGATTTCGTTAATCCTCACTTGTATTTGGGCATTTAGAGCATGTATCTTTATTAGAATTGCTGACAATAATTTGTCGTGTTGGGATTTTTAGATGTGATGTGACATCTTCTCTCCAAGCATTTACAAATGTCATGTTACTTCTCAAGCTTTTAAAATTCTTCCGCCTAAAATGTGTCAAATGATACTTGAAACTTCAGAAATTCTAACCCCTTTTGATTTTTGGTGGAATGTTTGGATACATAAGGGAACATTCAGGAATTCCACTGTGTTGAGAATTTCAAAATTCTCAAGACAAGGACTCTATAAATTCAAGTAAAGAAACAAGCCCTTAAAAGTTCCATGAAAGATTTTAGAATTATAAAAATCTCAAAGATCATTTGAGGCTTCTAAGGTGGTTGAAATTTTATCATTTTAATAAATAAACATGGCATTTGTGCTCGATTGCTTAACACATCATGTCATAGAATTAACGAAAAACCAAGTTCCCCTCAGAAATCCCAATAAAAATCACAGGGTTGAGCAAGCATTTAAGATTTACTTAGAACTTTACATATATTTCTTTCCAATTGAATGACTGCCGAGTAGATGTACTCAAATTATGCTTTTGTCCGATTAGCATGGCCCCACTTGCAAGTAAAGTAAGAGGATGCTTCTCTCTCGACCAAATAAAAAAGATGTCCCACACGTCTTTCACCCCTTCCCTACGGTGGTCGTTCAAATTCAATTTTGTGGTTTCAAGATGTCTCACATGTCTTGGTTCTTTTAGGGCCTGTTTGGTAATTTACTTTTAAAATAAAGTGGAGTGAAGTGAAATGAAAAGAATGAATAAAATATAAGTGAGTTATAATGGTATTTTATTTTGAGTTGTTTGGGATAGAATATTTTTTACTTTTTGTATGGGGAAATGGAGTTTTTTTGTCTTTTAATGAGTAAATGTAGTTGCTTTTTTACCTTTTTTGGAAAAGATGAAGGGAGTTTTGGTAAAAAGTGCTTTTGATGGGATGTTTAACTTGACTTCACTTCACTTGACTATATTAGTAAAATTACCAAACGGGCCCTTAAGCCTTTGGTTTCCAAGCCACGTCGTTTTGACCCGTATAACTAGGAAGGAACATAAGCAATAGGCCTATGCCCACCGTTTGCCATAATAAAATATAATTAAAACTGTAAACAGAAATATTTAAATAAGTTATAAATAAATATTAACATATAAGTCATAATAAAAATGTAATTAAAATTTAGAGGAATTTACCCAAAAAAACAACATAGATGGGCGCTAAACAGGTAAGGGCCCAATAAACTCTTATAAACAAATGGGGTACCTTAGGCTCCTCCCGACCTTTTTTTTTTTTTGTGGGATGGTCGTTTCTACTAAAGTCCAACATGCCATTTTTTCCTTTGCCTATCGACCAATGACCATCCATGCATTCCCCCTTTCCCTTTCCCCTTGTCGTTGCCGAGCACCCCTCCCTGATGGTCCTAGCCAGAGGTCCCATGTAGCTTTTGGTGCCATTTTTTCAAAAGGTGGTTCACATGAAGGTATGTCTCTCTCTCTCTCTCTCTCTCTCTCTCTCTCTCTCTCTCTCTCATGATGGGTTGTGGGCTATGAGATCTGGGTTGTTCTTATTTTTGCTGTTTTCATTTTAATGTCCTGACATTTTTGAGGAGTCATGCTATGTTTTGTATTCTCTTCGTTTGATGATGGATTGTTTATTCTTACTTTTTCAATTTTAGCTAGTTACAATAACAACATCAGTTTAGGGTTTAGGTTATGTAAATGGATCTCAGTACTACTATTTTCTAGTTGGGTTTTGCAATACTTTCTGGGAATTGTGTTTTTATTTTCATGAAGGAATCGTGTTATGTTTTGTGGGTTTTGTGATATACACAATGTCACACCCCGAACCCACTCAATCTTGTTTATTCCTAATCAATTATGTTTTATATAAAGTAAATATGCTTAGATCCTAATTAAGTTATTTAGCGCAAATTAGTCTTATATCAGTCTTTGGGTTAGACCTTTGAGTCTTGGGCAGGTAGTTCGGACCCGATCCATCCCATTTAGGCCAAGCCGAGACTTTTTCGTAATTTCGAGTTTCTTATTTTGCATTGTATGCACATCATCTTGGTGTCATCGCGTATATCTCGTCGAGCCTGTCAACTTTCATATTGAACATTTCCTCATCAGACCTCAAACTAATCAATTGGGCCCTGATTTGACTCAAAGTGTAAATATGACAATGGAGGAGAGGACCTTATAAACTGTGAAACAACATCACTCAAAACAGCCACCCATTTCATTCGTTCTGTTCATGTTTCAGTTTATGTGGGCTGCTGAAAGGGAAACTCAAGCTCATTCCTTCTTCCTTTTCTCCTTCTCTCTTCACCATCATTCAAGAAAGAACTTGCATGTGGAGGAAAAGGCGGACTTTAGCTTTCTCATTCCAATTACCAGCCTTTCAACTCCATAAAACCTAAAGAACCCTCTTCCTATCTCTTCTAATTGCTAGATCAGGTGAGGAACTATTCTCTTCTTCACTTTCAATAATTAATTGATGTCAAAGGACTCACCCATTGTGCATGCATGCATTTTGATAGTTCTTTGGTATTATCTACTCAATAGGGTTTGTGGAATTTGGGGGTTTTTACTTGTTTTGACTCGAGGGAGAGTAAGTGAGAAAAGCTTGGTAAAGGCAAGTATAAGCAATATTCTTCAATGCATGTTGTTTTATGTTGATTCTTAAATTGAAATCCAGTCTACCTGTTGATATTTCCTCTCATATGTGAATAGATTGAGTTTGGAATAGGATTAATTTACTTGGATCTTAAATTACTTATTAGAATGCAATTTATATGACTGGTTATTGCTGTTAAATAGAAGAAAGGGATCTCACTGTAGGAAGGAGTTGGAAAGTCTAAAATGGATGTAACTTTGATTCAAAAACTCCAAATGCCAAGAATGGTTCCAGGTCTCGAAATGCAGAAATTGAGTGTTCGCTCGAGCAAAGTGAACCATCACTCAAGCGGACAGCTCTTTGGAATTCAGAGAAAATAGCATTCTGAACCCTCCGCTCGAGCGCTTAGTTCTTTGCTCGAGCGGACTGGCCTCTGTGATGCCTCCACTCGAGCGGTTGCTCATCCGCTCGAGCGAACTTGACTATTGTGTCAGGGACACTTTACCACCTACAATTAAAAGGAAAAATTTATCCGAACACCAATGTGAGACCTCCATGACTATCTTGCGGATAATCATGGTACACCGGGAAAACCAATAGGATTATTAGGATTGGTAGACCATGTAGGACCTTAGAAGGGAACCTTAACTAATTCCGTATATGTCCAAATGCATAGATATAGCTCATGAATGTTATTCCTAGGTGTTGAATTGGGAAGTAAAATGTACCTTTGTTACCATAACACCTAAGATGAATAACAAAACATTAAACTTCCTAAAACTATACCGAATGGAATGAGGAGTGACTATTGATATTTAGATTAGTTTGGCTAGTAACAACCTTGATTCTTTAAATTTCCTTGCATGATCATTTTGTTATTATATTTGTGACTTCAAACACTAAGTGAGTGTTCATAAGCATAATTGTATCTATCTTGTATTTCAACTTTACATTGCAAATTATGTTAATTGAGTGAGCCTTGAGTAGATCTATGAGTGTACTTGAATAAAGTGAATTGTTTTGTGTGAAGTGATTAGTGTGTCTACTTAAGTTCAGTGTATCATTGATTCAAATGAGTCGGTATTACTTAGCTTCGACCGGACGATACCCGACGGGGTGACTCTTGGTTTAGATTGTGAACGTCTTTGCACAGTAGACAGTCTGGAGCACCGGAACTCCAAAACCGGGTAGCCATTTGAACCTTTGGCCGGGTCACTGGTGGCATCTCAAAATGTGTGCTCTCAATGAGGGGATTTAGCTAATGTGGTTACCAACTAGATTGTACATGGTTTTCATTTATCATTGATTCGTCAAGCATTATTAACTCGACTGCACAATTGCCTAGTATATTGTCATATGAATTATTTTAATCCACTGTCATTAATTCTAAAATTGATATAACAGGTGGAATAAATTATTGCTTATACTCAGCTGAATTGTTGTATTCATTCGTTATTTTTGGTGTTACAAACGCATATCCCAATCCCGGTCTTGAGGAGACCGCAGAGCGAGAGGAGGAGGCCGTTGAGGTACCTCCAGGCATAGAGGAATGGACGGTTGAGGGAGCTGTCTAGCTTATGTCACTAGAGAGTGTCTCTTTCGCAAATAATATACTTTTGGCTTATAGAATACTTTTGTGTAGATGAACAAACTATACTTACTTTTGGTATTGATGTATATAAATATTTTTGTATTATTGAGGTAGAGTATGTTTTAAATCTCTACTTCTTATTAGTAAATGAAATCATCTTTTAATTAATGAACTTGAATGTATGGATAGCTCATGATATGATACCTTTACATGTTTTGAACTAATGCTTCCGCTGATAAATGTATAAAGACAGGTGTCTGTGAGCATGTCTCACACGTACAAAGTGGATTTTCTCCTTCGTGACTCACACTTGTCCCGAAACAGGTGTAATGTACACGGGAGTACGTGTGTCACACATTGGGAATTACCCTTGGCCAGGTAATTTCGGGACCGGGATGTGACACAGCGAAATGAGGTTATTCTTATTTTACCTGTTTTAACCCCATTGCTTTCCAAGGAATCGTGTTATGGCTTTTGAATATATTCTGGGATTTGGGTTGTTCCAGTTTTGGCTACTTGGATCTTCTCTACATTTTATGAATCATGTTATTTTTGTAGGTTTTATTGTTTTGTTGAGTTCCTTCTTTCTTATTTTTTTGGCTTCAAGGCAAATAACATCGTATAACTCTCTCACAATTGTATGTAGGTGATGGTGGGTTATATGTTGTGGGCGTGTTGATTTTAGATCACTGAGATTTGCACTTATGTTTTAGGGTATATAATGCAATATAAAAGATGTTCAATATATGTACCAACCTCTTAATGTAGTCCAACCACCACTGTGATGGAGCAATCTAAAAGGGAATTCGCCAGAGCAGCAGGAAAGAGACAAAACACGATAAAGAAAAGAAAAAAAAAAAAAAAAAGCTGACTTGTACGGGATATAAGGCAGTTTCGAATGAGGGTCAATATCAACCATATCGCAAAACAACAAAAAAAGGCAGAAAAGCAACGAGAGTTTCTTTTCTGTTTAAAAGAGTTTACTAGGTTCATTCCTGTGTAGTGCCCTTCTTTAGGGTTTTTTCCTGTAAATTCTTCTAAAATTTAACTACAAAATTTAAAGTTTGAAAGGAAAAAATAAGTAGAATTATCTAATACATGATATTGTAAGAATGACTCAATTACATAGAATAACAAGTCAAAGAAAATGGAAAAGTTAGAGAATAATTATGAATAATCTAACATGTGATGAGGAAGGAAACATATAAAAGAATAATTAATTTGAATAGTTGATGGTACGAAAAGTGAATTTATTTATAAAAAATATTCTATGGCTAAAAGACCATTAAAATTTAAGGGTCTTAAAAGAAAGGGCTAGAATGATTTGAGGATGCTGATCTTTTGCTTTACAACCCGTGACCTTTCTATCTCTCCCACTCTCTTCCATAGGAATCCATTCAAGCGGGCCCTACGGTATGGGCCACGGTATGCCATCTGCTTGAAGATGAAGATCTTTCAAAAAAATCATCTTAAAAAAAAAATCTGATCTTTCAAAAAAAAAAAAAAAAAGAAGATTTTTTTTCCACCATAGAACATGTGATGTCGCTACAAGATATGATTTTTTCTCCCATTCGGCCACAATATATTTTTTTTTTTCCACCAGAGAACATGATTTTTAGTTTTCCTTTTCTCTTGGCAAGGTGTGTTTTTTTTTTTTTTTTAATCTTTCTTGTTTAAGGGCGAGGAGGACTCTTGTAATTAAGGTTTTACTATATATTATGGACTCTTTAAATGATTTCATCTTTCTCCTAGAGATTGAAGACATTCTACAGTGGATTGAATAAACACAGACATTAATTCATTATGATCATCAAGAACTAAAAGAGATCAAGTGCCTTTTCCCCTTGTTTTGGAGTGAATCTTTTTTTTTTTTTGGTATGCAACCAAGGAGCACCCGACTGCAACCCATCGCTGTAGGTGAGATTTTATGTTTAGTTGAAGATTTTGAAGTTTTGGTTTTGATAGGGCAGCAATTTAACAATAACAAAAGGAAAACAAATGAAAGAAAAGGCACAAGTTCTCACATCATAATATGTAATGACATAAATTGTATCCACGATTGAGATGATCATCGTTAAGAAAAGCCAGAAGTTCTCAACATTAATTCATGATGATCATCGATGAGAGATCTGTCTTTCTCCTCATTTTGGAGTATAATTCTCTCTGTTTTTTTATTTTACCTAAGTAGGGACTTGGGACCATTAGAAGCTCCAACTATGAGGAAGGAATATCGAAACCTGAGAAATCAGGTGAGATGCAAGATGGATAATCAGCTAGGCAACCCCTCTGGTATGGGTGAATTTTTTCTGTTTAATCCAAGATTTTTAAATTTTGAGTTGCAATAGGGCAACTTACGAGGGTAAACTAGGATTGAAGGAAAAAAAAAATCTTAATCCTTTCAAAAGAAAAGTATGAGTTCTCACAATTTAACAATAACAAAAGGAAAAAAAAAATGAAAGAAAAGCCAGAAGTTCTCACGTCATAATAAGCAACGACATAAATTGTATCCAGGGTTGAGATCATAGCATACCTGATGATTGGCCATCGGAAGATTGAACAAGAGATAAAGACTAGAGATTCTTCAACTAATGGGTGTTGATTTCCTGAGCTTGTGTTGTGCGTCATACAAAGACACTGATATTGCTCATATAGCTAGAGGTCAACGCAAGTCTTGGGTCAATGCAAGTCTTGGACGGTTGAGATTGACTGGCTTAAAGGTCACAGTGACCACTGAAATCTTGAAGGGCTGAGATGTATGAATCACTATAAAGGACAAGTTGCTCCAACGAGCTGACTGCATGTACAGATCAGCGCTCTATGAGGGCTGCTTTGGCCCATATTTGATCCTTCACATTCTAATCCCCAATAATCTGCCACCGTACCTGGATTTAATGCTCGAGGTGCCCTTGCTTACCACCGTTGGATTAAAATTTTTAAAAGTGTACGGTTAAAAGGCCATTGAAACTTAAGGGTGTTAAATCAAAGGGCCTGGAATGATCCAGTGGAGCTGATTTTTTGCACCGCCTTTGTCCTCAAACAAACCTTTCCATCTATCTTTTGTCAAAAATTAGACATGCATTCAAGTGGGCCCCACATAATGGACCGTATATCTACGGTGTGCCATGTCCTTGTAGGTAGGGGTGAAAGTGGGCCGGACCGCCCACGGACGGCCCGTCATAGGCTCGGCCCGAGCTCGGCTCAAAAGAGAAACGAGCCGAGCTAGGGCCTAGTAGGAGGCCCGTTTGCTTAAAGGGGCCGAGCTCGGGCTTGATGAAGCTCGGCTCGTAAGCCCTAGGGCCTACATATATTATATATATGTACACTATACAATATATAATACATATATGATATAACATAATCCATAAATCCTAAACCTTAGTTTTAATCAATATAAATAATCTATAAACCCTAAACACTAAATAATCCATAAATCATAAACCTAAGCAGTAAGCCATAGAGCCTACATATATTAATCCATATATTATATGTATGTGTACACTATACAGTATACAATACATATATGAATATATGATACTGAATAATCCATAAATCCTAAACCTTAGTTTTAATCCAATATAAATAATCCCTAAACCCTAAGCACTAAATAATCCATAAATCCTAAACCTAAGCACTAAACCTTAAACCCTAATTTTAATCCAATATAAATAATCCCTAAACAACCTTGAGGATGCATGTATATTAATGGTCTAGAAGTCATTTTTTAAAGTCTTGTAACTCTGGAACAACCTTTCCTTTGTTGTTATTATTATTTATTAACAATGCTCTATTGTTGTTGTTATATGTGATACTGGTGATGCTAGAGACTTTATTTTATGATGCTAGCCGAATACTTTATTTTATTCTATGATGCTATTGGAGTTTAATTTGATTTGTATTATTGTTGGAGTTTGATAATGCTCATCTACATTAACATTGAACTATTATGGAGTGTTGGAACTGTGATCCCTTTGCTTTTATGGAGTCTTTCTTATTTTAGTTAATTTTATTGCTGCAATCCAAATTATGGGAATGGGAATATGGGATGAATGCATGCATTTGACCATTTTTTGTTCTGGTTTGCATATGTAGATTTCTTTGAATTCCTACATGAATTTTTTTTCCGAAAAATATTTTCTTTCAACTAGTGTTATATCATTAGCCGGGCTCAAAGGGCCGGCCCTAGGGCCTCATAACTTAATAAGGGCCGAGCCCGAGCCAGGGTTTTTGAGGCCCTTTAGGGCTAGGGCCGAGCTAGGGCCTACTGAAAAATACTAGGGCCGAGCCTAGGGCCTGTCAAAGCCCGGCTCGGCCCGGCCCACTTTCATCCCTACTTGTAGGTGATGATTTTTCTACCATAGGTCATATGTTGTCGGCCAATTATATGATACATTACCCTTTTTTTTATATGGGTCCACTCCGTACTCCATAATGCAAGGGAAAAAAACAGGAAAATGATTATTTTTAGAAAAAAATAAAATAAAATCATGCTTATGAATGGACCGGTTCATTTTTGGTGGTGCCCACTTGCCAACCCATTGTTAGCTAACCCAGGCATCTTCCTTTCTGAAAGACGAATCTATCCCCGGACATAGCTAATGTTATAGAATTTGATAGTTAGTGTGAGAGGGTGTTTGAGTTGTATACGAGAGGGAAAAGAAGAAGTTCATGTACTTTATACCACAAAATGGTTAAAAATGAATATCAAAAATAAAATTTAAAAATAAAGCATTAAATAATTTTTTATTTTATTAAAATAGAGGAAGATGGAAAATGAAGAACTAAGGAGATAGCTAGTTACTCGTTTCCCATTTATTTTCCTTCGATTCTATTTTTATCAAAAGGAAAGCTACTTAATACTCATTTTTTGAAATAAACTTATGATTTTCTTTCTTTTTTTTTGTAACTCCTGATGGCATAAATATTTTGCATTCGATTTTTATATATTTTAATGTAAACAAATAGGACCTTAAGCATTTTGGATCGAAATGTATTTAGTGATGGAAGTTCGGTGGTATTCTTAACCAATCAAAATATATAAGATTTGGACCAAATGGAAAACGAATTATTCAAAAACCCCATAAGTTTTTTGAAGAATGTTCTTCTTTCTTGAAGAGTCTCTATTTAATTGACTGATTATCTTCATCGGAGTTGGAATGGGAATCTTTAATACCACAATTTGCATGAGTTACATCTCATTTAAATTTTTTCACTAGGAAATATCATTTGTTGCCCCCATGCAAGGGCGAACCCGGGTGCAAGGGTGTTGGGGCTGAAAACAGTAAAAAATTAATAATTAATATGCTTTATATATATATATATATATTTATTTGGCCCTTCTCCCAATATTTCTTTTATATAAAATGCCCCTAATTTGAATTTCCTAGGTTTACCCTCGGCCCCAGACCCCCTGCTCTGCATTTAGGGTCTCTAGATATCCAACATAAAGGCCCTCCAAAACACTTGGATTGCAGTATTTTTGTAACTATTCAACAAGGCGGAAGATTTTCATTTATCAAACACTATCACCTTGATAAGAAGGGAGTGTTCAACCTTCCCCTTGTGAATCTAACTCTGCGGTCCTATTCCCTGCCCTCCATCCCCATGACACTGGATCCTACTGAATGAATTGGTGGCTAGAATGTCACACTATCTGCTTGCCTTGTACTTTTAGATGTTGGCCTATTTGTGTAGGTATGTTAGCTACTGCTGATCATTATAGAGCTTAATAGAAAGTTACGTACAGGCCCTTTTTTGTAATCCAATGGTGGCATAGGCCTTCACCTGTATGGCATAGGCCTCTCAAAATCTATACATTTAGGACCACACAAGATGTATTGTGACTCTAGTATTTCATGTATGTATTCCACTAAATTACTTGAAAGGCAGCAATCTGTCCAAAGGCATGCAATCTTGTGCACTTCAGTAAATCACACCTTTTACATAGAGGCTCCACACTACAAATGGTGGGTGCATTGAACATTTCATAAATTGGAAAGTCTTAGCAAATTCTCATCGCTCGAAATCTTGTGAGACAAAAATTAATGTATGGAGTCAGATCTAAATGATATTTTGATGTCTAGAAGATGTTTTAGGGCTCACTCATCCTCACTTGGATCCACTGAAAGGGCAGTTAGATCATCAAATCATTGCATGCACCTGTTTGGCATTGGTCTTTGCTGAGAATCTATACATGTAGCAATACACAAGATGTACCGTTACTCTAATAAGAAATGATCCAATGTTGTGGCTACTGTGGTGCCGATGGTATCTAGGACCTAATTTAACATGTGGAGGATCCACCATCGTTGATTAACTTGTTCATATCACAAACCTCTCCATGCATGCATCGAAACTTACACAGATTTCATGCCATGCCCAAACAATTAACATAACAAATAACCAACCAAGCAGCCATAACACTTAATTAACATGGGTAAGTCGTTATTAACATGATAAAGAAGAATAGCTTTGAATTTTGGTTTTGCATAGGTGTTGTCCTAGTGGTGTACTGCTCAATAATATCATGACTTTTGTCCGCTTGGTAAGACCCACTTGCAAGTTGCAAGTAAAGTGGGTTAACATGATGATGTAAGCTGACGCCGCTTTGACCCGTGCAATAGTTCGTTCAATTATGTGGTTTAAGGGAACTCTATTCTAATATGGGGGAGGAGCTAATTAGATTAAGGTCTTAAAGAAAAATCCTAAGTTTTTATATTACATTTACAATTAGTGTGCTATAAAATTACAAAAGAAATTAAGCTCCAATTTGATATTAAATGATTTATTATAGAAAAATTTTGAAAAATGATATAATGGTATTTTTGTCATTTCTCAAACTTGTGCCTGAGAGAGGACTTGATTAAAAGAAATATGAAAAACTTTTATATTCTTTTGAAATATTCAAAATTTTATGTACTTTTTTTGGAATAAGGCAAAATTTAATACCTTACTGAAGTTTTTCTTAAATGCAAATCGCTTAAAATAATTATTTTCTGTAGCACAAACCCATGCTTAGCAACGCAGTCTTTAAAAGTTAGGAGGAGGTGGGACTCTTTACTATTTTTCACTTTCTTTGGCAAGTTTTTTTCTCTTGTTAGGAGGAGGATGATTCTTGTAATCAGGGATTTAAATAATGGTTATATCAAGAGGATTGGGCTCAATCAGAAACTGGACGGTCAAGATGGACTCAAAACATATTCCAATATTAGTTATAAATGTGCAGTATTAAAAGAGAAGAAAAAAGAGCACCTAATGGCCCAATTGGTTCATCTCATGAAGCCCATTCAAGCTTTAAGAGGTACAACGGGCCCACAAATGTGCAGAGAAGCAGCTAGTCCTAGAGATGTAAACATGATCGTTTCACAGCTTTTGTGCTTAGATTTGCTAAAATGAAGCTGTGTTGCTGTTCACAGACCTCTGCCGTGTTTCCTTCCTTCAGATTTTAATTCCTCTCTAAAAAAAATTTTCTTGTTTAAGAGTAAGTATAAATATATGAACTAATGGCAAATCCACTGTACAAAATAGATGGAGCACCTCAACTAAAATCACAAGACCATTCAGCTATAACTAGTGGAACTCTTTTATGTTAAAGGGTTTTTTTTTTTTTGGAAGGTCAAGGAAGATTCTTGTAATTAGGGTTTTGTAGTATTTTTATGGTTTAAGATTTTGTAATCTGTGCTTTGTAATGGAGGATCGTTTTGGCTTTGGATATTTTCTCCTATTTTGAATAATTAGGTTTTATCCCAAAGATTTAACATCCTTGTCAGTAGAATTTGCAATCAACACTACTTTTCTCCTTTTTTTTGTGCTAATTTTTCTGTTTAGTTGAAGATTTTAGAGTTTTGGATTGTCATATATGGTAGCTAATTAGAAGGGTAAGTAATGAATAAATTAATTACAAAAATTGGAAGAAAAATAAAGGTTCTTACATCATTATTGGTAATAAATAAAAAGATATAAGAGATTTGAGATAGTGGTAGCACCTGATCAATGTTCGGTAGCTAAAAAACAAAAAATTGAGGTGAGATATTAAGTGATATTGTAATTGTGGATGAATAGTGAGATTGCTCGTATAGCTAGAGGTCAATGGACATTGTTAGTTCTTGGACGGTTGAGATTTGACTAGGTACCTTAAAGGGTTAAGATGCATGGATCACTAAATTAAACTTGTCTTGTCGGCCATTAGATAATGATTTTTCCGTTTCTCTAATAACAAATATTTCAAGAGAAAAGTAGTGGGGTGAAGTACATCAACATGTCATATAACTCCATAATGCAGTAATAAAAAAATAAAAATCAAAAGGTCATTTTTGCAATATAAAAATAGCACTTTCCTTTCTTTGAGAATAATCATCATTAATTATAAAAGAGAACCTTTCGTTTTGTTGAACTTTTTAAAATAAAGCCTCCAAGTGGTGGGATCAAGATTCTTTTGGGTGGGGCCCACTTAGATAATTGAAGGTGTGATGGAGCCATTTTATTTTATTTTTTTCAGATGTGAATATGGAGGAACCATTGCCATGCCATGTGACTTCAAACTTGGAAGGCAGCAAAGACCATCACGTGATCTCTCTCATCCTCGTCTGTCCCCATTTTTTGTTTACTAAAATGGTGAGAGGATTGATGTGACTTCTCTCTCTACTCATGAAATAAGGAAAGGGAAAGACAAATATAATATTAATTTATTCTTCTCTCACCTTGCAAGTAGTAGCACCACGCAAGGTGCATACTGTGTGTGGATTTATTCAACGGGAGCAGTCCATTGATCACTTACTCTGCACATTCATCAAGATAAGGATCACAGACAAATTAAATATAGTAATATAGTTCTTAATTAACGGTCGGTCATTTAAATTTACTTTTTTTGTTTTTTTTTATTCATTTATTTTAATGGGTACTAAGGCAGTAAGTGTTGAATTAAGTAAAATTAAAAAGTTAAATGGAATGAGTTTTTCTACTTGGAGCATAGAATTAGGCATTTTTTATTGGGAGATAAAGTTGAATACATTCTTGAGAGAGGATCCTGGCCCTAATTCTATTGTTGCAAATAGAAGAATATATTAAAAAAAAATTATAATCATAAGCTTGCTAGAGATGATATGTTAACTTTTATGGAATTTGATATTGAAATATTATTTGAAGAACATAAAACATCAAAAGAAATGTTTGATGCTATTTTTGTAACTTTTTTAAGTTCTTTAAAAACCTACGTGCAAATGCAAAAAATATAATTCAAGTAACATGCTGGACTCCGAAAATATGTGGTTGAATGTATAAATAAAATGACAGTAATTGCAAAAGAGCTTACTACTATAGAGAATTCAATTCCTAGGATCCTGTTTTCTTTTCTTTTTTTCCTTTCTTTCTTTTTTCTTTCTGGAATTTGTGTCAGAAATTCACCATGCTCGTAATTCCTAAACATGATATGACATTTTGTCCTCTAGAATCTCTAAATTCCATGTTTTTTCTCTAACATTTTTGAATTCCAACCATATAAATCCCATAAACCCCTCATCCAGCCGTTGGAAGATCTGTATAAAAGACCATTTCTCAAGTTGAAAATGCAGAGAATACAAAGTGACTAGAAAGATGCAATGGTCTGTAAATACTGGGGATTTTCCTGTGTTCATCAGTCTCGGAGCCTTGTCCCCATTTTTTCACTTCTTGCAATTCTTCGACTTCTCAGGAAGAAAAGGATAGAGAATAAATGGATAATACAATCTGAGTAACTGGTGTGGCAATGTGAGCCCCATGGCAGTAGGAGCTATTGTGTTTCTCAACCTGTGTTTGATATTATAACAGGCAAAATGGTCCGGTCTCAAGCATCTATTCGATATGCTGTGCCCATTAGATTGACCCCGCAACCTATGTACTAGGTAAATTTGGGTTACAAAATGAGGCAGCAAATCCAGGCCTTATCCCAATGAACCAACTGCTACCCCCCATGACAAACGCAATGCATACCTCGGAAACAGGGGATGCAAGGCCAAACAAGAGAATGGTTAACAGGGGCTGCAAGGCCAAACAAGTGAATGGATGGTTAAGGTTAACCTCCCGTAGGTGCAAATCAAATTTGTCCTTGCAGGGGCTGGGTCGGCTTGCAAAACATGCATGAAAATTGAAAAGCATGGGTCCAGTTCCAAGACCCATATGAAAATCACGGTCCGTCCCCAAAATCCACATGAAATTTTTGGCTTTGCACCAAAACCCAACTACATGTTTGGACACGACCCCCTCAAACGAAATTCTTGGGTTTGCCAATGACTTAGTTGGTAGGGGACCTTGAGTGTATTAGAGTACGTGAGTTTGAGTTTTAAAGAAAGTGAGGAAAAAAAAAAGAAACTAATTAATCCCACAATGAAAGTATTGGGATAAAAACTCACGTAAGCAACAAAAAGAATAAAAAAAAAAAAACCTCAAATATCTTTGATCGGTTTTCTTAGTCTCTTGGAGGGTCACGAAAATATTAGTAAAAATCCTTGACTCAAGACTTCATTTGTGCAATGAGAGAATTTCGTGTGGTTTGTGGATTTTTATTTTTACAAAGAGAAGAACTATGCATTCCTACACCTCCCATAAAAAAAAAAAAAATCCTTTCTATCAAAAAAATACTTTATTTTTCATGCAAGAATATGTGTCGCACCAATCACGCTCTATCGTGCAATCCTTTCTCTGCACAAACGCGCCATGGACAATCTTTGTCAAATCCAATGGTTACTCTTTCTTTAAGTACACTTAAATTTTACATGATTATAGAACACAAAATTTCTGATATCTAATATATGGAATTTGGATTCAATCAGTAAAAAGTAGGCCCCACTATTCAACAAAAAGTTTTGTTTAAAAAAGTCTTTTATTGGAGATTTAATGATGTTTTTTCCAATCTAGTGATACATATTTTTTTGGTTTGGAGATGTGGTTAAGTCCAGGGTGACTTGAATATCAGATCGCAGTTTTCAGTTCATAATCTAAGATTTAGGTCTAAGATTTGCAAATGGGGTTGCCGGCTGCGGTTTAGGTCTAAGATTTCAAGCCGTTTGATACAAGAGGCTCATTTTTTGTTCTGATGCATGTTCAACATGGATCTTAGGTTATGAAAAGTTGGGTCAAAATCCAAGAGGACTAGATTTTAAGCAATCAACAAATTGAAAGTTAAACTAGATCATATAAGACTGTATCGAGAGCCAAAAAGTGGCCCATGATTAGGTCCACTATGATCAAGATTATAATTTAATCACAAGGCAGTAAAGGACTCTACATGACCCACTTGAGTCCACTCTAATCAAACAAGGTAATAGTTGATTTTTATGTTTAAGCTACCTTCTCACAAAAATGATAAAGCAGGACATCTTTGAAATTTGGTTGCCAAAACACACAGGGATTAGGAGCTAGCAACTTTGTTTACCTGCAATATTGGTTATGGCAAAAAGAATAAATGTCTGAATACTCTGTTCACATATGTGAACTGAATAACCCACATTCACAGATCTTCTTTTTGGATCATTTGACAATGATATATAAAGCTCGAGATGAAGCTAACAATTTGACCATCTGAAACTGAAGTTTGTTCAAATAAATTCTGTGCAGCCAATAGATAAATCACAGCCTGTGTCCTAGGACCACGGAGGGCAAATAAAAATTCAAATCAAAATTGCCCCGTTTGGACAGGGATCGAAATCCCATAAACCAATCCATGTGAAGGCTCAAGTCCCCTTCAGTTTTGCGTATGGAAAACAAAACGCACATCAAAACCAACAAACAGAACTCTTCCAAAAAATAATAGTAATTAAAAAACTCCCAAACTTTCCAAAGACCGAAATGAAAGAAGAAAATGTTTTTAAGGTAAATCTGGATCCAAAACAAAACACAATCAATTCAGATAATCATTCCATAATTTTAAACCCAAAGCCCAAATCTGCAGATAACCTATGTATTACTCCCCTGAAACTAAAATCTTCCATTTTATTATCTAACAAAGATTTTCAAAAAAGCAGAAGTAAAATGAGAAAATGTAATGGATATGTAAACCTTTGCTTTAGAGCTATGTATCAATCTTCCCCAGACAAATTAGGAATCCCATAGGTGGGTCATTGTTTTCAAATATTCTAACACTGGACAGACATTCCCACACCTACGTACACACAAAAGAACTTTTCTGCGAATTTTTAATTCTGACTTTTGGTGCTGGCACATAAAAAACGATTCTTTATATGGATCTCTCATCACTACACCAAACAGAAACAGTGAATTCCACAGCTTGTAGAATCCACACGCCATATCTAATTACGATCTCGACCTTGAACTGCAAACGATTCCAAATAGTTTCATAGATATAACAACGAAAGAAAAACGCCCCACAGTTCGAAATAGTTCGAACAATCAAGAAAAATGAAAGACAAAATCTTGGTTCCTGGAAAACCCAAACTCGAATTTGGTGGAATTGTGAATCAGGTGACTATTGCATCCAGTCTTGCCCTAAACTCATACTTACATAAGAAAAATGAAAATAAAGAAAGTAGGGACTCTGTCAAAGAAAATGAGAGATTGAATAATTGAACATCCAAACGCACCCAAGTTCTGAACCAAATTCCTTGAAAAAAGGAGTGGAAGTTATGAAAGGGGGATTCCTAGTTCCTACTATTGTTTTCCAGGATTTTGTTCATTTTACCTGAAAATTGGATACAGACACTGGCAGAACCAAGGGGAGGCTCGTATGGGCCATGGCCCCTGCTTAATTTTTTAAACCCGCCTTCTTTCTTAAGTAAATTTAATGAATTTTTACCTAAGACCCCTGCAAGATTTCTGGGAACTCGTTTATTCTTTACAAAGTTATATGGATTTTTATATATGGCCCCTCCACAATTTCTGAAAACCCAGTTTTTCTTTAGAAGATTTTATAATTTTTTATATAAGGATCCCAAAAATTTTCAAAAAAGCTATTACATATTTTGAAAACTACACGAGTTTTTCATGTGGGATCCCAAAGAATTTTTTTTCTTTTGATACATATGAGAGCTTTGATGCCTTTCTTATTTCTTCTTGCACGATCGATCGATGGGGTGACAAGAAGACAAAGAGGAGCCCACAATTCCTTGAAGTCGGGAAACCCTTGAAATTTTATACAGTGAGTGATCTTCCACAATTCCCACAGGCTGGGATACATGGAGCCCACTGGGCCCACTTAATGAATATTATGACCTAAATTAGAGGTGACAAAACTTGACCCCCAACTTCACACATTTGACCGTTCAACCCGACCCGCATAAAACACGGATTGATTATGAGTCAAGTTTGCTAACCCACCAAAATAAGGGCCAAATTAATCTGTATTTATTATTTTTAGGCTGGACTATCGGATAGGAGTGATGAGTCAACCTGAAGACCCAAGGAACAATCTTGGGAATATGTGTGATAATGGATACTGAGGTGCGCCAACACCACTCAATAATAAGTGTGTTGGTGGGTACCCAATTTCTAATTTTTCATGATTTCCTCAGCTTGTCATCATATATTTGGATAATTCACTTGTAGAGTGAATTGAAGTGAATGATCAATTTAGAAAATGTGAAAATAATGGTCAAATCAAAAGAAAATAAAATGTAATAATCAAATGGGTAGAAAAATGGATGGTGGACCATGCTATCACATTGGATCGACCATTTATAAGATTGCCCATCATGGTCTCCTTTGAGTCCTCCCTGCTCAAACCTAAGAGGGCTCAATTTATGGTTGGGTCAAGTCCATGGAGGACCAGTACAAACTCCATCCATTTGGGTTAACCCATTTAACACAGATCTAACCCCTAGAAGTCTGGCCCAAGTCCAATAAATTTCAAATAAGGATAAAAATTAAGGTCAATTAAAAGCCAGAAATGCCCAATGCAAGTTCAGCTCATTCCGCTAAATATAAACCATTCTAGGAATCAAAATAATCAATCACCAAACCATTGAAGCGGATTTAGAAATGGGGGTCAAACATAATCTAACCCATTTAAATGGGTTATTTAGTTTATGTAGGTTTTCCCCAAACACAACTTGGTTACAAGGTCGACTGACGAGGTTTTGCCATCCATAGTTTTGAGGGGCCTCGAGGTTATTAAATCGTAGCTTGATTAAGTTTCAAAGGCCAATTTGCATGATCAATCCTATGTCCTCCAAGTTGGATTGGCTTTTTGAGTGGCTGAGATTTGTCACAGGGTGAGGCCAGGCCGTTCCATGCAGGGGTGGTGATGAGTTATGCTAGGTTGAGCACATGTGGGATTTAGTGGGGTTGGCATCTCATAATGCAATTACTTGGGCTGGGTTACGTTCAAATTAGTTAAGCATCGACATGTAAAGTGAATTACCCAAAGTATTAAATATTGTACTATTGGATATACAGATTCTAGACCCAACTGGACCCAATCCTGGACCACCTTTCCATGAGTGGGGCTCACCTTTCCATTACTTAACTGTTCTTTTTTCTTTTTCTTTTTTGTTTAAAAGAAGATCTATCAAGCAAGCAAGCAAAAAAAAAAAAGCAACCAACAGAAACACGGCACGGCAAACACTAGCCCCACCATCCCAAAAACTGCCCACAGAAATTAACCCAAGTGATAGGGGTCCCTAGCCTATAGAAAGTTGAGACCTGCTCGACCCATTTGGCAACATGGTGGGCCACCATATTAAGTTTCCTAGAAATTTAAAAAGTTTTTACCGACTTAAAAAATAACTGCAAGTCTGGATATCTCTAATGGGTTAGAACACGAGACATAGATGGATATTTATCCATAGATGGGTGGCTATCCATTTTGGGCTGAATAATCATACTATTAGCAAGTGAAATAGCCCACGTTGGATTTGGAGATCAATATTCGTTTCTCATCCTCCATATAGCCCACCATATGGCCATGGAAAGAGCTCGAGATTCTAGATCAATGAGCGAATGTTGTCTTACAGGCCCATCCTTAGACCACCATTTCCACTATCCACCTATATTATTATAAGAGAACTTGTCGGCCAACACACCAAAGCGTGATCCAAACCAAAAATCTCAAGCAAATTCACATTGCAACAAGATGTGCTCCATATATTCCTCTTTATTCTTGCAAAGAAGGGAAATTGGGGTCCCCAATTTTTTATTTCAGAGTGGATCTCACTAGAATTGCTTTCTTTAGACATTTCCATCCAACCAATAGAACTCTTGAAGTGAAGGGCACTTCTAGTAAGATTTCCAACTTATATTTAGGTCACTGTGATTAAACATCTTTTTTAAAAATGCATTTATAAGCTAATTTAGCGGAAAGATCCCGGTTATTAGTAGCGGTCCATATTCTCCTATCCTCCTCCATAGAATGAGAGAGGAATATTTTTGAGATATCCTCCCAGTCTCTCTCTTCACTAAAGATGCCGTTGATACTGTTGATCTTATGAAGATCCCAATTTCCATTGGAGTTCCTAAGATCCATGACCATCAAGTCCGGTCCATTGACAGGGAGAAGGGTTTCCTTAGGCCTTCTGCACAAGGAATCTAATTACATTTCCACACTAATATCTTATTCTCATTCACAATAATCCATCCAATATTCTCATTAATAAAGTTCAAGGTTTCAACAAAACGTTTCCAAAACCATGAATTCCTCCCCCTACTTGAAGCCTCCCATATGTCTTTATTTGTGCAATATTTAGCTTTTAATATTTTAGTACAAAGAAGATATGGTTTAGTTAGATAATTCCAACATGCTTTAGCCAGAAGAGCTATATTGTTGCTGTCAAATTCCCTAATCCCCAAACCCCCATCTTCTATAGGTCTACATAATTCTTTTCATTTAATTAAATGCATTTTTTCCCTCCGTCCTGACCTCCCCACCAAAATTTATTGCAAATCCCTTCCAAAGCCACTAGGACTTTCTTAGGAAGCCTCAACGCCCAACATTTTATTCACCGGTAAGGCTAAAGCAACATATTTGGTGAGAGTGCTTCTACCAGTGAGAAAGAAGTGGGGATTGCCAACTTTTGATTTTGCTCGGCACTTTATTGATAAGTGGTTCAAAGGACTTGATCTTAATGTTTACAATGACAAGAGGTTTACCAAAATACTTTTCGTTATTATTCAAGGATCTAACCGTAAGACCAATGCAATAGCCTTACATCTTTTCTTGTAGGCTTCTTTATTGAAGGTGATGGCTGATTTATTAAAGTTCATCATTTGCCCCTACATATAACAATACCCCTCTAGCACATCTCTCACCTCCCTAGCTTTTGAGCTGTGGGGCTCTAGTGAAAATGAAACTGAGGTGAGAGATATTTGGTGCATATCTCAACCTCGACAGGACTTCAGCCCCTAGAATGAAAACGCAGGGAGATAGGGGGTCTCCTTACCCTAATCCTCCTGAATGAGTGAAATGGCCAACAGTAGATTCATTTAAAAGAATGGATTAGGTGACAGATTGCATGCATTCTCTAACTATTTGGATAAAATCTTAATGGAATCCAAAAGCACCTAACGTTTCACAGAAGAAGTTTCATTCCATACGATCATATGCCTTTTACATGTCTAATTTTAAACCCATAATTTTACCGTTGTCTTCTTTTAAAAGAACGGAGGATTTCATGTGTAATATCAGCAATTTGTCGGCCTTTAATGACAGCACTCTGGAAAAGGCTAATAATTTTATTAAGTATCACTTTTATCTATTAGCCACCGCTTTGGAAATAATTTTATTGGTCTCAGGCCGTAAACATTTTGAGGGCTACTTTTCTTAGGAACAAGGACAATGAAGGTCTTATTTATCCTGTTTAAGGGGAATTTATGTCTAAAAAATTCTTTAACCAACAGGACTATATCTTGGCCTATAGTATGCCACATTTGTTGGTAGAAACCAGCCGGATAGCATTCCAGGCTTTAAAATGGGCATTTCTAATTTAACTGTTGATACGCTTCTGACACCCATTGCTATCATATAAAATATTGCTCCAGGCAGTGAGATTCAGATGACCCCAATTAGATTGACTACATCTCTAACAAGTGGGTAACTACTCTTTTTTTTTCTTTTAGGAAAAAGGAGTGGACAAGATCATGTGTAAAACACAGTGATCAATCTAACAGTCGGTCCGTTGAAATTTGACTCCAAATATTCAGATAAAAGTTAAATACCATGGGTTTTAGAGGTATATCAACAATGATTTGGATTATCAAAAGGTGGGTCCCACTTGAAACTTTAAGGGTTCATTTTCAAACTATCAACTAGTCTAAAAAGAGCTAGTTAGATTAGGTCTTAAAGTAAATAGCTCCCAAAGTCCCAATGTTTCCCAGGTTGTGTTTGATCAAACTGGCCTAAAGCATTCTCATATTGGCCCTACGACAGACACAATACATACCTATGAAATAGGGCTGCAATGCCAAAAAAGAGAATGATTGGTAAAGGTTAACCTACCTTAGGTGCAAATCAAATTCGTGCGATTAAGGGCTACCTTTCGAAGATCAAAACCGTTCAAACAATGAGCCCACTTAGGTAGGTCCATGGCTCATAAAAGAAATTACCCCTGGAATAGTGAGTTTTTTCCAAAATGTGTGATAAAATATTTTACCTGATAATTCTTATTAAGAAAATCAAATTTTCTTAATCATTGATTATTATTTTTATTTAAAATTGAGATTTTTACAGTTTTCTAATAATATTCAAAGAAAATTCCTAAATTTGACAAATACTGTACTGCAGTACTGGTTGTTTATGTTTCACATCGGATTGCAATTCTATATTGTTCTTATCTTAGTCTTAACAAGTAGACAATTTGTGTTTGAAGGATTGAGCGGAGCAATCCCAGTCTTTCTTTTTTGCAAGAAGTTTAGAATGTTGTTGAAACAGATTTTGTAATGCCCAAATACTACAAGTTTTGACCATGACCAAATTGATACTTTGATTAATATCATGTTTGAGGCAAAGAGAGATTTAATCCAATGGTTTGGTTTTGGAAAGGTGAAGCCGCATTGTTAGTTGTTTTTAACAATTTAGATTCATCATGTTCTCTCAAACACACAAGTGATTAACTTCAAGGACAAGAGATATTAGTGAACCCATATGAGAAGTGATAAACACATCTTATGTCGTCTAAAAAGTGCACAATCAATTCCTTTTCATCAAACTGCTCAACAAACACTCTTCGACCAATAACATCATATCAATTATAACTTAATTTTCAAAATTCTGTATCCAACCGATACAATTTAGACCATCTTATTTGGTGAAAACTTTTAACTCCAAAACTTGCAATTAGACTCTCAAGCTTAAGAATAAATCTCGACGTCGAGAACAAATTTTTGAGCTTGCAACTGAATCATGTTTCAGTTATTTCTGTATTCTGAATTGAGAAAATTGTTGAAAAGATCCATTGTTTTGGAGCAAATTCTCATCAAATTGTAGTAAAAGTAGAGTTAGTTTAAGACATTATTGGACTAGATAAAAGATATGAATGAATATGGGTTTGGGGGAACATCTACTCATTGTAATGAATTGTGCCATAAATCTTTGTTCAGTTCTAGTCCTGTTTACCTTAAATGTTTTGACACTTCCACAATATTCAACAATGAAATTTTGTTTTACATCTATGGCCTGTGTTTAAAGCTTATGACTGATCATTCAATACATTTTTTCAGTTCTCCAATATATGGAAACAACTGGAAACAAATACTGGGATGTTAATTGAAACAAAACTTGCGAGTTCGCGATTCTGATACCTTCAACCAGCGAAATATCTCTCTATGTAGTAATTAACACTTGGTTTGTAACTAAACTTTCAGAATATATCAGTCATATTCGGCGACAGTATGGCAGATTGTTGGTATACAAAATATTCCTACAAATGGATAAGCCGGTGAATGCAATAATACATTTCCAAGGGGATTGCCTGCCATCCAGATTTGCACATTGTAGGAACATTTGATTAAAAAAAATTAAAAAATAAGGCACTATACACCATGACAGAATGTGTGAGATCTTGGGCAAGATGACTTTTACCATTGTCCCAAAGACGAAAGCTGTGGTCACAAAGGTCACAGCTACCCACATGGTCCCAAGATAGCTTGTGTGCAATATTGCGTAGCTTCACTTTTAATGTGGAACAGTCCAAGATAAATATACCTGCACCCAAGCATCACATTTGCAGCCATATAAGAAAGGGTGAAAAAGGTTCATGAGGAAATTCAGGTTACTGTCAAGTTCATTGCACCAGTAGGTGCTTTACTCATTTACAACATTGCATCAATAGATCATTGGACTCCCATCAGTTGTACAAGGAACAAACTACAAACATGTTCTTATCATAAAATCAACAAACAAGTCTTTTCACAATTTCAATCCTTGATCTATTTTTGCTAGTTATTGGAATACAATTAAATTTAGGACTTATGTAGACATAATGGATAGATTGGAATTGGGAAACAGAATTTTCATGTACCCGACCCCAATGTAGTTGGGACAATGTTTTTATGATGGTGGTGATGATATGTAGCAGAAGAATATACCTTCTATGGTGCCGTAATATTGACACAGCATGAACTTTTCCATTCCTCTGGATTCATCCCTTTTTCCTGTGCATCTGATTAGAATAGAATGCATAAGAACTTTTTTTTTTTTTGTCCATTTGATTCAAATAGAATGTACCTTGGTTTCGTGAGCATTGTTTTCTCTTTGCAACTTTTGGGCTTCATTAGTTCTGACTTGAACATGCCATCTTAAGAAAGGATGGATCTGGATAATCTTTCAAACAAAAATTGACACCATCATTGTCAAACCTGTAAAGTAAAATCAAAAGGCTTTTAGTATCCCCACATCTTCCACGAAGAAAAATAAGAAATTCAATAGTTCTTGCCTGTCAAGTAAGAACAAATGGGGGGATGACGACATTCTTGATAGGATTCCATAATAAATCCATGGAGCATCATTGTGGACAAGCTGATTCTGTTTGGTATGAATGTTAGGATGCCAATCTGAACCTGTAAAGCAACCATTATGTATCAAGGAATTGAATTGTGAAATAGATAAAATTTTACAAAATGGTATCATGATAGGTTTCTACCAAACCTAAGCTGAATTCCACAAGCCATTTGAGAATCGCCAAAAACGAAACCTAAACATCTCTAATTACCAAACCTTACCAAGGTGAGGTCATATTCGATTTAGAACCTACCAAAATTAGCATCCCATCCAAATAAAGAAATGGCCCTACTTCTGATTGTCATCCCCACCCATTGAGTACTATCAAATTTATTGCCATAAAGAACCAACTTGCATGCATGTTCACCATCTCAAAACCCAATCAGAATGGGTGCATCCACTGTCCAGAGTATGAAAATAAATGAAAAATAATGACAGAGAATAATAGGCTAGAAGTATTCAAATATCATCTTGCAACTGAATGGTCATGCTCATGAAATTATAGACAAATATAAAAATGATGAAGACAACACAGAATATATTTAACCATTCAACTTATAAGATGAGAATAGTGAGAGTAAATATAGCCTTTGCAATAAAAAGAAAAGTAATTATCACTTCTAATAACTGTGATATACAAAGTACAGGAGCAAAAAAGATGCTAGCACAAAAGTTCTTAAATGACCTAAAAGATAAAATGTCGAAATGTGAAAGCTAGTGCTTGCAGTTAATGAATTTAAAGCAGTAAAGAACTGAAACTACTAATCATTTTGACCGATTCAATGAAGTTCCCATTATCTCTCAAAGACTAGAAAAAGACCACACTCATACGAACAATTTTTTTTTTTTTTTTGAATGGTCACTCCTACTAACATTCCTTTCTTAATATAGACTTGACATAACTAAATAATGCAGTAGAAGGTTTTGACCTGGAGCTTACCTCTAAAATTGGCTTTTCCCTCTCCCTTACCAAAAACTCTAATTTTCCCTAGACCTAATTTTCCCTGGACCTTCTCCATGTCAGGGGAAATGAAAAAAATGCCCAAATTTGTATGGAATGTTTTGAAAATCTTGAATGCTTTTTTTTTTAATACTTCCACACACTTCATGTGAGTGGGATGTATAGAACTCCATCATGGGATGTGGTTGTTTATGCAATGGTTTATATGATGTGGTTGTTTATGTATAAATTTGATCGATGTTTCTTTGATATGTGATTAGATGTTGTGTAGTATAAGTTCGATGTAATATGAGAAGTTTGTTAGTGTTTTTAAATATAGAATTAGTGAATTTAGGGGTTGGTTTGTAGAGAAGGTCAAGTGTTTGATGAAATGCTCCTAGTTAAAGACTAGTTAGTTTCTTACATTCGATACGGGTTGATTTCTCTTTTAAATACGGAAATTTGAATGAACATGTTTTTAGTGTTTATAATAACTCCTTAAAGTATGTGAAGTATAAGACTGTTTTGTAATCAATGGCCCCTAACGGGGTTAGCGAGGCAAAATGGAATTGGAGTTAACAACTATACTGGATAAACTTGAAAGAATTGGCTGGGTTTACATATGGTTGACTGGAATTTTATTTTATTTTTTGTAAAAATGTGACAAAAAGGATCCATAATCTTGTTATCTTTCAAGCAAGTATTCACTTGTCCAATTTGGTTTCCAAACAAGAAATTATAAACAATCTAGTGTGGAGAGGTCATATGCTGAAACTCAGCACAATCATTGTTTTCATGCAAAGTGTAAGCCTCTGAAAAAGAAAGTTAGAAAAGTAATAATGACTTGGGTTTTAGCACTTTAAAAGTAGGGAACTTTTTACTTCCAAAAAAATCTAGAACCATCTGATCTACATTATATCAAAGGAGTAGTGACTCTATGAAATGGGTTGTCTGACTCTAAAATTCGGTTGCATCAGAATTTCTTGTTCTGGGTTCCAAGTTTAAGAGGTGGGTTCTATAAGTTAGGAATTTTCTTTTGCTTCCAAACTTTTCAGAACTGAAATATGGTATTTGGAGTATGTAATCCATGTGGAATGAAGTGAAAAGCGCATTTCTGAAAAAAAAGAAGAGCAAAACAAAGGGAAGAACAACGAACAAGACTAAACATAAACAGAAAACAAAAAACTAACTATCAAAAGAAATATGAAGCCGAAAGACTCCTTTCCTGGCAAGAAAAAAGCATTTTTTAATTGAGAATACTAAAGTGGGAAAACAGGTACTATGTTGTCTAATGGATCTGAAAATAATCACCATGTTCTAAGACATAAAACAAACTCTTTTGCATTGAGTTGAACTCAAGAATTTCTGATATTTTACTAACATAATCCTCTATTTCTGTATTACATTTTGAAAACAAGAATCTATAAACATGTATACAAGTATGAAATCAACTTAAACACATACAAAGCCAACAACTTGAAGCAAAGGCATACATAGATTTTGTTACATGACTGCTGCTTCTTTGCAATTTTGGTAGACAGTGGCTACTTCAAGGGTAGCCAACCTCCTTAGTCAGTTTGAGTAACACAAGGAAAACAAATGCATTATCTATATAAAAAAAAAAAACAGACATTAATTATACCATCCGTCATTTCCTTCAAGCTAGCAACAGCCCATGACTCTTCACACCACCAGTAACAGCAGTAGCCAATATGTTGGCAACAGGCCAAACAGCTCACCCACTAATAACTGCACAAACACAAACATGGAAAAATCACACCATAACTCCATCACAAACAGAATCACAACTTTCCTAACCAAACAGATTGAACACAGAACATGGATCAAGCACTGGTGGTACATAAAAAAAAAATCCCTCTTGCATATACAAAACCAACAACTTATTCATGTTCCCATGTGCTTTGTATGTGTCCAAACCAGAGTAGATATGCAGAAAATGTCAAAACGCAATTTTTATAAATAAAATAGTAAAGAAATACTAATCCTATCCATGTGATTGGGCAACAACACAGTTTAAATAGTCATAGTATCCTATAAATGGTAATCCTTATCTATAACAAATGAGAAAGACACATTCAGCCATATTGCAAGAGAAAACTAGGACTAAAAGCTGATCGTAAATGGATGACATAAGACTCAATTATGATTAGAAATATACTGATGGGGAAGATATTTACATCAATATCATCTCAACAGATCCTATTTTCTTTTTTCTGTCTTTTTTTTTTAACAGAACTCATTTCCTTAACAACATGTTGTAGATAGAATAGAACAGGGCCCTGCAAAGGCCACCTATACCATATAGACCTTTTTTTTTATGCTCATATATTTCACCCAAAGATTTGAGCATGATATTTCAAGTCCACCTCAGGCATATTGGTCATAACAAAACCACTTCACTCATAAAAGGAAAAACAGATGGCATCCAAACAGGACCTTTAAACAAGAGACCTTTCCAATTTGGTTGAAAATTGAAATATCATATAGAAGGGAAACAAGGCTCCACCAATTATTTCTTCAGACAATTTAGTTGAATAGGAACTTGGTTTTGCACAACTATTTCCTAAATTAAAAATTAAAAATAAATAAAAGCAATGACAATAATAATAACAATAGAAAAAGGAGAACAAAAACCTCTCAATGAAAGAGTATTGGTGCTGTGAACTTACCTTTTGTAAATTGGTCCACTCAAGCTCCTTTTTACGATCTTACAAATAACCTATGCAAGTCAAAAGTCCAACCAAATAGGCCCCTTCATTCATTATACAAACACTTGCACACACTGAAAGAAATAGATAAGGTTTCTTACATTCGTACGGGATATATTTTAAACATAATATAAACCATGATAAAGTTCTTGAGCAAATTTATTGTCAAAGAAAAATTCCATATGATTGTGATTTCTCATAGACAGAGTGATTGCATAACCTCATAGAGGAAACTAAATTGGGCATGATAAATTATGGGAAAGTTTTTCAAATGCAAGGATACAAACAATAGGAAATATTTTTTTTCAAAAGAAAGAAAAAGCTTAGAAGATCAAGCAAGAACTTTAGCCCTAGTGAGAACAATAGTTTCTAACTTGTAACAGAGATGTAACAAAAAGCCCAGTCAAGGGGACAAGCATATTTCAACAAAAATTAACTGGCTGAGACATTTCATCAAACAGTTTGTGGGCACATGAGATTGAATTCAATCTTATCCAACAAAGACTATAGTTTTTTTTTGGGCTTGCATATCAATAAACAAAGGGAGATCATCATCTTTTTATTTGAGTTTTAAAGTCACCCTCTAGACTAGACTGAGTCCATGCCTGTGATTCTGTGTTCTAAGCAACCCATTAATGTAAAAAAAAAAAAAAAAGGCAGTGCATATTTGAAAGAAATTTCAAAATAAGTATTACGGACAAAGAAGAAAAGAGAAGTAAAAGAATTGAAGAAATGTAAAGAGTTATTTACCAGTTCGATCTAAGCTTATGACAGTGTCATCCGTGTGCTTGTTTCCGTCTTGATCAACGAGGGAAAAAAAAGGTTGGAGTCGTTGCTTGATGTCATTGTCCTCCCACTCCAATGCTTCCCACCATGAACTAAAGCCTTCAATCTCCCTTAGTGCTGGTGCTACAATATTCGTGCAATTGGAGAGGAAGGAGTGACTCTTCAACTTGGGATGTTCAAATATATAAATATTTTCTAGTGATTGCCATTCGAAATTAGAAAACCCAGGGCAAATGCTAACCAATTCCGGAAGAGAAGAAAGATAAATAAAACTGATATTAGGGAGGATGAGTCTATCATTATTATAACTTATAACATTATGGGTATGGCTTGCGACACACATCTCCTCCTCTTCAATTTCTATGATCTCTTCCACCCAATAACAATGTCCTCTGATTTCATCCCTCTTTCCTAATCATTTGATTAAAATAGAATGAATGAGACCTTTTTTGTTTTATGTCCATTTGATCAGAATAGAATGTACCTCAGTACCTTGCTTATTGGAGCATTGTTTTCTCTTTGAAAATTTCTGGCTTCATTAGTTCTGACCTTGAATGTGCCGTCTTAAAAAAGGATGGCCTGGAAATCGTTTCAAACAAGTACCGGCACCATTATTGTCAAACCTGCAACGTAAAATCAAAAAAATTTCAGCATCTTCATATCTTCAAGGAAGAAAAATAAGAAATCCAATAGTTCTTGGTTGTCAAGTAAGAACGAACATGGGGGATGGCAGCATTCTTCTTAGGATTCCATAATAAACCTTGGAACGTCATTGTGGTAATACGAAATGCAAAAGTCCTTGCTTGTCAAGTAAGAACAAATGTGGGGGATGACGGCATTTTTCATGGGATTCCATAACAAAACACAGAGCATCATTATGTGGAACAAGGTGATTCTGTTTGATAGAAAGCCAATCTGAACCTGCAAAGCAACCATTATGTATCAAAGAATTGATTTGTGCAATAGAAAGAATTTTACAAAATTGTATCATGATAGGTTTCTACAAAACCAAAGCTGAATTCCATAAGCCATTGGAGAATCGCTAAAAAAATAATCTAAACATCTCCAATTGCCAAACCTTACCAGGGTGAGGTCATATTTGATTTAGAACTTACCAAAGTTAGCATCCCATCCAAGATAAATAAATGGCCCCGCTTCTGATTTTCATTCCCTCCCATCGACTACTGTCAGATAAAGATTTACCTACCAGCATGCATGTTCACCATCTCAAAACCCAATCCGAATGGGTGCATCCACTGTACTGAGTAAGAAAATAAATGAAAAATAAGAACAGAGAATTAGATGCTAGAAATATTCAAATGTCATCTTGAAACTGGATAGTCATGCTCATGAGATTATAGACAAATATAAAATGATGAAGACAACACGTAATATATTTATCTGTTCAACTTATATGATGAGGCTAGTGAGAATAGATATAGCCTATGAGATAAAAAGTAAAGTAATGAACATGTATAATAACTGTGATAAACAAAGTACAGGAGCCAAAAAGATGCCAGTATATAAGTACTCAAATGACCGAAAAGATAAAATGTCGAAATGCTAAAGCAAGTGCTTGCGGTTACAGAATTTAAAGCAGTAAAGAACTGAAACTAATAACCACTTTGACAGATTCAATGAAGTTCTAATAAAATCTCATTATCTCTCTAAAGCTAGAAAAAGACCACACTCATACTAACATTTTCTTTTTGAATGGTCACTCATACTAACATTCCTTTCTTAATATAGACTTGACAAAACTAAATAATGCAATTAACATCCTAACTAATTATGAAAAGACTTTTTCCCCTGGGAGATTTAGGGCATGTTTGGAAGCACAACACAAGTTAAATTGCAATGCAAGTGCAAGTCAAAACAAGAATCTATAGATATGGAAGTATGAAATCAACTTCAGCACATACGAAACCAACAACTTGAAGTAAAGGTATACATAAACTTTGTTACGTGACCGCTGCTGCTTTGCAATTTTGGCAGTCAGTGGCTACTTTGGGATTAGCCAAACACAAACATAGACAACTCACACCATAACTCCATAACAAACAAAAACGCAACTTTCCTAACCAAACAAAACAGAAACAGAACGTGGGATAAAGCACTAGTGGTACATAACAAAGTTCCTCTTGTGTATACAAGACCAACAACTTATTCATGTTCCCATGTGCTTTGTATGTCCAAACCAGAGAAGATATGCAAAAAATGTCACAATGGAATTTTTATAAACAAAACAATAAAAAAAGAAATTCTATCAATGTGATTGATAACGAAGGTTGCAAATCGCCAAGTTCAAAAATTCAAAAGTTTGACTCAGCCCAATAGACTCAGCTCAGTTATCAAGATCCAACCCATTATAATCATGCCCAGCCCAAACATGTTGATCCAGCTCATCACTCAAATCCAGCACGTACAAGATCGCCCAGCTAAAGAGGATTATCTTCGCATATATTTTCTGCTAACTTGGAGATTGACAAGCAAATGGAAAGCATATCTTCACCACCCTACACAGACCATATGTCGAGTTATATTGGGCGCTGGAAATACCTTGTGGAAAGACCTCTGCGAACCTCATCGTATGGAATCAAAGACGCTACACCATAGCACACAACCCATTCCCTTGATATTTGGAGCAAATAAAGAAGAATATCCATTGGCCATCTCATCATTGATTGAGTCCACTATCAATTCATGAAAGAGGATGACACATCAAAGATGCCATTAGATAATGCTTGATTGATCCTTTCTCATTACACATTTGTAAAGAAAATCAAATGAAACATATATATACAAGAAAAAGAACTTGTCACCTGGAAAAAAAATTCAAAAAAGGGGTGAATGATTCTGTCTTATTTCATAGTTGGCCTTATATTTCTGAAAATTGAGAAATTCTTTAGTGATTAGGCAACAACATAGTTTAAATAGTCACACTATCCTATAAATGTCCCTCTTTATCTATAACAAATGAGAGACAGACATTCAGCAATATTGCAAGATAAAACTAGTACTCCAAGCCTATCTCAACATATCTTCTTTTCTTTTTTTTTTTTGTGTGTTTTTTTAAAGAAATCATTTCCTTTACAACATGTTACAGACAGGATAGAACAAGGCCCTACAGAGGCCACCTATACCAATCAGACATCATTTTTTTCATGTACATATATTTCATCCTAAGATGTGAACAAGATGGTTCATGTCCATCTCAGACATTTTGGTCACAACAAAACCACTTCACTCGTAAAAGGAAAAACAAGAGACTTTTCCAATTTGGCTAAAATATCATATAGAAGGGTAATAAGGCTCCACCAATTATTTCTCCAGACATTTTAGTTGATCAGGAACTTGGTTTTGCACAACTATTTGACAAATTAAAAATAAAAAAAATAGTAACGACAATAATAATAACAGTAGAAAAAGGAGAACAAAAACCAATCAATGAAAGAGTGGCGGTGCTGTAAACTTAACTTTCGTAAATTGGTCCACTCAAGCTCTTTTTATGATCTTGCAAATAGCCTAAGCAAATCGAAAGTCCAACCAAATAGGCCCCCTCATTCATTATACAAACACTTGCACACACAGAAAGAAATTGATCAGGTTTCTTATATTCTTAAAGGATATATTTAAAAAGTAATATAAACCATGATAAACTTCTTGAGCAAATTTACTATCAGAAAAATTACATGTGAATGTGATTTCTTATAGACGAAACTAAACCGAGCATGATAAATTAAGAGAAAATTTCAAATGCAAGCATAGAAAGAATAAGAAACATGCTCGTTGGGATATTTGCTCGTTTCTTTTCTTTCGGCCTCTAATATATGCTCGTTGGGATGCTGCTCTCGATTCTAGTGTGATCTATGCGCATCCGAATTCATTTGGATCTCTCTCTCCAAAGTTCAAAGAGAGATGGCCTTCTTTCGATTTATACAGAAAGACCCAAGATTCCAACGATCAAGATATCATCAGACAATCTACCAAGGAATGGAGGAGTTTCTACCTCAAATGGCACAAAGTGAAGGCATGTAGAGCTACAAACTTATCCAAGTTTGTGCTAAAATGTTCTCAACATGAATCCCTTGAAGTTGGAGATTAGTTGAGAGCAATTGGACACCTGTGCTCAATGGAACTAAGATTTAAGGATATTCAGCTGTTTCTATTCACAAAAAATCAGAATGTGATGCTAAATTTGATTGGATTGCACTGTTCCTTGTTTTGCCTAGGAACACCAGGGATCAGTGTCCATTATCTGTGTTGTTTAATGATCAATGTTCTAGTTAAAACTGATGGCTGAAGTATTCAAGAAATGCATTTTGAGCACATATTATCTGACCGATCCTCTAGAAAGGACAATTAAATTTAAAAAAAAGAAAAATTTAAAACAAACAAAAAAAAAAAAAAAAAAAAAACCTTAGAAGATCAAGTAAGAAATTCATCTGTAGCAAGAACAATAGTTTCTAAACTTGCAACAGATAGGAAACAGAACGATCATATAAGGGGACAAGCATCTTCAAAAAAGATGAACTGGTTGTGACATTACATCAAACACTTTGTGGGCATATGAGATTGAAATAAACTTATCCAACAAAGACAAAAAAAAAAAGATATGTTGGTTTTGTCATGTTCAATCTATATCCCTTTTTTGGCCTTGCATATCATTAAACAAATGGAGATCATCATCTTTTTTCTTTGAGTTTCCGAAGCAACCCTTTAATGAAAAAGGAAAAAAAAAAAAAACACGCAGTGCTTCTTTGAAAGAAATTTCAAAAGAAGTATTGCAGACGAAGATGAAAAGAGAAGTAAAGGAAATGAGGAAATGTAAAGAGATATTTACCTGTTAGATCTAGCTTATGACAGTGTCTGTCGTCCGTGTGCTTGTTTCCGTCTTCATGATAAGCAACGATATGAAAAAATGCATACGATGAAGAGAACTGAGGAGGTGGTTGCAGCAGAGAGATCATAACCAAGGTTCCAAAAAAGGTTGGAGTCGTTGCTTGATGTCATTGTCTTCCCACTCCAATGCTTCCCACCATTTCCTGTCGCAATAAATCTCCTTTAGTGCTGGTGCTACAATATTGGTGCCATTGGAGAGGAAGGAGAGACTCTTCAACTTGGGACATTCCTCAATTTCAATAGTATCTAGTGATGGCCATTCGAAATTAGAAAACCCTCGGCAAATGCTATCCAATTCCGGAAGAAACCGGAGCTCAATTTGCTTGATATTAGGGAGGATGAGTCCATCATTATTATAACTTATAACATTATGGGTATGGCTTGCTACAGACATTGACATCTCCTCTTCAAATTCTATTATCTCTTCCATGTTTGAGCAATCTTCGACCCCGAGGTATTCTAAACTGCGGAGGTGTCGAATAATACCTTGGAAAACCTTCTTCAAGTTTTTACCCCATGTTTGGATGCACGGATTAGAACCAAGTGCTTAATGAGATCAGATGGTGCAAGATGCCCTACTCAAAAGCCTACTAGGATATAGTACCGGCGATATATGTAATCTCGCACAGCTCTAGGATATAATATAGTACGTGGATGCGACATCGCATGATCTAAAATATCGCACAAACAAGTCTATAGGAAATACTTAAATTTCGACATTTTATGAGCAAATGTTTGGTCTAAGAACCATTGTAAGGACAACATCCCAAACGGGAGAACAAACAAACAGGAAGTACATTCTATATATAGATGATGATTGTATTAGTCTATTTCTTGTTTAGAATTCAAATTATCAAGGACATAATTTCTAGAATCCATACTAAATTGAATTTTACGACATGAAATTCCAGGATGAATCATGCAGGAAATTAGAATGGGAAAGGAGTTCTCCGATTTCTAAATGGAATTCTCATTTTGGTCGGACAACTATGCAGGAAGTAGGTTTCTCCAACCAAGTAGGATTCCTTATTTCCTATAAAAATACAACCACCCAAACTCTAAATCTCCATTCCTCTTTCCTCCTACTAAGTATATTTCTCTTCATTCTCCATTAAAGGGTCATCCTATTCCTAATCAGTCTCCCCTCCAATTCATTACACTTGCCATCAACCATCTTGAATAAGGTAAAATTTTAACCATATTTTTTAAACTAAGCTGACCGATTCATCTGTTATACTGATTTACAGTGTTTTATTGGCTCAAAGTTACAATCTTAAGTGCATTATTTGATTTGAAATTTGAAAAGCATCCGTTATAGGAAATAGGAATTAGTGTTTCAGATATCTGAGTTCTGTCTCAGATTTATAGAATGGGAATTGAGGATTAGCGGTTATGGATTAGTAATTAACAATTACTGACTTTGTAATGGGTTACGACCCAGGTGCTTCAAGTGCGTGAATGGTCAAAGCGAGTGGACCCCATAGTGCGGCCCACTTATCAGAGGTCCATAATAAAAATGATTACATCTAGTTGGCAGGGGTTCCTGTAAAAATTAAACTGCTTAAAATAACAAAACCTATAGGTGGAGGAGAGCTGAGGCAAGATGGTAGGTACAGAGATTCACATGAAAGAGTTGTGCATGTGTGAGTGAGAGGTGTGCACTTTTCCATCTCTCTCTCTCTCTCTCTCTCTTTCTCTGACCTCGCTTCACCTTTAATCAAGTTTTTTGTTATCATTTAAAAAAAATCTTCTATTTTAATTTGGGCCTTATATGGCTCAAGCTTATTCACATTCGACTCAATTGAACTTTATTATTATTATTTTTATAACAGAGGGTGTCATAGTCCTTTGAGCCGGAATAATCCCTACGGGCTCAGGGGGAGCCGGATAAATACATGTGGCTTCAGTGTGGCGGTGCAGTTTTGAATCCTCAAATCTCTTAGTGCAAACCGTGGTCTTAAGTCAACTAAACTACCCCACGAGGTTAAACCCAATTGAGCTTGAGATAGGAAAACCCACTATTACAAAAGAAACAATCAATAAAAATTATCCAAACTTCATTATTTTAGGTTTAACATGTAGAAGTTTCACACCCATCCATTGATAGCTCAAGAGTAAGGCATCTTTCTTTTTGAAGAAACGGCAGAGACCAATTTCTAATTGCAGCTCTTCTAGTTAGAAACTTTAGTTTTGTGTGGTCAAAGTAATAACTATTTAGGTTTTGTGTGGCCATAAAAGGCTCCCCATTTATTTTTGCCCCCACATTGGAGACTCGCACTCGTACACCCATGTCCTTGCACATTTGGGGTTTCATGAAGGATTTTTGGTTTCATAATCATAAGTTAGGATATGTAGGTGATTTTTATCAAAAGCAAGGGTGCTGTTGAGATCATAATTGTAACTGTATTTTAACAGACAAAAATAGTTATACGAGAATTACATACATGTTTGATGGGGTCTACAAGTTATTCATTGATTTCACAATTGCATATTTTATTAAGATTTCGATCCAACTGTGTTAGATGGTTGAATCAGTGTCAAACTTATTAGTTCCCAGGACTGCCATGTTCGAGAGTTTAAATTTATCTTAAATGGTTTTCACTTTGGTAAGTATGATAGACAACAAGGCTGGTTTTTTTTTCCCCTCTTCTGAATTTTGTGTTTCCATGTGTGAAGATGAGAAAAATGTGGGTGACAAAAAATCCCCAACTCCATTTCTCAAATTTACACTCTTGTCAAATGAGGCCCAAATAGATGAATCCGATTATAAGTTCAAATTGGACGTAAGAGTGCATTTTATGGGTCATTGATTGGTCACATGTTAGTCTAATAATATAATCCCAACTCTAGATTTAACAACTTCAAAGTCTCAACGATTGGTCAATGTTCGGATTGCACATTGGGACCCTTTGAAATAGGATCAACCGATTAGTTATTATAAGATTATAAAATGTGAGGTTAGGTTATTATTATTATAGCTTAATTGATGAAAGAAATCAGGGATTAGTATAATTGTATTGCAGCAAGGCTGTAGAAACAGTTGACGATATGGTGGTGTTTGTGGATCTGGGCTCGCGTAACTCAGGTTTGAATAGAGGTGGCACATGGATGGCACGGCCTGGCCCGGTACGGTTCGTCAGCATAGCACGGCACGGGCACAACTCGTATGGTGCCTGAATCGTGTATAGGCCTAGGCCAGGGCCATGTCATTCGTGTCCAGCTTTTGTGCCGGGCTTTCATGTCGTGCTTCCATTTTTAGGGTATTAGGCTAAAATTTTTAAAAGATAAACAAAAAAATGAGTATTATACATAAATTTAAGTGATTCGGTCAAACTGATTTACTCTACTGAGAAGATAGCCATTTAAATATTTTCTATTGAAGGTTTTTCAACAAGATTATCTTCGAAACCTTTACAATTCTTGTGGATAATAATAATAAAAAAAAAGAGACTACATTGGGGGGGTCAAACGACCAAAATACAAAATTTTTATAGATATCTACGAGAAACTTTCGGGCTCACTCCCAAATCCCACATGTAAATCCCTGACAGCCTACAAAATTCAGTTATCTGTTTGAGTCTGCCCCTTTGAATGAAAATCTTAAATCCGCTACCGATTATCGAGATATGTAACTTCCCTTTTATTTTTTTGTTAGGGTAGAATCAAACTCATGCACTACCACTCACTGAAAGGTTAGCACTGTTGAGCCTTTTTTTTCACCTTTTTGCCTTTTCTATTATAATTTTTTAACTTTTCTAATATATTCTCTAATTTCTTAAAAGCTGTGGACAAACACACATACAATCTTCTATTTAATTATCAAAAGGGTAAGTTACAAAAATAGATTTTGGCTCGGTGCCTACCGTCTAATTTTAGAAAAGCAATAATACTTTTAGGATCCTAACTATAGCAAGTTTATCAAAAAATTGAAGTTTTGATTTTCAAAGATCCAGGACAAGGGAAAAAAGTTAGAATTCTCTAATATCTCATTGACAAGGGGGAAAAAAATCTAATCCTGTCAAATCATCTTGGCCCTTAATTTAAGGGTACTAAAGTTATAATTCTTACATATTTTTCAATAATAAATATTTGATGAGAGTAAAATTAGGCCCTTGGCTGGCTAAATGGGATGTGCATGTGAAAGGGCCCGTACTCCTGGATCAGGGTCATCGGACACTCATACCAATTTCACACGGACTTCACCATCACCCATTCTTCAACTAAATCATGATAAATAACAAAATCTTTGAAATTTCGAGATCTAAAATCAACGGTTAGGATGATCTTGCCCGACCCCAATCCACCATCATCCACCACACGATCAAATCACGATAAAACACGCACTTTAAAAAGAATAAAATAGAGGCCCTAACTAAAATCAACGGATGGATTGATCTAATCAAAGTCACCACATCCTACCCCATCATCCTCCCAAAAACTTGTGATCTGGCCCACCAAAGTGGAAGGTGGGCCCCACACAAATTGCACAAAGATTTCCGTTACCACTCTCCCACCAATAAACGTGTTGAGAAAAAGGGGCAAGAGACAAGCAACAGATACACTTACTATAAATACTTCCCCTTTCTCTGCTCATTCCTTTTCAGAGCGCGCTCTCTCTCTCAAGAACACGCATTTTTCGTGCCCTAGAAATCTCCCTCTTTCTCTCGATTTCTGCCCTAGAAATCTCTCCACCGAACCCGATTCCTTCCTCGAACCGCTCGGACCGGATCGGAAGGAGCCGAAATTCGATGCCAGAGCAGCTCGAGTTCAGCTCGAGGACGGCGGATACCGGCGATCTGAGTACCTGAATTCCGACGTGGAACGATCGGAGTTTCTAGCTGATTGGACCGGACTCCAGAAAGCTGAGGAGGCTTGATAGAGAAGGTTCGGTTTTGAAGATCTGGTGATCAGATCTAGTGTTTGGTGGTAAAATCAAATGCAGTTAGTTTTCAATTTTGGTTTTTTTTTTTCTTGAATTCTGTTGATTAGGGTTCGTTTGCCTGCTTTGTGTTAAATTTGTAGAAATTCATGTAATGGGGGGGGGGGGGGGTGTGGGGTGGGTTGTTTAGGGAAGGTGGATTTAAGAGGAGAGTGGAAGTTACAGGTGAAGATGTGGAGTGGATCGTCAGTTTTTTAGGATTTGATATAATGGGGTTGTTGGTTGGTAATTGTTTACTGTAAAAGTAGAGATTTTGGATGGACTTGTGGATCTTTAACTTGAATCTGATAAGGCATTGCTTAGAAATCCTCGGAATTCAATTCTGTTTAAACAGACAGGCCGTTGAGGCTATGGGTTTCTTTCTGTGATTAGAATTTGAGATGGTTTTATTGGATGATTCTGTTTTGGATTTTCTCGCTGCTGTCCCTTTGTTTTATGCTTTGTGTCTATTTTCTTTCTCCGTCATCGCACTTTGATAAAGACGCTTTTCTATGCCACTTTTTTTCAAATCAAAGGAACTTTCTTTAGTGGGTTGGTTCAGCAAAATCTGTTTGTTGGTCTCGGGGTGCTTGCATTGTCTGAGTTTGTGATTTGCTGATGTCATGATGGCAGACTATGTCTGTCGATTTTGTGTACTGTCAAAGTGCTTATTTCCCATGCCTTGTCAATTTCTAGGGATTCTAAAAGACGTTGTGTTCTCATGGTTCAGTTTCATTGAGGTACTTCTATTTGTTGCTGCTGCTGGGAATTTTGAACGCTTTCTGCGCGGTGCATATAGAGTTGTCTTGGTGAGGACTTGTGGTTGAGCTGATGAATAGCGGAATGGTAGAATGCAGTGTCTGCCATTCTAAGTTGTCTACTACACAGAATAAAACTGTGGTGAGGGCGTATGAATATGATCGACATAAGAGTAAAATATCGTCAAAACATCGAGCTCTCAAAGTCCTTTTGGTTGTTGGCGATTGCATGTTGGTTGGTCTGCAGGTAACCGATTCTCAATCTTAACCCATTTTTTGATGTATATTCAAGTAAAAGTAGGAGCATCTCTGTACAATATAATTTCACCCAACTAATTTATTTTCAATCCAACTTTTAGCTATCCATAGTTTGTATGGAGAAACATATTTAGACTTCCTGCTCTCTCTCTCTCTCTCTCTCTCTCTCTCAATCATAGTCTCTCAATCATAGTCAGAATTGCATGACCTGGGCTGGTGGGTTCAAGTGGCTGATTCAGTTTATTTTTCTTTATTCTTTATTTTTTTTTTGGCAGGATAGAAATTTCTTACTTTTGTGTTTAACAAAATGGCCCTAGCATCATATATGAAGAATGGAAAATTTACTATCCTTTTACATATTTAACATTTTAAACAATTTGTTCTTTCATGCAGCCCATTCTGGTATTTATGTCTAAGGTGGATGGGAGTTTCAAGTTTAGTCCCGTCAGTGTTAACTTTTTGACAGAGGTTACAAAGGTTCTCTTTGCGGTCATCATGCTCTTGTTACAGGTTTGTTTACTTTCTAAGTATCTATTTCTATCTGTTCATTTTTTTTTTGTATGAATGTGCATCTATACTTTTAGGGTACAAGTTTAGCATACCCTATATTTCTGTAAACCAATCTCTCTTTACCCCTTCAATCTGTTCTTTGAAATCCGTGTCTACTACTATACCCAATCCATCTCTGGCATTGTTATTGCCCATGTAGAGTTTGTGGCCATCAACGAGCTCCTTAGCTTTATCCCCTTTTCACTTTGTTTCCTGTAGATAGGCTACATTAACTTTTCTTCTTTTCATGGTATCAATCAATTGTCAAAGTTTCTATATTCCATGCAGCAAGTTGAATCCTCCTCTTCCATGGGACTAATTTATTTACACTCACTCATTCAGATTGATGTAGGAACCCTTGCTACTTTCCACTGTGATAGGGTGTTGCTGCAGTGCTTCCTTTATTGCAGAGAATGCCTTTTATGTTGTAGTTGTTTCTTGAATTTCTTGTCTTATGTTCCTAAGGCCTTGCTAGGGTTTATGTGTATTATATTGCGTTTTGCTCCTGTGCCCAGTACAAGACAACCAGTGAGGCTTGCTTGGGCCCCCATGTGATCAATTGAAGCCTGTCATCCTAAACCCCGTCTCCCCTTTATGTCATGGATCCCATGGTCTATACCCCGATCAGAATGGATTGGACCATTGTATTGAAATAAAATAAAATGGGGCATTTTAAAACCATTAATTTGAGGGGCCACTGATCAAGGGGTTAGGATGATGGGGTTGACTTGAAATTTTATACATGGGTTGGTCCCATCTGGATCTTTTGATCCCCCACCTCGTTCGTGATTGGTGGGCCCCCCGATGGGCCTCACAGGCTCTTTCTCTCACAGTCTCCTGTGCAAGACATCCGCATTGGAGCACCGTCCATATTTGTGTGTGTATCTATATTATTTTTTAAGGGCCTTCCTTATCTTGGTTGTCACCACCCAATGATTAGGATTGCTTGTACTAAAATGGGAAACAAAGGAGAGAGTTAATTGTTCCATTTAATGTTATGATTTTATTGATTTGCATGGCAGGCTAGGCATCAAAAGGTTGGGGAAAAACCACTTCTTTCAGTTTCTACATTTGTGCAGGTAAGAGATTCTCATCAAGGGTAAATAATAGTAATATGTTTTGATTTAACATAACTAGTGCTTTTGCAGTTTCTTGATGTTGCGTCAAAGCCTAGTTGGTCTTTTAGCCATAACTATGGCATTACTGATCTTTTTACTTCTGCTAGCGGTTGTATTTTCATTATTGTTATTCTATATTTGACACTGTTAGTTCTATTTGTATTCATCATTAATTATTGAATGGTTTAATTTTTGAGGAGCAGACCAGTGTATTTTCTTGTATAAATCTTTGGTTGGATATGTGCCACGAGATTATACTCCTTTGCATCTGAATTCCCTAGTTGCTATAGCTTGCTGATGAGAACATTTTTACTTGTTGAGAAAATGTTGTTTCTTGGGGAGTCAGTCGTGAGAAGTATACTAGAAGAAATACTTTTTACTGTGTCCCTATTTCAAGGACTTCATAGGGATCCTTAGAGATGCATATTTACCTCTTCCTGCTTACCTGTCATTTTGTGAGGTGTGGAATGTGATTATACGGGTATGGGTCATCTCATTTTTCGTCGAACAACTGAAAACAAGTGATGAAGTATCTGATCAGTATGGTTCACAGAAAGTTCAGTTGGCCAAGCAAAAAGGCAACACACAGGGATCAAACCTATCAAATTTGGGCCAGAGGTTATAGGGTAGCTGGCTGCTGGACCAATCCTGAATTATCAATAGGAGATCCGTATCTGGACTCTTACCTGATTGTGCCCAGTTTACAGAACTTTTACCACATTTGAATTTGAGTGAAATTACCCTCAGACATGCACACAGACCTGAAAAAAGTTGACCCTGGCATGAATTGAAGGCTAAACACTTATATAATATACTTAACATACATATAATGCACTGTCATAACATCGGGCATTTGGTTCTTGGGGATGAAATCCATGTACCAAATGCCCCCAAACTTGGACCAATTTTTTTTTCAAGGTCTGTGCAGTACTAGCATAAAATCTGCATGCAATTAGGTTAAACCTTGTCACTTATTTGAGTGTGCAGTGTAGAACTCTATAGCAATTAGCAACCACTTCAGATTTTGCAGGGCATTCAGCAGCGATTTAGCCTTGATATTTAAGTCGTACTTTTTAATTTGTTTCAATTCAGCCGAAATAGCTGAGTGTTCATTTTTGTATGGAATCCGAAATGAAATGAACTATCAATTAGTGATACAGTGCGATCCAAGGAAAAGAGGCCCCACTAATGGGCCCCACCAAGGAACCCTACAATGATTTGCTTTCTTTAAATAGTTTAGTAATTTTAGTAATTTGATGTATTCTCTGATTCGACTTTAATCAGAGAGATTTAGTGCTTTGATTTAATTAGAGATTTTAGGGAGTGATTTTAGGAATCACTGAATAATTATAGTTTCCTTATTAGACCGTTCCTCTGTTATAAATAGAGAGGGATGTTTGATTGTAAGCATGCTATATTGATAATAAAATTGAGAACTGTTCTTATGAGTTCCTTTTGGGTATTCTCTCCTAATTGGCCTTTGGGCTTGAGTCGGAAGACTCGATCTCACCTTCAGAGCTGTAGATCTTCAACGAGTTCGTGGCTGGGCTGCACCAATTAGTTGGCCATAATTTGGTCTGTTTCAGGATAAACAGATTGAAACAATTGAAGCCAATATATTGCTATAAAAAAGCGCTTTCATGGTTTTTTACAGATTATTTTTTTTCCTATTGTTTGTACTTCATATAATTTTTTATTTTTTCCCCTGCATGTTTCAAAACAAAACACTGGATTAACCAGAATACAAAGTATTCCATTTTAGAGGCAAACCATTATGGCCTCCATAGCGAAATTGACAACTATTGTTTGTACAACAATCTCTGATTGTCTTTCAAATCAGCACCCTTTCAGCAACATTCTTTTGAAAAATAATAGAAAAAGAGGGACGTCATGGAGAAGACCTGTAACACAGTTGGAAGGTGCTCATTGTCGTAACCACAAAGTTGTGGTTTGACTTTTGAGGCATGTTACCAAGTAAAAAAATGATAAAAGAAATAAAAAGAAGATTGAATGAAGGAGATGATGATGGTGGAAGCAAGAAAATGAAGATAGATACGTCTCAGATTCACCTTTGGAACTGGTCCAAAAGGAAAATGTGCTAGCATCCTAGTAATTACATGGGAAGCAATTGAAACAAGCGTTCTCAAAGAGACCCCAATTTGTATACTCTTAAAGTCACCAAAAGTATCAACCTATTAATACCCCCTTGGCTGCAGGCCATTACATTCATTTAAATAAATAAAACCCTACTAATAATCCTAGCCGTTAATCTGTCATCATATAATCCAAGCCCATAACAATTAAAGCGCTTACTCCTAAGCTAAATAAATTACATAAAAAAGAAACACAAGAGTTTAAATAAAGTAGTAAGCAAATAAAGGTGATTTCCAAAACTGATATTTGTGCTAGTTGAGATGCAGAGTTCCATGGTTTCATTGAGTATCTTTCAGCGTGCACTGACAAAGTGCGTCCATGAGGGGATCCACTTGAGATGCAGAGTTCCATGGTTTCATTGAGTATCTTTCAGCATGCACTGACAAAGTGTGTCCATGGGGGATCCACTTGAGGCTTGCTTTGCTGTGCTTGGCCCCTGCATGAAGAAAGCTCACATCTCAATTTCAAATTATTCCATTCCACCTTTTCAGCAAAACATGGTGGTGTTGATAAATACGGAAATTGACTGATCTTCACTAATTCTACATGGACATTTTGAGCCCTCTGGAAATGGGCATTATAGTCCTTTAGTGCATGTTGCGTGAATAGTAGGGACAAAGGTTACATTCTTTGCATGGGCTTTGGCCATCCATGAACTGACGTGAACCCAATCCATTCATAGGGTCGAGCTTGTGCTTATATTTTTGGCCCTCATGAAGTATGTATTAGTTTCTCAACTCTTCTATTTGCATTTGTTTCTTATTTATTTATTATTTTTTGAGTGGTTGCATTGCATTTGTTTCTTATTGTTGTGATGACATCTAACTCATGAAATGTTGACAACCATTTTTGTTGAAATTAATGAGGGCTGCTCATCCATCTATTTTTTCATATTGCAGACTTGAGACCTTTTGATCCTGAAGCTTTAATGACTTTATTTTCTTTCAGGCTGCTCGTAACAATGTCCTTCTTGCTGTTCCGGCACTCCTGTATGCGATCAATAACTATCTAAAGTTTATTATGCAGGTACATCTTTTGCTGCATCTGGTCAAATGCAGCTAATAATCTGTTCTCTCTGTACTTCAGAAAATTGCTTGCATATTCTTTTGTTATTGCAAACATGGAATTTAGTTAACAAGAGTTATCCTTTAGTAACTAATGCCTGCACTGACCATTTTATTTCTTGAGGTCTGTGTGATCTTATTTATTATGCCGTGTCTTAATCTGATTTACCTTCCATGCAGCTATATTTTAATCCTGCTACTGTGAAGATGCTGAGCAACTTGAAGGTATCGTTGCATTTGAAAATTTGATTTTTTGGGTAATTACTAATTAGTGATGGTGTTAGCTATATTCATTCATTTACCAATCCACAATTTTTCAAATGAAAGCTAGAAGGACTATCCATGTGTTGAACAATTGACTATCAATATTTTGTGCCTGAGCCTATTATTGCCTTTTCTTTTTATTGTCCGCAATCTGTAAAGTCTACCTTTAATGTTTTTTTGAATGCCTACTTTCAAGTCTATCTTTAATTTTCAAGTTCATTTTTCAATTCTAGTACTGGTATAAGTTTCCTTCAAAGACCATATTCATATAATATTCAATTATATGTCAATACCAATGAAATTATTCTTCAATTTTGGTTATTTATTTTAATTGCTTCATTGTACCATTTTTCATATGATGTATTGAATGCTCACCCTGTAATATTGTAAAGCTATTCCAAGGGAGAGCCTCAGAGCGCAATACACATTAGTTGATTTTTGATGTTTGAACTAGAATCTGAAAAACTAACAAAACAGTGATGGAAACAACTTCCAAAGAAATATTATTGAGATAAGTGGATTGGAATTGAAATATGAATCCTAATGAATTAGTATACATATACATCTGATATGTTGTGGCATGAGAACTAGAAGTGTCTTTCTCGAGAAAGAATTAAGTGTTGCAAGTACAAGGTACAAGGGGAAGGGAGAGGCCAATGAATGCTCAGTTAGAAGCAAAATTTTAAATTGTGGATCAACAAAGAACTTAGCACTTGAAAGAGTTGAGTGGAGACGTAGAACTCACAGAGCTGACCCTAGATAAATGGGACAAGGCTCTGATGAAGATGATGAACTCCCTATTTTGAGTTGAGTGGAGAAGTAGAACTCATAGAGCTGACCCCGGATAAATGGGATAAGTCTCTGATGAAGATGATTATCTCCCTATTTTTGCATATTTTTCTTTAGTTGTAATTTTATGAATTTCACGAATATCTGAGAGTCAAAGTTCTAGGGTGATGATGGGAATGAAGTGATCGTTTATTCTTCTCTAAGGTTGGATTTTAATTGCTTTAGATATCATCACTATTCGCATTCTCTTAAATTAAATAGACAAAGCGGGTATGTGTTTTGGATAATTCATAATTTGATTGGATTGGAGTGAGCATACTGGCTTGAAAGAAGGTTTAAGAAGTTGAAGTGAAGAAGGTAGTGGTCAAGATGGGTGGTAGTTGTACTCCAAGCCTGGTTAACCCGTAGTTTCTTTTTCATATCTTTTGTGTGAAGTTCGAGCAGATGCAATGGACTCCATTCTAGGCTTGTGAAAGAATTTAGAATAATATAGTATCAGACGAGATGATGGTCCACAAATGTCTAGTTTGGTCATTTGAAAGTGTTTTGTTTCATATACAACATGGTTGCTGCATGTTCTATTCCTTTGTAAGTAGGTAGGTTTTTTTTTTTTTTTTTCCATCTATAGAACACTACTCTGGAGCTTCCTCTCCATCCTAGTATGCTGAAGTTGATCCAATAATTTGTCATATTCTGGATATTTGCTGGTACTTATTGCTTGTTCATGTCTGCTAATTTATTATTTTGATTCTTATAGTTTAGATGGTCTTGGATAAAATGTAGTAAAGTTGAAAATCTCTCTCTCTCTCTCTCTCTCTCTCTCTCTCTCTCACACACACACACACACACACACACACACACACACGCTCAAAAATGCAACACAGGAAAATTCTACTTGCACTGATAGATTATTGTTTTACTGATAGAAAAGAAATAGTACATTTTCCCTTGGTGACAACTTTTAGATTTGTTCATAATATGGTATTAATTTTCTGTTTTCGAACTGTGAACTCATGCAGGTTTTGGTAATCGCTGTTTTATTAAAGCTTGTGATGAGACGGCGGTTTTCCATCATCCAGGTTAATTGGTCTTTAAAGCACGTTTATATTTAAGTGGCATACAGTTGTTCCTGGAGGGAAACAATAGGGGTTTGGTTCATCTAAATTATGTAGTGTCACATTTGTACTTTCATGCATCGCTTATATGTTTCGTGACATGTCTATGAATGATGTAATCAAGGATGATTTATTTATTTTACGTTGTTTTTAATTAGCAAAGTTATTGAATCCATGTGCTTGATTTTGGAGCAGTGGGAGGCTCTTGTTTTATTGCTTATTGGAATTAGCGTGAACCAGCTCAAGTCAGTACCGGAGGGTACCACTGCTATGGGCCTTGCAGTTGCAACCGGTGCATACTTATATACATTGGTCTTTGTAAGTATTGATGGCATTTTAT